>CM039682.1:37163479-37763479 GCA_022537955.1 Schmidtea mediterranea
GAATTTGATTAAAGTTGTGAGAAAGTTGTTAAATTTGAGATAAAACTGATTAATTTGTAAATAATGTTATTACTTTGAAGAAATTTTAAAATAATACCTTCAGCAAATTGGTAAGAAAATAGTAGTTATTGAGTAATACTTATTAAAATTACCAAAGTTTTATAATTTTTGACAAGTCTTGATAGATCTTTAATAAAATTTGTTAGTACTTTGAATACGAATTTAAAAAAAAAAAAGTTTCAACACAGTAGCAAATCGTAAAGAAACTAGTACTTATCAGTTAATTAAATTAACTAAGTTGTAAAATAATTGAAAAAATTTGTTAGATTTTTTAAAATTTTAAGATTGTTAGGTAATTGTTCTAGGTACTTGTTGAATAAAAATTAATGTATTTTATCAACAGCTCATAGTTTTTAATCGTACAATTTCTCTTCATTCCTGGAAATAATCGTAAATATTTAAATTATTCAGAAAATTGTCAATAACAACATAAATAATAGGTAACCAAATATTTTTAAATACTAGTCAATTTTAGTTTTTAATTTAATTACAAATATAATAATAAAATCAAATAAATACTTGAATACATGAATCGAACAATTTCTTAGAACTGAACACGTATCGTATATTTTATTCAGATTCCAATAATATCATTAAAATTAACCAAAATCTTATTTTTATATTTTGAAAACCGTTAAGTCAATGAAAATGTATCGATTTCACTAAGTATCCATCTTTTGACATTGATATATAACCGAATAAATCCTCTTAAAATAAATTCCTCCTCTTGACCTATTGTTTCCCTTAAAATAAAAAAAAAATCGACTCTCAACCAATCATTCCTCTTCAAATGTCATTTTTCACTCCATTATACCAACTATATTCATAATTTTTATAAAAGCCTATCAAGTAGATAATATTTACCTTTTGAATACCAATATTCATTCCAGTAAATTTCTTTAGAAATATTATAAATTACTCTCTTGACCAATCATTTTCCATCAAATAACAATATTTCCAGCCATATTCAATATTTTTCATAAAAACAAAATCATAAAAATACCAATTTAGATAATATTTACCCCTTAAAATAACAATATTTAACCAACCCAACCCCCTTAAAAATGACAACAAACTTGTTAATTGACTATTTCTCACTAAACTAAATTCCACTCTAGACCAATCATTTCCCATCAAATAACACTTACTCTTACCCTACCAACTATATTCATTATTTTTTATAGAAATCACCCTTTAAATAACGATATTTAACCGACTCAGTACCTTAAAAATATCAACAAATCTGTTCTTAATCGATTATTTCCCCTTAAAATATTATAAATTTTGTTCTTAGCCAATTGTTTCTCACTAAAATAAAATAAAATTCTCTTTAAATGACATTAATCTAAGCTATATTCATTATTTTCATAAAAAATCACCGACTTATATCGATATTCAACCGAATAAATTTCTTGAAATCCCCTTAAAATAGAATTCATCTCGTGACCAATCATTTCCCCTTAAAAGATCATAAATTCTCTTCTTAACAAATCATTTCTCTTTAAATGACAATATTTCCACTCTCTCAAAAGATTTACACACATATTGATATCTATCTGAACAAATCCCCCTAAAAATATTATAAATTCCTCCTCTATATTCTCCATTTAGAAAATATTTACCTTTGAACACAGATATTCAACCAACTTAACCCCTTAAAAATATCAACAAACTTGTTCTTAATCGATTATTTCCTTAAAATATCATAAAATTTACTCTTAACCAATCATTTCCATTGAAATAACATTTCCCCCAACTGCACCAATAATATACATATTTTTTTAAAAACCTACAAGGTAAAATTTCTTTAGAAATCTATGTTTAACCGACTCTACTCCTTAAAAATTCATCATTCGAATCATATTTACTATATGTATTCAACCAATCAAATTCCCTTAAAATTATCATAAAAATTTGAATTTTACCAATAAAAATAAATTTTCTTTAAAGTATTACAAAATTGTTATCATCATTTTCCATCGAAAATCACCACAATTTTGTTCTGGCAACAATTTCAAGCAATTAAAAAATTCATCAAAAATGACTAAAATCGAATAAAGTCTATGTTTCCCACATAAATTAAATTATTGTAAAATATATATCATATTGCTCATTAAAATTAATCAGTAAATCAAGTATAAATTCAATAAAAATTACCAGTCAACCATTAGAGATATATCAATGATTTTCATAACTATACTGATAACCACACTGAGCATCCCCTTAAAATTCTCTAAATTATACTACTTTTGTGATTGATATCCATGAAATCAATATTAGATTTGAAAATGAAAGTAATTATTGACCCCTTTATTTACACTGTAAAATCAATTAAAATTTTAGGTTTCACTAAAATATTTTTAAAAATTAACTGATTTAATCAACTATTTAAATAGAACATAAAATTATAATTAAAATATCATTTACTATTCAAAATCTATCAGTCAAATTGGATTCTAATTGGTAAATAATTATCTTAAATAGATGTTTCATAAACATTTTGATCCTAAATTTATTTATTTATTTATTTATTTTTATTTAAAATAATCCTAAAATCAAGTCTAATCTAATAAATTAGGAAGAAATTAATTGTTTCTAAAATTATAGATTTACCCTAATTTCTTCAATAATTTCATTAAAAACATAATCAAACCTTAAATCCATTAAAATTCAAAAGAAAACCATAAAATTCACAAAGATGATTAAAATTTACTAAAATAAATACCTCGTAAAACTAGATATTACTTAAATTATAATAAAATTTCCCTAAAAGCTCTAATTGATTTACATAGCCTAAAATTATTTTATTTTTGTCGAGTACAACCTAATCTATTGAAAGATGTAATTTATTTAGTTAAATTTTCATTGAAAATAACAAGTCAACAAATGGAATTTTAATTAGTAAAGATTATATTCTATAAAGAAAATTTTCAGTGAAGAAGTAATATTGGTGAGATAGTACATTAAGTGACTAAAATCGTTGAAATTACTGAAAACAGTGGGATAGTTAAAGATATCTACTAAATAGATGAAATATCAATTGATATCTTAATAACTTACAAGGGTAATATACTTGAATGGAGAAAATATACATCGAAGAGAAAAATATTCGTTGACGAGGAAAAAACATTCATTGAATAAGGAAAACATTAATTGAAGAGAGAAAATATTCATTAAAGAGGAAAGCAATCATTAAAGTGAGAAAATATGAATTGAAGCTAACAAATATTCAGTGAATCGAGAATTGCTTATAATAAATTAGTCGGTAAAATTTCTCAATGATGAGATGAAATATCAATTAAATATTGTGAAATACTTGAAATAAATGGTCTGAATTATTCAATGATCAACAAATATACATAAAAGATGAAAATATTTACTGAAAATCAATTGTACTTTAAGAGTGTATTAATTACTATTATATTAAATTAAAACTTTTTAACAATTGAGTAGATTTCATCGGTTAATTATATTTAAATAGGGATATATATTTTTGATGGATACTTATGCGCGGAAGAATAGTTATTAAAAACAATAACCGTGCGCGTATACTAATTCGGCGAATATTCAATAAATCTGACAAATTTAATATTCATATATATATATCTTATGTATATAGAATATATATACAAATCCAGCGAATATATACAAATCCGTCGAATTCACCAATCCAACGAATATTCAATAAATCTGGCAAATTTAATATTCATATATATATATATCTTATGTATATAGAATATATACAAATCCTACGAATATTCAACAAATGCGGCAAATTTAATACTATAAATATGGGTGGATCTGATACAATATAACAAGTAGGAATAATGTAGTAGAAAGTCTAACAAATAATGGAATATAGTAAACAATACAATGAATAGATGAATAATTTGGTATTATGATTATAAGAAACATTTAGTATTTTGTAATATTAAATAAATTCAGAAAATTGATGTATGTTTTATATTAATTATTGCTTTTTATAAAATGTTATAAATTTACTTTTAGAAATAACAATCATTTTTGATGTTCTTATTATTTTTGAATTTAAATTAATATTTTGTCAATAGTTACAATTGAATAAAATTTTTAAATTAATTTTACATTTGGATAATATTTATTTATAACCATCAATTTATAAAGAGATTATTCAAAATATTTTTAATCTGTCAAAAAGTTTTATTTGAGTATAAAACTAAATCAAATATTCTATTTACTAATCAATAAAAAATTATTTTAACTAAATTTCGAATATAATTTCAAATAATAGAATAAATTTAGAATTGAAAATAATATATTGTCAATAGTTACATATAAAAAAGTATTTAAATATAAGTTTTATCGACATTAATAACATTTAGATAATAATTCTTAAAAGCAATAGATATTCATAATGTTCATTCAAAATATATTATTCAATGTGTTTTGAATTTACTATTGTAAGAGACTTAGATTTGATTTCTAATATCTCAGTATTTGATGTATATTCGCCGAATTAGTATACGCGCACGGTTATTGTTTTTAATAACTATTCTTCCGCGCATAAGTATCCATCAAAAATATATATCCCTATTTAAATATAATTAACCGATGAAATCTACTCAATTGTTAAAAAGTTTTAATTTAATATAATAGTAATTAATACACTCTTAAAGTACAATTGATTTTCAGTAAATATTTTCATCTTTTATGTATATTTGTTGATCATTGAATAATTCAGACCATTTATTTCAAGTATTTCACAATATTTAATTGATATTTCATCTCATCATTGAGAAATTTTACCGACTAATTTATTATAAGCAATTCTCGATTCACTGAATATTTGTTAGCTTCAATTCATATTTTCTCACTTTAATGATTGCTTTCCTCTTTAATGAATATTTTCTCTCTTCAATTAATGTTTTCCTTATTCAATGAATGTTTTTCCTCGTCAACGAATATTTTTCTCTTCGATGTATATTTTCTCCATTCAAAGTATATTACCCTTGTAAGTTATTAAGATATCAATTGATATTTCATCTATTTAGTAGATATCTTTAACTATCCCACTGTTTTCAGTAATTTCAACGATTTTAGTCACTTAATGTACTATCTCACCAATATTACTTCTTCACTGAAAATTTTCTTTATAGAATATAATCTTTACTAATTAAAATTCCATTTGTTGACTTGTTATTTTCAATGAAAATTTAACTAAATAAATTACATCTTTCAATAGATTAGGTTGTACTCGACAAAAATAAAATAATTTTAGGCTATGTAAATCAATTAGAGCTTTTAGGGAAATTTTATTATAATTTAAGTAATATCTAGTTTTACGAGGTATTTATTTTAGTAAATTTTAATCATCTTTGTGAATTTTATGGTTTCTTTTGAATTTTAATGGATTTAAGGTTTGATTATGTTTTAATGAAATTATTGAAGAAATTAGGGTAAATCTATAATTTTAGAAACAATTAATTTCTTCCTAATTTATTAGATTAGACTTGATTTTAGGATTATTTTAAATAAAAATAAATAAATAAATAAATAAATTTAGGATCAAAATGTTTATGAAACATCTATTTAAGATAATTATTTACCAATTAGAATCCAATTTGACTGATAGATTTTGAATAGTAAATGATATTTTAATTATAATTTATGTTCTATTTAAATAGTTGATTAAATCAGTTAATTTTTAAAAATATTTTAGTGAAACCTAAATTTTAATTGATTTTACAGTGTAAATAAAGGGGTCAATAATTACTTTCATTTTCAAATCTAATATTGATTTCATGGATATCAATCACAAAAGTAGTATAATTTAGAGAATTTTAAGGGGATGCTCAGTGTGGTTATCAGTATAGTTATGAAAATCATTGATATATCTCTAATGGTTGACTGGTAATTTTTATTGAATTTATACTTGATTTACTGATTAATTTTAATGAGCAATATGATATATATTTTACAATAATTTAATTTATGTGGGAAACATAGACTTTATTCGATTTTAGTCATTTTTGATGAATTTTTTAATTGCTTGAAATTGTTGCCAGAACAAAATTGTGGTGATTTTCGATGGAAAATGATGATAACAATTTTGTAATACTTTAAAGAAAATTTATTTTTATTGGTAAAATTCAAATTTTTATGATAATTTTAAGGGAATTTGATTGGTTGAATACATATAGTAAATATGATTCGAATGATGAATTTTTAAGGAGTAGAGTCGGTTAAACATAGATTTCTAAAGAAATTTTACCTTGTAGGTTTTTAAAAAAATATGTATATTATTGGTGCAGTTGGGGGAAATGTTATTTCAATGGAAATGATTGGTTAAGAGTAAATTTTATGATATTTTAAGGAAATAATCGATTAAGAACAAGTTTGTTGATATTTTTAAGGGGTTAAGTTGGTTGAATATCTGTGTTCAAAGGTAAATATTTTCTAAATGGAGAATATAGAGGAGGAATTTATAATATTTTTAGGGGGATTTGTTCAGATAGATATCAATATGTGTGTAAATCTTTTGAGAGAGTGGAAATATTGTCATTTAAAGAGAAATGATTTGTTAAGAAGAGAATTTATGATCTTTTAAGGGGAAAGGATTGGTCACGAGATGAATTCTATTTTAAGGGGATTTCAAGAAATTTATTCGGTTGAATATCGATATAAGTCGGTGATTTTTTATGAAAATAATGAATATAGCTTAGATTAATGTCATTTAAAGAGAATTTTATTTTATTTTAGTGAGAAACAATTGGCTAAGAACAAAATTTATAATATTTTAAGGGGAAATAATCGATTAAGAACAGATTTGTTGATATTTTTAAGGTACTGAGTCGGTTAAATATCGTTATTTAAAGGGTGATTTCTATAAAAAATAATGAATATAGTTGGTAGGGTAAGAGTAAGTGTTATTTGATGGGAAATGATTGGTCTAGAGTGGAATTTAGTTTAGTGAGAAATAGTCAATTAACAAGTTTGTTGTCATTTTTAAGGGGGTTGGGTTGGTTAAATATTGTTATTTTAAGGGGTAAATATTATCTAAATTGGTATTTTTATGATTTTGTTTTTATGAAAAATATTGAATATGGCTGGAAATATTGTTATTTGATGGAAAATGATTGGTCAAGAGAGTAATTTATAATATTTCTAAAGAAATTTACTGGAATGAATATTGGTATTCAAAAGGTAAATATTATCTACTTGATAGGCTTTTATAAAAATTATGAATATAGTTGGTATAATGGAGTGAAAAATGACATTTGAAGAGGAATGATTGGTTGAGAGTCGATTTTTTTTTTATTTTAAGGGGAAACAATAGGTCAAGAGGAGGAATTTATTTTAAGAGGATTTATTCGGTTATATATCAATGTCAAAAGATGGATACTTAGTGAAATCGATACATTTTCATTGACTTAACGGTTTTCAAAATATAAAAATAAGATTTTGGTTAATTTTAATGATATTATTGGAATCTGAATAAAATATACGATACGTGTTCAGTTCTAAGAAATTGTTCGATTCATGTATTCAAGTATTTATTTGATTTTATTATTATATTTGTAATTAAATTAAAAACTAAAATTGACTAGTATTTAAAAATATTTGGTTACCTATTATTTATGTTGTTATTGACAATTTTCTGAATAATTTAAATATTTACGATTATTTCCAGGAATGAAGAGAAATTGTACGATTAAAAACTATGAGCTGTTGATAAAATACATTAATTTTTATTCAACAAGTACCTAGAACAATTACCTAACAATCTTAAAATTTTAAAAAATCTAACAAATTTTTTCAATTATTTTACAACTTAGTTAATTTAATTAACTGATAAGTACTAGTTTCTTTACGATTTGCTACTGTGTTGAAACTTTTTTTTTTTAAATTCGTATTCAAAGTACTAACAAATTTATTAAAGATCTATCAAGACTTGTCAAAAATTATAAAACTTTGGTAATTTTAATAAGTATTACTCAATAACTACTATTTTCTTACCAATTTGCTGAAGGTATTATTTTAAAATTTCTTCAAAGTAATAACATTATTTACAAATTAATCAGTTTTATCTCAAATTTAACAACTTTCTCACAACTTTAATCAAATTCTAATCCCATGATAATCATAAATTACGTGTATTTTCTTAAAAATTGTCCATAGTTTTTCTTATATCGGTAAAACAAACACACATATTTCAATCAAAAACACGTGTGTATCATAAATTATATACATTTTCTTAACAATCTCAAACTTTACATAAATATTGAACTATTTTTATGATTTAACACATACACATTATTAGCCATAAAATAAATATTTCATAAATTGTTGAAAAATAACACATATTTTCATTAAAGTTTTTCCATAAACACTGTAACATATCGATGGTTTAACACACACATTTGAGCCATAATTAGTTTTGATATTTATTTGCACATATTTTCTTAAAAATATAGAATTTTCTTTAACTTTTTACAAACATTTACAATTGTTCTATCCCTCTATACTATGAACCACAATTGAACAAACTTTTTCTATTCAATATTAATTTTATATACTTTGTTGAAAATTTATATAAAATAATAATGAAAATAATAATAATAAAAACTTGTAATATTATTAATAATAATAAAAATAACAATAATAATAATAAAAATAATAATAAAAATAATAATAATAATAATAATAATAAAATTAAAATTAAAAAACATTAAAACACTACTTATAAGATAATAATAATAATAATAATAATAATAATAATAATAATAATAATAATAATAATAATAATAATAATAATAATAATAATAATAATAATAATAATACTAAAAGAATAAAAATTAAAGAACATTAAAACACTACTTATAAAAAATAAGTAGTATATTAAAATTAAAAATGTTTAAAAATACTATGACATTGACCTACTTTTAAATGACCTTGAAATAATATTATGACTCATCCAATAACCTTGAAAATAATAATAATAATAAATAATTAAACATTACTTATAAAAAATAAGTAGTAAATTTATATTTAAAAATGACTAAAAATATTATGACTTTGAGAAAATTATAATAATAATAAAATTAAAATTAAAAAACATTAAAACATTACTTATAAAAATAAGTAGTAAATTTATATAAAAATGTTTAAAAATACTAAGACCTTGTGAAATTTTAAATGACCTTGACATACTTTAAAATGACCTTGAAAAAAAAAAATTAAGACTCATCCAATGACCTTGACAATAAAAATAATAAAAACAATAATAATAATTATAATAATAATAATAATAATAACAACAATATTAATAATAATATTAATAATAATAATAAAAATATTAATAATAATATTAATAATAATAAAATTATTTCCTTATAATAGAAGTTTTATACATTAATAATAATAATAATATTATTAAAAATAATAATAATAATAATAATAAAAATAATAATAATAATAATATTATAAAAAGTTTTCAAAGTATTAATAATAATAAAAATTTTAATAAATTTTATAAGTAATAAGTATATTAAAAATAATAATAATACTAAAATTAATAAAAATATTAATATTAATAATAATTAAAGTTTTTATAAGTATTAAAAAAAAATTTTTTTTTTTATAAGTATTAATAGAATAATAAAAAGTAATAATAATATTAATAATAATAATAATAATAAAAATAATAATAATAATAAAATAAATTTACAAAATATATACTACTTATAAAAATAAGTAGTAAATTAAAATTATAAATTGTTTAAAAATAATATGACCTCGAGAAATTTTGAATGACCTTGACCTACTTTTGAATGACCTTGACCTACTTTTCAATGACCTTGAAAAATTATGATGAGTCATCCAATAACCTTGACAATAATAATAATAATAATAATAATAATAATAATAATAATAATAATAATAATAATAATAATAATAATAATAATAATAATAATAATAATAATAATAATAATAACAAAATATTAATAATAATATTAATAATAATAATAAAAATATTAATAATAATATTAATAATAATAATAAAAATATTAATTATAATAATAATAATAATAATAATAATAATATTAATAATAATAATAATAACAACAATATTAATAATAATATTAATAATAATAATAAAAATATTAATAATAATATTAATAATAATAATAAAAATATTAATTATAGTAATAATAATAATAATAATAATAATAATAAAAATAATAATAAAAATATTTATTATAGTAATAATAATAATAATAATAATAATAATAATATTAATAATAATAATAAAAATATTAATAATAATAATAATAATAATAATAATAATAATAATAGTATTTATAAAAATTAATAATAAAATAGAATAAAATTTACAAATTTATAAGTATATAAATAATAATAATAATAATATTTCAGAAAATAATAATAAAAATAATAATATTTATAAAAAATAATAATAAAAATAATAATAAAAATAATAATATTTATAAAAGATAATAATAAAATAGAATAAAATTTACAAAATATTTACTACTTATAAAAGTAAGTAGACATATTATAATTGAAAAATGATTAAAAATAATATGACCTTGAAAAAATATGATGAGTCATCCAATGACCTTGACCTACTTTTGAATGACCTTGACCTACTTTTAAATGACCTTGAAAAATTATGATGAGTCATCCAATGACCTTGACAATAATAATAATAATAATAATAATAATTATAATATTATTAATAATAATAATAATAATAATAATAATAATAATAAAATAACACTATAATAATAATAATAATAATAAAAATAATAATATTTATAATAATAATAATAAAACTAATACTATTAATAAGAATAATAAGAATAATAAAAATAATTATAATAATAATAATAATAATAATAATAATAATAATAATAAAAATAATAATAGTAATAATAATAATAATAGTAATAAAAATAGTAAAATTAATAGTAATAATAATAATACTAATAATAATAATAATAATACTAATAATAATAATAATAATAATAATAAAAATAATAATAATAATAATAATAATAATAATAATAATATTAATAGTAATAATAATAATAATAATAATAATAAAAAAATATTAATAATAATAATAATAAAAAAAATTTACAACATATATACTACTTATAAAAATAAGTAGTAAATTAAAATTTAAAAATGTTTAAAAATAATATGACCTTGAGAAATTTTGAATGACCTTGACCTACTTTTGAATGACCTTGACCTACTTCTGAATGACCTTGAGAAGTTTTGAATGACCTTGAAAAATTTTGAATGACCTTGAAAAATTTTGAATGACCTTGAATTTTTTTTTGGTGAGTCATGGTCTTTGTTTGAATGACCTTGAGAAAATTTTGATGAGTCATGGTCTTTGTTTGAATGACCTTGAAAATTTTTGAATGACCTTGAAAGTGTTTGATGAGTCATCCAATGACCTTGAATGAGTCATGGTCTTTGTTTCAATGACCTTGAAAGTGTTTGATGAGTCATCCAATGACCTTGAATGAGTCATGGTCTTTGTTTCAATGACCTTGAAAGTGTTTGATGAGTCATCCAATGACCTTGAATGAGTCATGGTCTTTGCTTCAATGACCTTGAAAGTGTTTGATGAGTCATCCAATGACCTTGAATGAGTCATGGTCTTTGTTTCAATGACCTTGAAAGTGTTTGATGAGTCATCCAATGACCTTGAATGAGTCATGGTCTTTGTTTCAATGACCTTGAATGAGTCATTGTCTTTGTCTTAAAAATTTTTTGTACTTTTAGACTTAGAAAAAAAAAATTTTTTTTTTACCCCCCCCCCGGGGGGGGTTGATCCAGCGGTGACATGATCTAGCGGTGACACATCCCACTACTACTTGCCTGAATGCACGGCTCTCAACCAGTTATACAACCAGTTATACAGTTCTGTAATGAAATTTTTTCTCCGAAAAATAAGACTAAAAATTTGTGAAAACACATCGGTATTTATACCTATAATTTGGCCTTAACCTTGCGTGTTAGTTTTACTGCGATTAAACAAAATTCGACTTTGAAATTATTTATGTTATCTAAATTAAATTTTTATTTATTTCTTAATTTAAATTGGTAATTTATTTTTAACATTTTTAATTAAATTTATTCATCCAAAAATATTTTATTTTTATTCATTTAATTCATTAATTTTTACTTTATATAAATGGTCATTTTACGGTCGAATTTTCTTGTTATTATGTTATTTTTTATGTAAATTTCGTGCGGTTCTTGATGCATTTTGTATTTATTTTATTTTACTTTTATGTTTTTGATTTTATATTTATTTATATTCTCTCAGATTTTAAAGTGTTTAGTTGGTGTTGTATATTGTATTTTAAGTTATCTTGGTGCTGGGTTTTCGTGCTGTATTACTGATGCATTTAAACAATTCTCAAGGCTATTTGTGTGCTGGCCCAACAATTTTGTATTTGCAGTGGTGGGTTTCTGGGTGTTGATATTTCTAACTATATGGTTGTTACCCAGACAACCCCATACAAATATCTTTCGCCTGCCACTCGGCACCCGTTGCTAAGCAACGTTAGAGCTGTGTTCGAGTGGGTAGATCGTCCGCAAAAAGTGAGCGCTATTGCTAATGCTATAATTGACCGAACGATCCATGGGTCTAACGAGCTGCCGATAGAAGGCCTGTGCTCGATTTCGATTTATAGGTCCCATTATTCTCCTATCTCTTACAAAGATTAACCTATACTCTCATATCATTCATTGTTATGTCCATTGCCATAGTCATTCTTATCGTCGTCCGTGTTGATGATTATTCTATGGCATGTACACCCTTAGTTATGTTAAATATTCACACAGTATCTCTCTTACCCTTATCCCTATTAAAACAACAATGTTCTCTATTATCGATACTAGCATTGTCATTGTTACTCTTATATTTATTACCTTTATTAATTGTTACTACTATTACATTTATTGTTATTGTTATTATTATTATTATTATTATTATTATTATTATTATTATTATTATTATTATTATTATTATTATTATTATTATTAATATTATTAATATTATTATTATTATTATTATTATTAAGTTTTTGTAGGGATTCGTCCTAATTCCTCAGCTTTATAAAAACATTTTACTTATATAACAATTTAGCCTTACTCCATCCTTATTCTACAGTTTCCGACAAAGTATTTTTATTGATTCGGAAAATTTGAGCAACGTTCCACCCTTATTTTACAGTTTTATAAGAATATTATACAAAAGACTGAACAACATTCCATTTTTCCTGTAATTAGTAAATTTTGAGCAGCGATCCGCCCTTATTTTATGGTTTATAAGAATATTATGCTAATAATCGAACAACATTCCACCTTTCCTTTACTATTTTCGATAAGTATTTTAATTAATTCAGAAAGTTTGAGCAGCGTTCCACCCATATTTTATGGTCTCAATTCAATATCATTTATTTAATCCTTACATACCATTTAAAACATTATTTTCCATGATTTTAGTCGTTGGGATTAATCTTTTTCCGATGGCTATTCATTTTAACTGTTTCAACGATTTCGCAATTTTTCCCTGCTACCCATTCCCTCTCTTTGTCCTTATGATCTATTTATGTTCATATTATATTTAATGAGTGCCCACTGGACTACTCAATGTTAGTGATTTTGAGCCGATTACTGCTAAAGATTTTTGGTCTATTTTTCAGGAAACGGATGGGGAAGGAGCAGCCAAAACTACTTCCCCACCTTCCAATTTCCCCTATGAATGGACAATATTGACGTTCCGGCTACTGCGTTCTCACGCCATAGCCTTCACGGGCACGAACTATTGGCGATTATACACGCACTTACACAGTTCGATAGATTATGTGTAATTTTAATTACTTGCAGTTTGTTTTTGGCTGTGGGCCGAAAAATAAAATTAAATGTTACCATCTAACTTCGATAAAAGTTTCCAGGCATAAACGTATATTCTTCATACAAATTTTTTATTCATATCATAAAATTCCATAACTGCAGGCAATTGAAAAAATACTATAGATTCTTCATATAGACGATTCATTTCGTATCATAAAATTCCATAACTGCAGGCAATTGGAAAATTACTACAGATTCTTCATATAAACTCTTCATTCCATATCATAAAATTCCATAACTGTAGGCAATTGAAAAATACTACAGGAAAGTAATACCACAAATCGAAACGGTAATTTAAAATCAATCTGACCAGCTACAGCTAACAGTAGAATTAAATTTGTCTCTCTGCACACAGCCTGTTAATTTTGGTCTGATCTTGTCTGGTCAATTTCGCTGTACACAGTCTGTCAATTTGGTTGAAATTTGGTTGTCAATTTTGTGCTGAAAATTTGTGAAAACACATCAGTATATATACCTACAATTCGACCTCAACCTTGAGTGTTATTTTTATTGCGATTAAACAAATTTGACCTTGAAATTATTTGTGTTATCTAAATTAAATTCTTATTAATTTCTTAATTTAAATTGGTAATTTATTTTTAACATTTTTAAATAAATTTATTCAACCAAAAATATTTTATTTTTATTCATTTAATTCATTAATTTTTCTTTTATATAAATGGTCATTTTACGGTCAAATTTTTCTTGTTATTTTGTTATGTTTTATGTAGATTTCATGCGGTTCTTGATGCATTTTGTATTTATTTTATTTTACTTTTATGTTTTTGATTTTATATTTATTTATATTCTCTCAGATTTTAAAATGTTTAGTTGGTGTTGTATATTGTATTTTAAGTTATCTTGGTGCTGGGTTTTCGTGCTATATTACTGATGCATTTAAACAATTCTCAAGGCTATTTGTGTGCTGGCCCAACAGCAGTGACAATAAATTGAAATGACACCCGAATCAAATAATTAGAAAAAGGTCAGAGCAACAATTTTTTTCGATTCAAGGCCGAAGAAGTAACGTGTCTAAACTGGCTGTTTAATGATTCTACTAAAGAATTCCTCCAAAATTGGAATAACAGCGAGTCTTTTGTGTTAGTCTCAGAACCAGAAATTTCAAGGATGGCTGATCAACAGGCTTGTCCAGATATGATGGAATGTCGTATTACGAATAACTTATGTAGGACATTGAGATAAAGTGATGGCCAGTACTTTACTATTGAGCTCAAGTGTAGCCATTGATCCAGTCACGAGTTGGCTTATAAGATGTTTTATATTCGATAGTGGTTTTTGTGTTGGATGAAAATTGTATTAAATAAAATTAAAACATACTGTAAACAGTAATTTTATTTCACTCTATGAAGGTAAGTTTTTGTAATTTACCAATAATTTTAATTTGGTTAATTTAATTTAATTTGGTAAATAATAAATCTAAATTCGTGTTTATAGGCTTCTTGGGTTTGAGAGCCGCTGTACATTGCACGGAACGCGCCAGTTAAGTAACGTATGTGATTTGTGCACAGTATTTTTTTGAAATTTTTAATATTATTCAATTATTAAAACATTCATTCCTTACCGTAAACCGATAATTCAATTTTTATATACTTAATTACCTGTAAAAAACGTCGGTAAATATTATAATAGTTTCCAGTTTGCTAAGTGTGGTTTTCAAATTAATTTCAATACATATTGAAAACTATTCTCTCTATTTATTAGACCCTATTTTATATAAAGTGTTGTGATTTGTAAAGCAAAACAAAAATGACCTACTCAAATGATGGCCTATGGTGGAAAAAAGTCTAGTGGTTATTATTAAAGATAATAAGATTAAAATTGTCAGTTTTTAACCTAATGTGCACTAATAATGATATGTCAAAGCATTATTGATTTATTTTTTAAAAAAAAGCTGTAGTCATACAAGATTATAAGATTTTTATAGTTTATAATTTATATGTGCAATAAATATATATACAAAATCAATAAAACTGTTAAATGAAAATTTACTTTGAAAATTCCTTCTCAGAATTTTTTTCTATGTACGCCCTTGATCTAAATAATTCTAATTCAGTTTTGATGTCAAACGAAAACTAGATTTATATTAAAATTATTAAAGATGCAATTTTAGTTTCAGATGCTACAAAGGGTTCATCATTTCAAAGAATAAAAACGTATGTTCAGGAAAATTATGGAATATCCATTAAATTTGATGAGAAAATTAAATGTGTCATTAAAGGAGCTGTCGAAAGTAAAGAAATAATAAGACTTATCAAATATAAATCTAATGCTAACAGAAATTATAAATTACCTCCTGTCGCTGAGAATATTAGTGAACTCGAAAATATTACTATTCAAATACAAACGCAAATAATGTAAACAAATATTTACAAAAACAGAATAAAGAAATTAAAAGGTATAAAACTATCAAAGATAAACCAGAGGAGGAATCATATCTATAAATTGAAAAAACTATCAAAAAACCGAAAATTGAAATTAAAAGGTATGAAAAGTTAAGAAGTAAGAAACTGAATTTTCCGTTAAAAATTCATTGATAAGACCTGATGAAAAATCAAATAAAACATTAAAACATTGTCTATAAAAATGAAAATTGAGGTTTCAAAAGTAAATAGATTTACTTTTAGGATCAAACGTGACGAAGTGATAACTGGTGAAAATGTAAAAGCCAGTGAAGTAGAGAAACCTAACAATGAAAACTTGTTATTTAGAAAAATTGGATACATGGAAACTGACAAAAGTTGAGACAGGTAATAAAACATCAGAGGGAACCATCATTCTAAATGTTGAGTTACACTAACAGATATCAAAAACAAGAGACGAATTCACAAAAAGGAGGAATCTCGTATGGTAGCCAAAAACTATAGCGTAATGGTGAGCTATTGAATGACAACAATATGTTAGCAGAAGTTAATATTAAAAGTGGATCAACAATCTTCCTGCTCTACAACGTATTGGGAGCAATGGACAGTAAGAAAGAACTGTCAGAGAGCCTAAAAAAGGTGTCAATCACAGAAACGACGATTAAAAAGAAAGCAAAATCTATTACTAGCTGCGAAAACAACTAATGATTGTCCTAGGTTTACGGGAAAATATGAGGAGGGGTTTTCTACAGTGATCGAAAGCTGGACTATGATGTTAGATTCTAGTGAAAAAGCAGAGAAAATGGAAGTCAAAGAGATTTTTGAAAAGGATATTTCAGAAATTACTCACAAAAAGGAAAAATTCGATCAATTAGTGTAGAATAAAAAGGAAAGCGCATGTAGTAACAAAGATTATATATCGCGAGAAAGTTTTAATGAAAATCATCGTATGGAAGCCTTTAAAGGCCTGAGTAAACTAAAGAAAAATGTAATAAAAAGTTTTACAGGGCTATTTTAAAATAATGAGCGACAAAGAATTGAATTTGACGCCTTTGTTGACTTAGCAAGTGGCAGTGGTGAAGAAAACCTGATGCATTTAAGACAATACCTTGTCGAAGAACCTATGTGGATAAGAGAGCATTTAGGACATGATGCTTACGTAGTTTATAAAACGCCTCTGGAAATACTAGAGTTGAGATACAGAGGAGATCATGGGAGATTTCATGTAATACAAGCAGAAAAAAATAGTTTTATCCAGTCCGAGACGGAAAAGCAGCAGACTTGAACGAATTAGAAATGCTGCTACAAAAGATTATTGTTTGACTTAAGTTACTGGATAAAAAAATGAATTGTAAAGCGGTTTTCTCTATGAACAATTATTTCAGAAACTTCCACAGAAAATCCCGCGAGAATGATATAAAGAAAATTTAAAAGGAGTATCACAGAAAACAGTGGAAATTTTAAAAAGATATATTGAAGATAATGTGAGACGAGATCAAAAAACTTATGAGATTTTATGAAAATATGATTCATTGGATTTTACGGAACAGAGAAATCACCAAAAGTTCAGTAACAATAACTGCAGAAGGACAAAATCATTTCTTTCACAGGAGAAGAAAAGGGGTTCCGAAAATCAGTTTGTTCATTTCAAAACAAAAGATAAAAACATAAGAAATTGTTAAAAAATGTTCCCAAACCACTTCTTAATCAATGAAACAAATTTAAGAAAATGGAAGTTGCTGAGCTTAAGAAGCTGGTTAATAACAAATGATTGTTCTATAATTGCTTAAATCCTCGACATGGAGTAACAGAGTGTCAGAAGCAAAAGCTTTGTAAGTTAAAAAATAGGAATAAACAACGCAGCTTCTGGTTAAATGATGTTATTACTGAGAACAAAAATAATAAAACGACTAACATGTTGAAGACAGAAGCGCAAGGTAAAACTTTGGAAAGCTCAATATGTGAGCTTGAAAACAGTATCAGTGATACTAATTAACAGCGGGAAAGAGATTCAAGTAGTTGCACTTTTAGATGATGCATCTTATACGAGTTATATGAGTACTAGAGTTGCCTATGAACTGGAGTTAGAGGAAATAACGAAAAGCATTCAAAATGGAGTAGTTGGTGGAATTAATGTTAAATTAGAGATGCAAGCGGTAATTGTGGAACTAAGTAGTGTGGACAAAAAAATAAAAAGGATCTGTCAATGTCAGGCTGTAATAAATATTACAGGTAAATTAAACAATATAGATTGGAACAAATTGGCAGAAGAATGGAAATATTTAAAAGATATAAAGTCTCTGAGAATGCAAAGCAATATAGAGATTGAGATGCTGATAGGAGCAGACCTACAGATGTCACATGAAACTGAATAAGAGAAAAGGAAAAGAAGATAAGCCTATGGCAAGATTAACTCCTTTAGGTTTGACTTAAATTGAATGTGTTGAGGTGAGTGAAAAATGGACCAATCAAACGAATTTGATAAGGACGTTTCTAACATTAAAAAGTCGCTTAGGCGATGAAGTTCAACATTTGTGGAAAATTGATGAATTTGTAGGGGAAATGATTCCAATGACTTTTAATGGAACAAGGTGGATTAAAACGGACTGAGAGGGCATTAACCAAGATAGATGGTAGATTAGAAGAAGAAATTCAGTAGAATTGAAGAAAAGGTGTTAAACGGTAGCATAAGTTAAAATGATTGAAAAGAAAGCTGTAACAAAATACTCAATTAGAAAAAGAGTATCAGATAGTGATAAAAGATTATTAAGAAAAGTGATACATTATAGAAATTAATGATACAAACAGAAGTGATAATAAGTGAATTTAACCACATTTTTCAGTTGTTAAGCGGGATAAGGAAACGACATAAATTCAATTGGTCTTTGATTCAGAACAAATACCAATGGGATATCGTTAAATAATACAAATGATGCAGGCCAAAAGTTACAAAAGGATATGGTAAATAAAATGTTACGATTTAGAACTACGATATAGAACTACTAGAATAGTATTTAAAATTTATAATATTTTCGAATAAAATATACGTGTTATGTTTGAGTGCGCATTTAATTGGAAAAATATATACAATATAAAATTTTTAATATTTTAGAGAAACTCGAATAAAACACACGCGTATTATATTCGGTGCAAGACTGTAGGTGGTTAATGGTGTAAGTCCTTCTAATGTTAATCGGAAAGTAGTTTCAAGGATGGGTAGCTCGTCAATTCATTGATCTTTGATGCCATATAGTTACAGCGTAATTTTGTTTGCAGCCTTCACGAGTTGGTGGAACCTTAATAGTCGTAATTACGCTTAGAAAAGTAGTTTTGATGCTTAATATTTTCTCCTATTACAATCATAGTGTTGAGTAAATCTAAATAATAAAACAAAAATTATTATTAAATGCGTAAAATTATTGGAGAAAATGATGATAACTAAATTATCTTGTTATCTCGATAGCCTATTTGAGATAATGAAAAGAAAGGAAATGAGGAAGCCTAGAGATGAAATCATCAAAAAATATATATCTCGACAGTTGTCAGAGATTTAAGAGTGCCCAATGAAACATATTTCTAAAATGAATGCATTATCAAAAAAATTAAATTAGATGGTAACGTATAAAAGCTTGACACAGACTAGTAAAAATCAGAATAAAAGTAAAGGGAAAAGAAGTTTCTAGTGGATGCATACATTATCGAAAATCAAAACCTGTTACAAAATAAAGAAAAAAACAAGGGAAGAATCTGCATACTGAATTTATAGAGGTAGAAATCGATATAATTATCAGAAGAAGAAAAGTTTAAATCAAACCTAGAAAGCAACCAGATCCATTGTGGTAGATTGCCCTTCACTAGGTTTTTAATGAAAGTCGGTACTAAAGTCTGACTCCTTGTTGTCCTTATTTAATCAATTCAATTAACCCAACACAATAAGGTTTATTTCCAATATATATATATATATATATATATATATATATATATATCACAATTAAACTTGAAACTTTTATTCACAACTTTCACAAATATAGATTCAATTGTTGGGCCAGAACACAAACGGCCTTGGAAAATGTTTAAATGGATCGGTAACATACATGCAAACATAACAATCAAATTTAAAATAAACCTATTAAAACATCAATTAAACCCTATCAAATATGAGAAAAAAGATAATTACATATAAAATAATAAACATAAAAATAAATAAAAATAATAACAAAATGCAACAAGATTCGCACGATACAAATACAAATATAACATGAAAACCCAACAAATTCGACCGAAAATTGATAAATCAATAAAAGTTCATGAAAATGAAATTTAAATCAAAAAATTTGAATTAGAAATAATTCAATAAAAATTCTAAATAAAAAATTATCAAAATAAATTAAAAAATAATAAAAATAAAGATTCGAATACACTAGAAAATAACAAGGTCGAATTTTGTTTTACTACATCAAAATTAACACGCGAGGTTAGGGACAGAAAATAGGTATAAATACCGATACATTTTCACATAAAATTTAACCAAAAAACCATTTTTGAAACTGTTTTTTTAAAAAACTATAAAACTTTTATTGTGAATTAAGTTTAGGTGAGAAATAGTTTTATTTGGAACTCTCTCTCCACGTCGCGTCCTCGTAACCTCAGTAGAGCTCTGCTTGGATGCCGGCGGGGGGGGAGATGTATTATTATGCTCTTATGAATGATTTTGGTCAAGTAATTTTGTATTTTGTTCTTTAATATGTTAATAAATATTTATAATATTCAAATCGAATTTGTTTTATAATTAATTTATTTGTCGAAATTTTTCCGGCCCACAGCCAAGACACAACGCAAGACAGCAAAATCAACATATAATTCAGAATTGTGTAAGTGCGTGGAATATCGCCGATGATCTGTGCCCGTGAAGACCCGGCGTGTGGAACGCAGGGGTTGGAACGTCAATATTATTCCGTATAGAGGAAAGGAGAAATAAGGAAGGGGTCTTTTGGCTACTTCCTCGTTTCTCGATTTCTGTAAATTCGACCTAAATATTTCACACACGGCTCAAAATCATCACACCGAGTAGTCCAGTGGGCACTCACTAAATGTAATATGAACACAAAATGCGCTTAAGGTCAATTAAAGGAAGGTTACGGGCAATTAAATAAAAATAAAATCGTTGCTATTCGTTATAAATTCATATTAATTGTAAATTCATATTGTAAATTCATATTATTAATTATAAATTTATATTATCGATTATAAACCTTTATTACAAGTTCATATTATCAATTACCAATTCATATCTTTAAATTCATGTCGTTAATTAAATTTATTATTAATTATCAATTATTACCTGTAGATTTGTATTATTAGTTAAGAAAATCATGCGCTCGATTATACAATTCGTAGTTTATTTACAAATCCCTATTATCACTTATAAAGTCACATCATTATTTAAAAACTCTTACAATTAACTATAATTATAAATCGATGTTATTATTATGTAGGGTATTAATTATAACTTCAGTTTATTAATTAAAAGATTTTTTGCTTAATGATCAAAATTATGAAGTTAACCCAAAAATCGCCCGCGACAATCAAAAAACTTACGGTAATCAAATCATAATAATTCCGGCAAAACTTAAAAACTCTAATATCAACGACTAATAACATTCAATTAACATTCCCAACGTCCCTAAGATAAGAACAGAATAAATCCATGAGAATTTACATAAAAGAGGAATCTTCAAAATCAAGCTGACGAAGACTAATCTCAAATTAATCCACAACTCCATCGAATATCAAAAATAAAAATCACAAATTCAAAATAATATATGAGTTCATAGAATGTAATTTCAATGAGTTAAAGTTCTGGATCCAAAGATGGGGAATTAGAATTGCGACAGTTAACTGAGTAACATCTCGCCGTCCGAAGAGGATGAGTTTTCCAACCTGCCCGCGATTAATCTAAATTGTGACTAAATCTAATTGAAAATAAACCAAAATTACCCGACGTTAAGAATCCCGATACTGCCGATTGATAAGCATATTTTTTTCTAAAGAAAATCTCATTAATAAAACGAAGCTAATCTCCCAGAAAACTAACTCACTTGTTAACAGAGAAACCGCCCAGACGGTCAATATCATTGTCTAGCCAACTTATGTCCCATGTCTTGAACCATCATATTTTCCCCGAAAAATCCAACACCAATCCAGCGAGATGAGATCTGGAAAATAGATAGGTTAAAATGATAATGCTTTGTTTTGTGTATACATCATAATAATATCGCCGCATTTTACGAACGGTTTAGTATTAAAACTCGCCGTCAAATTTTTGTTTATTATTAAATGTCATATTTGAATTCTAAGATAATAAGTCTTTATGTTTAGATTATTGGATTTTTCCTCCATTATATTGTAATTATATAGCATAATCTTTAGATTTTAGCTTTCACCATTTATAGATTGGAAATCACCAAATATATGGAATTCTTCATTTAGGGTATATCAACACAATTTTAAATTTCGTTCGGAATGGTATAAATAAATATATCACTGATAAAGCGTTCAAAAAGAATTGTATTAATTATTATCTCATTAAGGAAGTTCCGATCCGGATCTCATTCCTATGCAACTTGCCGACCGATGGAGAGAAGCATGGAAGCTTTACCGGCAATCTAGATGTCGCGAGTCTTTCCCAATCGAATCCCAACGAATTAATGGCCAATCGGAAGATCCTATCCGACATTCCGAAGCCCAGGAACTGCTCTGGGAGGAGTGGAACCCAGCTGCAGAAATCTATGCACACGCTCGTCACCTACTCAGCGATCTTCTCAATCATCAACGACAAGTGGACCTACAAGTGGTTCGGGCCCGTCAATGTTTGACAAACATTGAAGATGACATCGAAACCGGCCGGATTGACACTACCTATCACCACCCACGGCCACGCAGACCCATGCACGGAGACATCTGTGGAGAGACGGTCGTAAACAGGAGGGACTCTCAGATGGCCGGGTCTCGTCGGATTCGAAATACTAAGCGGCCAGTGATGATTATCTAGAATTTCTCCCCGGAGGAGTGGGTAGCGAGGGGATTCACTGACACTTGATACTGATATTCTGAATTAACCTTAGTTTATATTTTCTTTGTTATTAAAATAAATAATTAGTTCGGTTAGAAATTAATTTTCGTTTTGATTGATGTTGTAATAATTTGTCGAGGAAATTTTGTTTAATTCCGATATATTTATTGGTTCTATGGTAATAGTTACCTTTTTGATGTTATTAATTCCAGAAATGGATTCCCTACAAATCCTGCGAACAGAACTGGACGTAGCACGACAAAATAACAAGACTCTGTATGATCAGATCATCCAGCTGACTCGAGAAGTACACCAAACCCGAGCCACCTGGATAGATCCAGCAAAAATAAAACCCCTCTATCAGAAACTCACAGCTGCTCAAAAGGGTTGGGCAGAAGAAAAGCAAATAAATCAAAGTCTGCGAACGCAGATACGCGGACTAGAGGTTGCCCTGTCGGCCAGTCAGGAAGGAGCGGCCGTTACTTACCCGCTCGTGTTCGCACCAGCTCAATTAGCTTATCGGGAGTCGGCAGCTACTCCAACCTCGGTTTCGAACCCAGCAACAACCGTAAATACCCACTCTCGTCCAGGACGCAAGGAAAGAGCCAGGCGCCATGCCGCTCGATTGCTAACTCAATCCAAATCAAATTTGCAAGCATTGTAACTCGTGAACAATATATGTTTTGTTGTTTGATTGTATTAACTCATGTGTAAGATAGCCCAGAAATCATGATAGAACTCCTGTTATTTATTAAACTCTAATGATAAATACATGACATAAAGGGACCAATTATAAAAAATCGAGCATGTGTCTTCTAACGACGGCTCGTTGGACCCGAGGGTTGTCCGAGCAATTACAGTACTAGCAATAGCACTCACTTTTTGCGGGCAATCCACCCGCTCGAGCACATTTCCAACGTTGCCTACCAACGGGTGCCGAGTGGTGGTCAGAGTAACATTTTGTATGGCGTTACTGGAGCAACAATAAAGATAGACAAATAACGAAACCCTGTAACCCACCACAATTTACAATACTTTACTCTGCACAAAGTCACAAAGCATCAATGCGTAGGGATACGTCTTCCAAAGGGAGATGTCCCTGTCTGGTACGCAACACTTTAATTTATTTGGTTGACTTTGAATGATAGTTTCTGCTTCCCTTCTAAAATTATTACCTTCGATGAACTCTTGAAAATATTCTCTTCGAACAACTGACAATTTTGTTGATTTGCTTTCTCCTTTTATATCCATCTCGTAATAAAAATATTTTTAATACAAATTGGTTTTGTCATTTTGACATCTCTGTTTCTAAAACTAAATTAGATACTTCATGGCTCCCGGAGTTTCAATCTAACCAATTTATTTACAATAATTACATTGGTGACTGGTTACCTGTTATCCCAGGTTTCCTTCGTCACTCAATTCCTTTTCCGTAATTAAATAATTTTGTTGATGGCCTGGGTTTTTCACACTGCTCGGGTTTTGTGTTGGCTCGAACTTCCCATTAGATCGGGTTTCCCATAATAAGAATCCCATTAGAAAATTAATTTTTAATTAATTTTTATTGAATATTTCCTTCTGGGGACCCTCAACCGATTTGATTTTATTATATTTGGATTCGTCTCGTCATTTGACATCCGCATATACCCGTTTTCCCCACTAAATATTTATTTTAAAATTTTTAATTAATTTTGCACTTTTAATTATTGTGAGGAATTAAAATTAAAATACTAAATTAAATTAGTTCACGATTAAAATTTGTAAAGTTTTAATTGAAACTTAAATTATTTTAAGATATTAAAATTGAAATGATAATTGAAATTTTAAAATAAAATAATTTTTAATAAAATTGAAATTCAAGTATGAATGCAATGGTATGTTGATATTTGGTTGAAATTAAAACTTAGAAAATGTCCCAAGAATATTTGTTTATATAATCAGATTTTATGAAATATAATTTGGATTTAATAGTCTTAGTAATTTATTTTGATGACTGAAGAATTGAATGTTATAGCTTCTAACATGGCGACCATTCCAACGGATCTGCTTATTGGAAGATTACTTCCAGAGAAATTCCACAGAGGAGATGACCTCGAATTATTTATCAAAGAATGTCAGAGGTTCTTTGAAATAACGAAGACACCAGTGAAGACACAAATGGTACTAGTTATTACACTTCTGGACAGGACTTTGATTGAAGAATATGAAGCCGCAGAAGGTAAAACCGTTGAACAGAAATTAAGAGCAGCTTTTCATCGACCAACGTCATTGATTGATGACTTAAGAGAAGCCTTGAACTACGAGCAAGGTAACGATTCAGCGGAAATATTTATAGAGAAAATATCAAAAATGACTAAAAAATTGGCCTCACACACTTGGAATGAGGAAGAAATTCAGAAATGTTTATTGACACATTGTGTAAGAGATAAAGAAGTCAGGAAAGAAATCGAAATGAAAGATCTCAAAACGGCGGAACAAATTAAAGAAACTATAAAGAAGATAGAAAAAGTTAACAAGGTTATTGAACAAGTAAACACGGTGAGATCAATACGACCTACAACTGGGGAAGAACTTATAGAGATGTAGTACAAGTTGGAGCCACGAAGAGAGAAATCAACGAATGGAAACCAGAGACAAGAGTTAAAGTGATAGAATGCTGGACGTGTCAAAAACCGGGACACAGTAGCAGAGAATGTAATATAAAAAGAAGATTTCAATGTTATGCATGTGGTGTTGAAGGTCACATACGAAGAGAATGCCCAACAATCAAATGTCATAGATGCAATGCACGAGGACACAAAGAAAGAGAGTGCTACACAAATATGGAAAGACGAAATCAAGGAAGAGATCGAGACCAAAGGAAGATGTCAGGAGGAAGAATTCAAAGAAATACCTATCAACAAAGGGAAGATATGTATCAACCAAGGAACGTACATCAAAGACAATGGGGAAACCAACAATATAACAGAAAAGATATTGCAGCTATCGAGTCTGATGATGAGATGATGAATACAAAACAGTCAAGCCAGCCAGACGAGTATAACAGGGAGAATGACCCAAACGAGCACGCTCCGTCAAACGGGACATTGATCGGAGCAATTTACTAAGTAAGATTGATTTCAACCAAAGAATGAATGCTAACGGTATGTGTAATTTAAGTATGGATGATGATTGTATGATTGATAAAGATTGTAGTGTTTTTGAACGTGATATTAATAATAATAGTAGTGTAGAAATTAAAAAGTCGAATGATAAGGAAAGTCAGAAAAAATTTAAAGAGGAGTGTAAAGTAAATGAAGTAGTAAAACACGAGGAAAGAACGATAGAGAAAATTTACAAATTCCTAAAGAAAAATGGAGACGTGTGTATTAATGAAATTGTAGAAGATACTAGAGAGCAGAATATTTTGTCAGTAGAAGAACAAAAAAGTCCAGTAATAACATATAATATAATGCAAGGTAGACCGAGTACAACACTGGATATCCAAGGGCGGAAAGTAGATTGTTTATTGGATACAGGAGCGCGAATTAATGTGATGGCTAAATCTGTAATTGATCGATTAGAAAATATCGAAATATTAGAAACAAGGGAATCGCTAAGATGTGCAAACAACAGTAGATTAGAAACTATGGGTAAACTAAACATCAATGTTAAAATGGGCAGTATGGAAAGAAATGTAACATTCATTATAGTAAAGAATTTAATACCAGAAATTATTGGAGGAGTAGAACTACAAAGGTTATTTGGTATAGAATTGAAATGTATACTAGAAGAACATGGAAAACGTAGTGATTTCATTTGCGAAATAGAAGCTAGATTTGGGCGGATTATAACAGATGAAGAAAGATTACGTCATGCCATCGACGTTTTAAAAGTTACCGGAAATAAGAGACTGCTAGAAATATTTCAGGCAAACAAGAATGTTTTTATGGCAGATAAATGGGACATTGGGTGTACCAATCTGATAAAACATAAGATCATCACGAAAGGAGAGCCAATAATGATTAAACCGAGACGTCAGCCAATAAATTTGGAAGACAGGATTGAGGAAGCAATAAAAAATCTAGAAAACAACGGAATAATTAGGAAGTGCAATTCACCGTGGAACACACCTTTAGTTTGTGTATGGAAGAAAGAGAAAAAAGACATCAGGCTTTGTCTAGACTTCAGACAATTAAACAAGATAACAGAAAGACAAGCATTTCCAATGCCAAATGTAGATGAAATTTTAGACATCCTACACGGATCCAGATATTTTAGCTCAATCGACTTGGGAAATGCTTATTACCAAGTGAAGTTAGATAAAGAATCTCAAGAGAAAACAGCATTCTCAACAAAAGAAGGACAGTTCTGTTTTAACAGGATGCCGTTCGGTATTGCAGCGGCACCAGGAACATTTCAAGAATTAATGACGAAAGTATTAAAAGACTTGTGGAAAGATGGAGTGATGGTATATTTAGACGACATCCTAATATTCACAAAGACAGAAGAAGACCATTATAACATATTTGGAAAAGTCCTAGGGAAGATCGCAACAGCAGGACTAAGATTGAACCCCGAAAAATGTCAAATATTTAGAAAAGAAGTGAAGTTTCTGGGACACATAATAAATAAAGACGGCATACAAACAGATAATACTAAAATAGAAGCAATACAATCATTTCAAAAACCAAAATGTGTGAAGAATCTGAGGAGCTTTCTGGGTATCTGTAACTATTATCGACGGTTCATAAAAGACTATGCAAAGAAGGCAAGAGCACTAGAAAGTATATGCGGAAAAAACAATGAGAAAATAAGATGGACAGAGATGTGTGAAAAGGCTTTCGGGGAAATGAAAGAAGCATTGATAACCGCCCCAGTATTGGTATTTCCAGATTTCAGAAAAGAATTTATATTAGACACAGACGCGAGCTTCGATACTATTGGAGCAGTTCTTTCGCAAAAGGATGAAAAAGGACATGAACATGTCATTGCATATGGTTCACATGCGATGAGCAGCCACGAAAAAGGATACTGCATTACCAGAAAAGAATTATTGGCAATATACTATTTTTGTAAACATTTCAACCACTACTTATATGGTAAGAGATTCGTACTGAGAACGGACCATAAAGCAATTACGTTTATGGTAACAACGAAGAAACCAATAACGGCTCAATTCCAGACATGGATCAACTATTTAAGCAGTCTGGATATTAAAATGGAATACAGGAAAGGAACAAGCCATACAAACGCGGATATGCTATCCAGGAAAACATGCGGAACATGTGTACAGTGTATGATGGAACACGAAGACGCAAAAACCGGCAAAATTAAAACCAGAATATTAACAGTAACAGCAGAAGGCGGATATAACAAGTGGCAAAATGACAATATGGAGGTCCAAGAAATAAAGAATAAGTTAGAAAATAAAGATTGTAAGTTCATAATGGAAAACAACACGGTACTAACTAAACAAGGTAAAATATGGATACCGTCAGATAATAGACAGAGGATGATAAAAGAAGTACACGTATTGCTGTGCCATGCAGGTGCACAGAAAGTAACAAAATATATCCAGAACAACTGCGACATGGAAAATCTAGCAACGGAAGTAAAAAAGGTAATTGAGAACTGCGAAAGATGTCAGAAAATGAAAACGATAACAACCAAGACAAAGGAGGAAACTCAAACAATAAAGAGTACAGAACCATTCGAGAAGATATATATGGATATATGTGGGCCATTGAAAGAAACGTTCAACAAAAAGAAATATATTTGCGGAATCATTGACCACTATAGTAAATACATCTCATTAACGGCCATAAACAAGCAAGACGAAAGAACAATTAGTGAGACGTTATTAAATAAATGGATATTAAAGTTTGGAGAGCCAAAAGAACTTCATGTAGATTGTGGGAAGAATTTTGAAGCAAGAAGCATAAAAGAACTAGCAAAGACAGCTGGCATTGAATTAATTTTCTCAAGCCCATATCACCATAACACGAATGGTATTATTGAAAGACAATTCAGAACAATCAGAGAGTATATTAACGCGTCATTGAATGAAGGAGGAAGGAAAAACTGGGCTGATATAGTGCCAGAAATAGAATATACGTTAAATGCAACAGTTCAAAAAACAACGGGAGTAAGCCCAGCAGAGATTATATTTGGGAGGAAGATCGACAGAATGAAATGGTACTCGAATAAAGAAATAAATAGAGAAGATATGGAAAAGAGAATAGAGGATAAAACACTAAAACCAAAAATAAGCAAAACAGTGAGAAATTTTGAAATGGAAGATGTGGTCTTGATCAAACAAGAAATTCGAAATAAAGACGATGCAAGGTGGGAAGGGCCGTACAAAGTGATAAAGAAAATACATGAACGGAGCTACTTACTTAAGGATCAAAATGGGAAGATGGTAGTCAGAAATGTTGAGAAGATCAAACATTTTAAAAAAGGGGGATGTGAGGAATTAAAATTAAAATACTAAATTAAATTAGTTCACGATTAAAATTTGTAAAGTTTTAATTGAAACTTAAATTATTTTAAGATATTAAAATTGAAATGATAATTGAAATTTTAAAATAAAATAATTTTTAATAAAATTGAAATTCAAGTATGAATGCAATGGTATGTTGATATTTGGTTGAAATTAAAACTTAGAAAATGTCCCAAGAATATTTGTTTATATAATCAGATTTTATGAAATATAATTTGGATTTAATAGTCTTAGTAATTTATTTTGATGACTGAAGAATTGAATGTTATAGCTTCTAACAATTATTATTTTGAATGTCAATATTTTTATTGATTTTCATATTTGCTTTTATGAATTTTGTTAACCCTAACAGTTTTATCAGGGTATTATTATTGTGTTATTCTTCCTAAAGTGTTGTAATAAACACCAAAAGCATTTGAGGTGTGTTGAAATTAATATCATTGTTGTAACCAATTGTGAAAATCAATAGAGTTTACGTCGTTGAATTTCGTTTATATGGTTTTTAATGAGACACGCTTGGAGTCAGATCTGCAATTGGTAATTTAAAAATTCACAGACAAATAATAACAACCCAACAATATATGAATCGACCATTTGGCCCTAATAGTATTAAGCTCAAAAGTTGTTGTGTTAAAGCTCACGATTTTTTAAACTCTTAAATTTTTGGAATTGGATTTCAAATAAACTGGCATGGATGATATGTAAACCATAACAAAGCGAAAATTTGTGAAAATCAAAATTAACTAAATAGTATAGGTATGTTAAAAGCGATAATGAACAGGTCTGTTTATATATGCAAAATCTTTAATACTTATATTTTGATGTACAAATTAGTAACTGATCTCACGGACAGATATATTTAGTGTTCAGAAGTTTCCCCAATTTCTTATAAATAGTCACCAAAACCACAATAGCTCATACTCTATAATCTGAATTGTACAACAAATGGATACCTATTTGTACCTATTGAGAATGCAGTTGGCAATACACCATCGTTGTATAACTCTATTGAAAGTTTTGTATTCAAGTGGAGGTTTTCCAACTTCTCGCTTTAAGGTCTTCTGTAGTTATTTTATACCTTTTTTCCAAAAGAAAATGAATTTTTTGCTTTAGCTAAATATATTCCACGAAATATTACCGCATAAGTCATATGTAATTCCTAATTTGGTTAAATATTTCTCGAGTTGAAATGTATTGCAATCACCGTAATTTTATATATATATATATATATATATATATATATATATTAGTAACTGAATTCAACTGCGAGGGACCCTCTTGGTAATCTAAGGGACTGTCGCAAATAAATCATAGAATATGGTTAAACAACTGCTTTAAAAATGCTCCTCACGACAATTACGAATTAGTCTGATAGCATATTAAGTCGGTGGTTTTGGTTCTATTATATTATGTTATATACGATGTAAATGTGGTAACCAATAGAGTTGGACAGAAAAATAGACTAAATCTTGGAGAAAATTCAATCAATAGTAAATTTTGAAGATAAATTATAATTTGCCAAGAGCAGTTCAATTTTGCGGTTAACTAGCGATTTCCAGGAAATGCAAGCAATATTTAAAGCATCCAGAACGGGTAACATATAGACCGCCTATATCACGAAATAACGAATCAGATCAATATAAAGTTTCTTCATCAAATAAAACGCATAACAATGCACGGCAAGAATAAAGTCTGATAAACTCAGTGATTCAGCTGCCAGATCAATGATCCAGGATTTTCAGGGCCTGGAGACTCACAAAATGTATTTCAATAGCAATTAAATTTATAAAGAAATGAAATCATTTTCATAAAATTACCAGAATAATATTTGTAAATGTGATCGGATTAATAATTAAACATAGTCAAAACGCCCTAATTTGCAGGATTTACCGCGGCATTGCGCATCCGTCAGTTCATTATACTTAAAGCACTTGTGGCATATCCACATATCATCAACATCACCGTTCTTATTTCTCACTTTCACCAGGGCGCCCGGATCCGGTGTTCCGTATCTATGTAATCTGCAATTCTTACAGAATTCCTCTCCAGCAACGTTTAATTGTTTACAGTTCCCAAACCAACATTTCCATGAATTTCCATTTGATAGATTCTCATTATTAATATTATTTGCCTTTTGACCTTTACCGTAATTGGGATTATGTAGAGTAACTGTCACCCTATCATTATCTTTATTGGTGGAATTTGTTCCGTCATAGAATTTAAATGTGTGACAATTATTTCCAGCACATTTAGCATCCTCCTTTTTATTCTTCTTTTTACATTTACTGCAAATCCAGATCTCTTTCTCTTCACCTCCTGCGTAACTTTTAACAAGTTTCGTTTTAGGATCAGGCGGATTTCGGTCTAATTTGCATTTCTGACAAAACATATTCACGCCTTTATTCACTGCATTGCAATCCCCATTCCAACACTGCCAACAATCGAGTTTCCGTTCCCAATTACATGCTGAGCATTGAAAAATATTGTTCTTATTGATTAAAGTGCATTTTTCACATCGCCATTGATTTAAATTTAATATTATTTCATTGCCATTCTGTTGTAATTCTTCCTTCTGATTGGTAATTATTTCTTTATGATTTGTAATCTCTTTCGACCTCGCATTCAACTTGGATTGGTAACAATTCTTTTTATCACATTTATCATTCTCTTTTCGATTCTCATTTCCACATTTTTCACAAATCCAAATTTCTTTAATTTCTTTTCCAGCGTAACTTTTAACAAGTTTCGTAATAGGATCAGGCGGATTTCGGTCTAATTTGCATTGCAGACAAAATACGTCCTCGCCTTTATTCTTTTTCCCGCAATTCACCTTCCAACATTGCCATGGAGATCGATGAGATTGAGATGGGAAATTACAAACTACACATTTATAATCACGATTTTCATTGACTAAAGTGCATTTTTCACATTGCCATTGATTTGGATTTAATGTTATTTTGTTGTCACTATGTTGCGATTCTATCTGACCAGTATTTATCTGGCTATTAGTAGCATTCCATTTAACTGCATTTTCATACCTTAGATGGCCACAATTTTTCCCCTCGCATTTTCGGAAATTCTCATTATTATATTTCCAACATTTTTCACAAATCCAAAATTTCAATATTCTCCCATTTCCCATTTGCCGTTCAATGATATCAGATAGTGATTTTGGAGCGTCTCGTTGTAAAAAACATTTTTTGCAAAATTTGCAATCGGGATTATTTAAATGTTCACAATGAGGTTTCCAGCATTTCCACATCAGGAATCTTTCAACACTTTTATCTCTTTTTTCGCATGCCGAACAAATGCTTGTATTGATATGATTGATTAAATCGCACCATGAACACATCCATATGCATTTATCTCTACAAGAGTTTAGGCATCCCTGACAATCTGCACTTTGGAATGGATTCAAACATTGGCACATTTCACAAAGCCATTTATCTCTGTTATCTATTAACAATTTATGGAATGATTTCAAATTCGTCACGTTCTCTTCGTTCTTGTCATTTCTTATTGGATTTTCCTTTCCAACATCATGTTCTAGAATTTTTTTACTGGTGTTGTTGTTTGTACTATAATCTTCATTTTCCGTGGTTAGTGGCATCTCTTTTCCTTCCTCATTCCTGTTTTCATTGTTTTTCATTATAGTTTTCTCATTACCAGAAAAAGAAGATTCTCCTGATCTGTCAATGTTGTGGTCATTATTATTACGAGATTTGGTTGCCATTTCCGACACTAGTGCCAGACATACGCTACAGGTTTCATCATCTGATTCAATTGGATTTTCACAGTAGAAACAATTTTCTGGAATAATCTTAGAAAGCCAACATGAAATTGAAAATGAATAATGAGTACCATTTCTTGTTTTTCATTTCTTGTTTCCATTTTCCAAATTGTACAAAAATGTTTAACAAAATCGTCAATGATATGACAAATCTGAATCTCCCCGTCAGGATGTACAGATGTAAATTTTTCGTCGTCCTACATTAAAAAAATATTAAATTTGGGTATCTTATTAGAAGAATAAAATTAAATAAAAGATTATTTAATAACTAATACATTTATTAACTCTATGGCAGCCAAGTTATTTTTGGTAAATTTAGCCCTGGTTAGTTTCATAGTAATGAACAATGACAAATCTTCACTAGGATATACATATTAGATATCATTTCATTCAGCTAAACATGTTCTACAATATTCTGACAAGAAAAGACACATTACATAGAGATATAGCCATAAAAGTTCATAAAATATAGATAAAAATACGATTTAAATATCCAGATTTCAATAACAACACTTCAAAAACAACGAAAAATAATACTAAAACTTCCAAAACAAAACCAAATTTTGACCAGATTCATCAGACGTGAATCAAGTTGCATCAATGATCTATATATAGAATTGAATGGGTGCGTTTTATTCAACGTGTACGCGTTGTAGCATGTTGCGGTCGTATTCGACTGCATTGGCTGCCATAGAGTTAATTAATAATGGCATTTTTGAAGAATTTATTTTGACGATAAAATCACAATATATTTAGAGCTTGTGAAACTAAATGAGAATAATAGTGAAAATTTACACTATTATTCTAGATTTGAAAATATTTTGGTATCGAATTTTAAAATAATGTCATTTGAAAATGAAAAGCAATCAGTGATGAAATTTCTTATACCATAAACAACAGTAAAAATGCAAACAAATATTAAATATAATTAACATCAAACGTCAATTGAAAATTGTATTATTTGGAAAGAAACTGTAGATAAAACTTTGGAATCTACCTTCGAGAATTGTAGTATGATAATATTGTAAATTGAGATGACAACTTTCATTTTATGAAAGTATATTATTCTAACTGAAAAATATCCTTGTTTATTTAAAATAATTACACACTTCCGGGTTCAACTTAGTAGATTTTTTGGAAGCTTTTTGCACATAGGCTGTAAATTACCAGTCATAGTCTATTAGTCTTCATGTTTAGAGAGACACAACGAATGTTTACTTATTTTTTAGTTTAACCCTTTGTGGTCCTACGTCGAGTTTTACTAGACATCGAATTTAACTCGACATTCTAATAATTGCTCATTTGAAGTTTCAGATTTCGTTGTATGTATTTTTTTTGCATTTCGTGTTAACAAATATATGTGAAGAATGTAGAATATTTATGTTGGGTTTTGAACAAAAAATACCTTCTATTAAAAAAAACCCAATTTAGTTCAAAAAAATCATATATACAAAAAATCATTAAAACAATTGTGGACCAAAATTAAATTCATCGGAATTCTATAACTTTCATACCTACGAACAAAAAATATTGATTTTTAAAATATGTCAACAATTTAGTTTTTTTTCCTACCAAAAAAAATTTTTGTGAACTTATTTTTTATGTGAATTTTAAATTTTATTTGTATGCATTACCAATCCATTCAATGATCTGTTTAATGAATTTTCTCTTTTAACAGAATAATAAATGCGCAAGTTAAAACAATGTCGGTTGGATTATAAGAACAGATTCGTGTGATTATAATAAAAATGAAATTGCCAGCAGAATGTTATTTTTCAATACTTGTTCAAATTCTAAATACAACAATTAATTAGTTATCGATTTTCAATTTCTGTATTTTTAAACTTTTGTATACCTTTTCTTCGAATCCATAATTATTATATAGTTCCTTGATATTGATTCCACCTCATGTCGATTACATATAAAATTATGTAGGACAGGTGTAGAAATTACTTGAATAAATCTAATTATATAGTATATTTTACTGGAAGTTTTTTTCAAAACCATTTAGTATAAAACGGTGATTTCTTGATAGCAGAAATAATTAATATAACATATAAGTGAATAATAATATAATTAATACTTCGCAGAAACGGGCTTATTTTGTTATTCACTTATCAGACGAAGCACGCTTTGTTCCATTAATACTAATTGTTTTGAACACATATTTTCGTTTATAAAATTTACATTTTAATTTTTAATAGATAAGAAAAATTCGAAAGATAAATCAAAAGGTGATTAAAGCAATTTTTCCGAATGCAAAAATAGTTATGAAACATTTTAAGAAGTGTTTAGCGATGGGAAATTTAATGTTTTCAATTACAATTATAGAATCAAACAGCGATGGATTCCGGTCGTTTTCAAGCGATTTAATGTAATTCAAATATATTTCAAAGATAGATATCCAAATTTCTGTATTTTTAAACGCTCTGTATACTTTTTTTCGAATCCATATTTGTTATATTGTTCCTTGATATCGATTCAACCTCTGATTGATTATTTTAAATATGTAGGTTTCTTATGTAAGTTTCTTATTGACTAAATAACACACAACCCGACAAATAGTAAAATTTATTTTCTTTGTATCACAATTTCACAGAATCACTTGCTTTAAGCACGAATTCATTAAATAAATATAGTAAGTTTACGAAAGGTAAACTGCTAAATGACAATTCGAACGGTTGATGCTTTGAGTATAATAATGACTTCACACTTTCTGACTTCTCCAGTTTCTTTGGTATCTTAACTATTTCTGGTTTCTTTAAAATATCTTCTTTTTATTTTCGTCTTCAATATTTATCTACTCAATTTGTGCCTATAATTTATATAATATTTGCTAGACAGCCAAATATAGATTAAATCCTCGAATTATCGCTCCGAATCGGTTTCTCACATCAAAAACTGCAACTATTGATCTAATATATTGTCCAAGCCCTAAATAGGTTTCAATTTTTAAATCAGAAATTCTAATTAAGTCTCAATCTAATACAACGTCACTGGCCATGAACAATTCCGGATTATTCACACATTTTTTGGATAAATTAATTAATAACTTGGGGGTCCTTAACCCGGTCCCATCAATTTCTAATTAATATATTCGTCTTTAACATTTCATTTGCTGCATATCTGTTATCGATTTTGTTAAATTGACCAATTATAATCATAAGCTGCTAGAAAATATGGATAAAATTACTAAGGAAATTGTCATTTATCAACGGGAAAAGGTCCTAGAACCAAAAGTTTGACATAATAACCAATAAAATTTAAGTTATTTGGTTATCATTTTGCCATCACTGACACAAAAAATCAGGATAAAAAATATATATAACCTTTAGTAAACAGCTTTTGTAAAGTTCATTATTATTATAATGATTGAAATAAAGCTGCAGTTTCTTTTTCAAGTTATAAAATTCGGAATACAATTTATCCGAATCATAACTTTCAATGAAATACAAACTAAGGTTTTCCAGTTTTTTTTTCATTAATAACTCTATTAAATCATCGACAACCTTAAAATTTGTGGCTTAAAATTTATATAATTGAAAGTAGCTCTTACTAGAAAATTTTGAGGATTATATTCACAAACGAAATCCATTGTCTAAAAATAAAATAAACGTGAGGTAATACTTAAAAACGAATAAAAATATTATTTCAATCGATTAATTTCAATCATTTACAATTAATAATAATACTTATACAATTAATTCAATACTTAAATATGGATTATATATATATATATATATATATATATATATATATATATATATTATTTTAAATATTTAGTTTTAGAAAATCCATTAAATATCAGCAACCTATGATAAGATTAAAGATTAAAATACTAAAAAATGTAAATGAAATATAAGTTAAAATAGCATAATTTGAAAATATAAAAAAATCCAAGAAATGCCATGTTAAAACAACATAATCTACTAATATGTAAAGGTTTTCATAAATTAAGGTTAAAATTATACTGAATATTAAGGAAGCTTTATATTTTTACTTTTTTTAAAGATTAATTTGTAGGTGCTTAGGATTCACGTTCTTTAAAATAAAAACAGTTTTGTACTATCAATCTAGCATTTAGTGTACGAAATATCTGTGCGTTATGGTGGATGTTGTATGTCCGGTGTACTTCAGCATAAAAGGGTTTATATTTAATTAATTTTAAAATTTTAACTATTTAGGAATTTTATTCTAATAAAATATTGACATAATATTTTTTACAAAATTTGATTATGAATCAGATATTATGAACCCCTAACCCAGACAACCCAATACAAATATTATCGCTTGCCACTCAGTAGAGACATTCATGGGCTTGATTGATATTTTGTTATTTCATTCGGGTTCGGGTCAGGCTCGTCTTAATTTTAAAAATTAATTAAAATATTTTATGAATTTTTAATATAATTTTATTTTTCCTTATGACGAATTAAAATAAAATTTATTTGAATGAATTTCCTTGCTACAAAAAATTTAATTTTAATTAGCCAAAATGAGGGCATTTCGATACCATAGACTTCTGTTGGACCAGCACTGGATTTTGTTTAAATGAATTGGAAATAGCACGCAAATATAACACGCAGATTAAAAATTAGACCCATAAACACCAAATAAACAACCTTAAAATATGAGAAAAATGCAATTTAATATAAAATCAAAAAACATAAAAATAAATCAAAATAATAACAAATACGCACCAAGATCAGCACGAAATTAACATAAAAATAACAAGACAACATAAAATTTGACCAAAAAATAGATAATTCATAAAAATTTGCAGCGAACGAATAAAATGGAATATTTTCAATAAGAAATATTCTATTAAAAAATTAAATAAAATAATTTGTTTATTAAAAATAGAAATTGATAAAATCACAATTAAAAATCAAGGTCAAATTTTGTTTTATTGCACTAAAATTAACACGCAAAGTTAAGGTCACAAAATAGGTATATATACCAGTTCATTTTCGCAGAATTTAATCACTTGTGAGCAATCACTTTTTTTCGTAAAAAGCTTAGACGTTTTTTATCAGAAAAAATTGTATTGTATAGCAAAGTGTCCAGAACGAACGTCTTGAACTACTATCAACTAATATTATCGAAGTGAGGACGAAAGAATACTTTGAATTTATTTTGTAACTAATGTGTCTATCAACTAATATGTGTTTATGAGAGCAATTATATGAGTTTGAGTATATGGATTTTTCAATTTGTCGAAATTTTTCCGGCCCACAGCCACACTGACTGCAAGTTATTAAAATCTCACATAACTATCGAGCGGTGTAGGTGCGGTTCATCAACCTATAGCTCGTGCCCGTGAGGGTCTAGTCGTGCGTAACGACGGGCTCGAACGTCAAATCATTTTATACCTATAGGGGAAATAGGTAGATCGGGAACAAGTCTTTTGGCTGGCTCCCTTTCACCTATCTCCTGAAAATTCGACCTAAGATTCAGACCACATATCGGCTAAACTTATCACACTGAGTAGTCCAGTGGACATTCATAAAATCTAACATCCACATATGTGCTCCTTAAGGCCAAACCATAAAAATAATTAATCATATAAAAAATCTAACGATACCAATTTATTAATGACCATCTACCTTAACACAAATTCAAATTAAATTTCCGTTTCACATAACCATCGAAGAAAAATTAGCCAACAATATCGATCCCTTAATTGAAATATATCAAAGAAAATTTACCCAAATTTAACTAAATTAACCTGACACAAAAGATAATCCTAGCAACAATCGACCTGAAGTCACTCTAAGGATGTTGAACAAAGCAACTAATAAAACCGAGGAGTACACCAAATTTGTGGAAAATAACTCCCATGTCATATAGCAGTCGGTTGAAGTTTCATCAGGGTAGACGTTACCAAGCATTAGGAGAGTTTCATAGCCGATTTATTGAAAAGTGACTGATGGACAGGTGAACTAACTTAAACGAAAACGAAAATTAATTACCGATTCAAAAAGAAATTTTACCGCTATACCTAAATTGTAAATCATACCGCTGGATTCAAATAATGCGCATCGCTGAATTACTTTTACGGAAATTGGACACCGATGAGTTGCGGGGAGAATTATCGACCGATGAATCTAAAATTTAAATACAAACAGAATATTATGTATTCAATCAAATAAGACAGTTGCCTGGAATTACCTCTAAGCGGATTGGTTCCGATGAGAGAATTCAAACATCAACTCTGTGCGAAGTGAGAGCGATAAGTACAATGCATGATGATTAAAATTAAACACACACCCACTGCTGTTACACGACAATATAATCATGACATATTGCGGGCAGCTGAAACCGTTGAAAAAAATTAAGCACCCAATTTAACAAATACAAGTGCAGGTCATCATCGTGCGTGTTTTGCCGATTGGTGGTAGAGCATATTCAATCGAAACTGCTATGTAATATTATTATCATAATCTAAAACGCGAATTATAGATCGCATGACTATTTGATATATTTGTATTCTAATTTAGCAATGGAAGCGATCCAGTCCATCGGCCAGGAGTTGAAAAAATTACGTCAGGAGAATGTGGAGCTTCAACAACAGCGAGTACAGCTATGCCGAGAACTCCAACGGGTTAAAGCTACGTGGATTGAACCATCACAGGTAAAGAAAATTTATCAACGCCTTACCGCGGCCCAGCGGGGGTGGAGAAAGGAGAAAGCGCTGAATCAGGCTCAGTGAATCCAGATCCAAGGACTGTAGGTCGCGCTTTCGACAAGCCAAGAGGAAGTGCAGTAATCTTCCCTTAGTATTTGCTCCGGCCAAACTTGCCTACCGGGACCAAGGTCGTCCCGAAGAACCAAAGAAAAAATCGCAACCCTATTCTAGACCAGGTAGAGTGGAAAGGGAGCGAAAGCGACTCTAACAGGCAAAAACGAACAAATAAAGCATAACATTCTGACGGTAGCTTGTAATATCATAATAAATGTTTAATTTCAAATCGTCCAATCGTTTTTGTTGTTGTTTTCTTATTTATTGGAATAATACATCGAAAAATCGAAAATTAGGCTGAACGAGTAATGGTGAAAAGGAAGTTAAGGGACCAGAAATTTATAAGATTAGCAGAAGCCTTCTAACCGTAGCTCGCTGAACCGATATGAGGCCGGGCCTTAGTAGTTCTGTAGTCAGAGCTCATCTTTGGCGGTTTCATAACCAATGATTTCAGTTCCAAAGTTACCTAGCAACGAGTAACCATTGGCGGGAGCAAAAGCTTATATGAAAAAGGGGTCAAGGTCAGAAACCATTAACCCCACAATTCAAAATCTAATTTCTTTTTTCAGGTCTGAAGAGTCGAGTTCGGGTCGGGTCGGATTAGGTATAAATTTTACCGGCCTATGCAGGTCTCTGCCTATTAGCACCTTTTACTAAGTAACGTTAGAACTGTGTCAGAATGGGTGAATCTTCCGCAAAATATGAGCGCCGACCGACTATAGCATACTGAAGAGGATTATTTAATAATCGAAACTTTTTTCAATGATATAATAATTTCTTTGCATCAAGGGCTTATTTTATAATTCCCTCATCTGATATTTTAATTTATGTTGCAACCAAGAAATCACCGTTTAATACATTATGTTAGAAATTCATTTTCAAATTAATAATTTGGATATAAATTTCAAAGTTTATATTTATAATTACAATTTTTTATTAAGTTATGCAATAATTTCTTTAAAAATGCTTTAAAATTAAAATATTTCTGATAAAAATATGTTAAGTTATAAAATTATTCTTAAAATACTGTGTTTAAATAATTCAAAAATCAAATTTATTTTCCGAGAAAATTTTATTATTTAATATTTGTAGAAAATTGTAATTATCAAAAACATTAAATGACGAACATAAAGGTATCTATGGTTAATATTAAGATATTAAATATTTTATTTCTTTTCTATTACAGGCTTTATATTCTTACATCGAAGAGAATTTTAGGAACATCTTAGTAATATATTTTAAAAATATTGATATTTGTAAAATCCATTTTAGAACGTTGAAGATATTCTTTACGCCAATCGCTCAGTAATGTCTAATCTACAAATTTCAATAGATGAGTATAATAATTATTCTACTGATAATTTATATTTGGAACTGAGAAATTGCCGAAAAAAAGCACAGATTTTACTTAATTTATATCATTGTCCTAAAGAATATGAAAAATGTAAACTCTTGGTTAGTTTCATATAAAAATAATTTTACTTGTTTATTAATTTAAAAATTAAAATTATGTTATTACAAACGATTATTAAATTTTTAAGTATCCAACCAATCACGTGACGAAATTAAAATCTCATAAAGGTATATAAAAATGATAAATAAATTAGATTTTTATAGATGACAATAAAAAGTAGTTTGTACATTGAAATTTTATTTCCTGTGTATTTGTTATTATAGATTTCCGGATGAAATAACCAAACAGGAAAGATTTATTGTGTAAAGACATGAAGTAGAATTAAAGGCAAGATTTTTGAAAATTAAATATGAGTAGAGAAGGCAAGGGATTATTTTGTAATGAAGTGAAATAGGAGTTGAAAAGGCGAAAGATAATTTTATAATGAATTGATTTATATGAAAGTAATATATGTAAGTCAAATATTAAATTTAAAAATTATAATAATAATAGAACTTTAACCTCCTATAAGGACAACAAATTTTAAAAAATATAAACTTATATTATACAATAATTTAATATATTTTAGAATGTAAAAAAATTATAAATGTAAATTGGTATTCAATATTTCGTGCCTGTATCACTATGCATCTTGAAAACAATTTTCAACAACTCGGAGGAGTGGGCAGAGTTGTTGAAATTGATGAATCTGTTGTTGGAAGACGAAAGTATAATGTAGAGAGATCAAGAGACCAACAATTGTGGTTTGGATGTATTGACAGGTCAACGTCCAAAATTTTAATTAAATGTGTTGATAGTAGAACTAAAAGGGAGTTGGGTGCATTAATCAAAGATGTAATCGCTGATAATACAATGGTGATGTCTGATGAATGGCCCGCTTATATGAGTTTCTTTTCAGAAAATACTTCTAATTATTCCCATCTAGCTGCCAAACATAAAGAAAACTTTGTGGATGCTGATTCAGGTGCACATACGCAGAGCATTGAGTGTGTTTGGAGAAGACTAAAAGATATGCTTCGTGCAAAAAATTACGTTCGAAGATCAAAACTTGCATCATACGTTGATGAATTCTGTTTCCGCGAAAAGTTTAAATTCTTTGAAAATCATGAGTATTTAATGTTTATTGAAATAATTAAATTGATGTGATGCTTAAAATTCTATTATTATTATAATTTTTAAATTTAATATTTGACTTACATATTTTTCATTTGACTTACATATAAATCAATTGTACCGAAATTAGAGTTGAAAAAGCGAAAGATTTTTTTGTAATGAAGTGAAATTAGAGTGGAAAAGGCGAGAAATAATTTTATAATGAAGTGAAATTAGAGTGGAAAAGGCGAAAGATTATTTTACAATGAAATGAAATTAGAGTTGAAAAGTCGAGAGATAATATTGTAATGAAGTGAAATAGGAGTTTAAAAAGCGAGAGATTATATTTTAGTATTTTGTTTTTCTATCGATTCTATTTCCCCTACAATATTTTTTTTGCAATCAATTGAAAAAGGCTGTGCCGAAAATTCGTGAATACCTTAAATAAATCTGATTCATAGTCAAATTGTGTGGGAAATATTATGTCATTTATAAAGAAATCAGAGGTGAAAAACAAAAAAGTCTTTATAATAAATAATAAATGTTAGAAGAAGATTTGACTTTAATTGCTTCTAACCCTATTAATAAGAATTTTACACTTAAATACGAATAGCAAAAATGTTCTAACGTAGTATAATAATTCGCATTATATTCGCATTGTGCTGATTACTTCGCAACTGTGTATAACTCAGATAAGGTAATGTTTGTTATTAACACTGTGCAAGTGCGTTTGCAGACCGTTCGCTATTGTACCGTCAATTAAAATCATATTTCCACATAGAAAACGAGCACCTGAAACGAGTCCATAAGCCACAATTTTTTAACTTATTCTTAATATGACGTCATTAATCGATAACTCATTCCCGACCACACTATTTTAAAAACGTTATGAATAGAAGATTTGAAAACAAGTTTAAAAATTAAAATTTATATTTTGAATTTATAATTAATTTATCTCACTTTGAAAACGAAGAAAACTTTTTATTTCTTTTCGGCTTCGCAATTAAACGATTTTCTGGTAAGTAAAATATTAAGTTAAATTCCTGAGTTTAGTGAATATCCCACCGAAAAAAAAGTGTTCCTCATAAACTTCTTCCTTTGCAAATTGCTCTCAGTACAATCACAATTTCTTCAAGTTAAGCTGAGCGAAGGTTTTAGCAAATGAATCTTATAATCACCCCGATAAGAGTTTGATTGATGACAACAACTGTATCTTCGCTTTTATTTATAAGATTAATTGGACTTCCACTCACACGTTTTGATCACATAAGATATGTTGATTCGTGGTTGTTTCATGGCAAAGAACAGCAAAGAACGCAGTCGGGAATTTGTTTCAGACGAACACTTGGTCAAACTTTGGGGAAATAAAACTAAATAAACATTGAAAAGTAAAATAAGAATAAGTCGTTAATTAAATCTTACAGTTGTACACTATACGGTATAACAATGCAATAAAATTTTATTTAAGTTATTTTATAAATATAATTGTTTTAGTATCTTGAAGTTGTTATTTGAATTTTCGAAAAATTAACGACCTCAACATAGTACCGGCACCTATTTTTTTTACTAAAAAAGCACTGTAAATATCAAATATCTACAAATCACCTAAAACGTTTTTATTAAAAATTTTCATTAAATAATCCTTATCTTTTTATACGGTGGTAATAATTTCTTAACTCCCCTATAGTTTGGCTTCTGGAGATCTTCATTGACTTCTTGACTGATAGCAGTATGACAAATATTGAACGGCATTGAAGATAATAGTTTTATTCTTAATCCATTTTTAATTCTGCCGAAATCACTTTTAATTATTGATTTTTTATTGGCATTAAATATTCTGCAATCATCCCTACAATTTACATTAATTTAAATGGCAAACTTGCATATTTCGATGTTTTTTTCTGTGTGGAGTAGCTTCAAAATAATTCATAATTTATTTTTTAAATTACAAAATGTTGGGTGCAATTCATTATTGAACCGAGATTGTGCAGGTATATTTTTTGTCACACAAGAAAATCTAATCTCATTTTTGGCTATGACTCACAAACACATTTATTATCGATTAGGTTCTTGATTTATTATTTCAGGTGTAATATAATGCCCATTTAAATCCTGTTTAATTGCCCTTGGTCTAATATGAATTTCGAATGAAAAATCACAAAAATTATTAATTTTAAAATGTTTTATAAGGACTTTTTTTGTTTTTCACCTTCATGTGATTTGAAAAAAAGCTGTGGCGAAAAATCTTGAATACCTTAAATAAATCTGATTCATAGTCAAATTTTGTAGAAAATTTTAAAATTTTTGTTATGAATTTCTACTATAAGTGGCGTCCGAACGTCAAAAGTGCTTGAAAGCTCCCAATTGACAATTAATCCGCTACAAACCCCCAAAAAGTTTCAGGGTCACTGATGTGCATTACAATCCATTTTGAGAACCTTTGAGTTAAATGATAATATATTATTATTTTGTTTGTTTAGAGTGAAGTCAAATTTTATAAATATTAAATTTTTATTATGCTACTGTGACAAACAGACAAACACATTTATTTACTGTTCTTATTGTCTATTATTATACAAGTTAATGATTAAAATTTGAACTGTTTATAACATCCGTTATCATTATTTGTTACTATTAACAGTTATTATAACTTGAATTAAAACGCCCTATTATTATATTTAATCATTCGATATTTGATGGTTTAAATCCGTGTTTCATCCAAAAAATTGATAACTGTCGGAAAAGTTACGAATATAGGTCAATGAGTTTGTCATGACAAAATGCTCCACTGGTGGTACACTCTCACATTTTAATAGGAACTGTCAAACAAAAATATGTAAATTGCGCAAAATTATTTGAGTTCAAAGTTTGAGGCGAGTACAAAAAGAACAATATATTGGGGTTTATGTGACAAACCAAGAAAACATAAATCGTCACCAATCAAATCACCAAATTAACAATTTTATATGTATATTTCACTAATATGCGTAACTTTTCCCATTGTTATCATTTTCTGCGTTCACTTTGTCGGATAAATTGTAAGTTTGAAGTTGTCAACACTGGGGGAAATAAGATCTCTGCAAAAGACATTCTCAAAGCTCTAAGTCCAACACTTAGTGATGAAAGGGAGAGAGGTTTCCTGAGATTTAATATTACATATGAAACAGCCATTATTAATACAGGAATGCATAAAAACTTACGTTTAATAATACTTGTTTACTTATTGCGACGGAATGGTCAAATTGTTTAGATTTATTATTAATTCAAATATTTGTCTAATAATTCTATTACTGATATTATTCTTTAAACGCGCTACTGATATAAATGTAAGGTCTAGAGGTGAAAAGGTATTGAATAATTTATGTGCACAATGTTACTTAAGCATACATGTTACAAATGTATAAATAATATTTTAAATACATTATGTTGTCGTTGAGGTTATTATTTGAAGTTGGTATTTTCAACAATTGCATTTAATAATAATAATTTATGTTCTTTCTAAAAATACACAAAAATTGTTTAAGATTTTAAATGTTTATTGGAAAAACGCGACGTTCATCCTATAAAACATAAATATTTATTTCGATAGTTTTATAGATATCATAGATCTAATAAATAAATTTTAATAATTTTTGAAAAATATATATTATTTATTTTAAATACTCAATTATTTTTCAATTATTGATTACTTTTTAAAAAAATGTTTAAAATCGTATAAAATATTTTATATTATATTTATTTTAGTTTTCAAGTTTTTTATGATTTGGTAATGTTAATTCAAATAAACAATCGGTATAAAGGAATTTTAAAAATATAAAAACTAAAGTAAAAATATTATAAAAAATTTTTAAAAAATAGTCAAAAAATTGAAAAAAACATTTATATTTTAAATTAAATTAAAAAAACGATTTATTTTAAAATTAATAAAAATTTTATAAATTGTCTAAATTTTTAATGATTATTTTTTCGATTTGTTTTATCAAAAATTAATAGTAAATAATGTTAAGGATATCTAAATAATAAAAATCAAATAACTTTCTTTCAATTGAATACAACGATTGTATAAAAGTAATAAAAAAATGTTTGTTGCTACACGATCTTCTGAAGTAGGAGTGAACTGAAGAAGTAAGAAAACAAAAGAGAAATGGCTAAGAATTGAAAAAATCAAATAATAAAAGAAGATAAGGTCATTTTAATTAAAAAGTGCAAAGTAAAGAAAGAAAAAGAAAACACGAAATAAGTTTAACATTTCTCGAATGCCTGTTATTAATCTCTGCGGTTGTCAGAGATAGTGAAAGAATAGGATTAGATCATACCAAATGAGCGGAAAGGGTATGGAGATTGAAGCCATTATTATTAAGTACCATAATATAGACAATAAAAGGAAATACAACGAAGAAGAACAGACAGAAGTTGTGAAGGGAGAAAATAATAAAGGAAAAGTTAAAAAGGAAAAAGTGAATTTAGCAATACAGAGAATTGAAAGGGAGTAACAAGAATATAATGAGTGAAACGAGGCAAGTAAAGAGAAACCAGAGATTATAGTAGAAAATAAAATGTCAGAATAAAGAAACAGTTGAATTTGTTAAAGTTATTATCGAAAGTTTTGAGTAATTTCAAGTAAAGCAAAGGAGGAAGCAACTAAATAAATTTTACCGATTATAGAAACCAGAGTTTCTTCCTGAAGGATCGTAATAAGCACGTTATACGAATTGTTGTGATATCAAATTATTCATGACATTGTAATTTCGTAATTGATTGTATTGATTGATCTAGTTTATATAATCTGGAATTCGTTATCATTATTAACACGTCTTGGATTCAGATAAATAATTATTTATTTCATATTTCACTGACAACTAATTTTACCCCACAATTATAAATTACACTTGATAAAGACAAAGACTAAAATTTTTGTAAAGTATAAAAAATATCTAATTTTTTTTTAAATGAAAATAAAGGAAAAATTATTAATTTATCTTTATTACTATGATGCTTTAATTGGATATCCTTTACTTAAAATTTCGTGTGTTATTATTTGTAAGGCTTGATTTTTGATCATTGAATAATATTAAAATTATGTTAAGATTTGAATTTTAAAACAAACAAAAAATATATTTTTAAAATTAATATAGGATATTGGTTCCCATTTAAATAATACGAATAATAAACCTTTCGGCATTGAAAATGTCCAAGAGATAAATTCAGATATTATTGTTGAAGCTATCGGTGAATTTGTAAAATATCATCACGTGATATATGAAAGAGAATTACAAGTTGAATTAGATAAAAATAAAGTGGCATTTTTTTATATTGATTATATTTTATTCTAATTTTTCTTCAGGAAATAACTGATTTATTAATAGGGAGTATTTGTTGTTTTTGTGAAATGCGATTAGATCGTGGTCAAAGCTACTGTAACGTTTGTGAAGCTCTAAAAGACGACATGACAAAATATGCAACAAATCATTATGAAACATTAATGTTGGTAAAAACTCAACAACCGAAAAAGACATCCTTTATTTACCAAAATGTTGATAAAGTTCCAAATTTTGATCCTATCACTCATCTGAATGGAGCAAATTATGATTACAAAATCACTTACAAACCCGAAAAAAATTCTTACGAAAATATAAATGAAATACAAAATGCAGCAAATAGAAAAGAAAAATCTACTGAAAACTTGAAAATAAATGAAGAAAACATTGTAAAAACCAGTAAAGATTTCAGTGAGTGGAAATGTAGCAAGTGTGGATTGTTAAATTACGATGAATTTTGCATGGCTTGTTTAAATGAGAAGGTTATAACTAATCAAAAATATGGTCAAGAAATAAATTTGGAGAAAAGTGGAGCAAAAAACTCTGTGGAAAAGCGGAACACCACTTCAACATACAGATATGAAAATGTCTCTTCAATTGAATCGGAAAAATGTGTTATTTGTCGCAATGAAACAAATTGCAACTGCAAATCCAATACGAAAAACTCAGCAATTACTAACGAAAACCATAAAGAAACTTTGGTAGAAAATTGGGAAAATAATGATGCGAGTACCACCAATATAAATTCTGATCAATGGAAATGTGACAAATGTGGAATGTTAAACTACGATGACTTTTGTTCGGCTTGTTTGAATGAAAGGAGAACAATCAAATTATGGAAATGTGAAAGATGCAAGAAATTGAATGATTTTTTCATCGAAAAATGCTTTTCATGTGGTAAAACAAACGAGAACATTCAACTATGCAAGCAGTGCAAATCAATAAAAATCGCTGCTGATCGGCGTTTCTGTGATACGTGTTATAATAACGCACCACATTGGAGTTGTTGGAATGAAAAATGCTCCTATTTAAACGATCCATTCAATAATTATTGTGCTATTTGTAAATTTCAAAGGCATAAAAAAGATATTTTTTCCATCAAAGATATAAGTGGAATGTTTTGGCTGTGTAAAAAATGCAGTGCAATCAATGATTATGAAAAGAAAGTTTGCACGTCATTTTCATGTAAGCAAAAGTTCGATTTTACCACGCACAAATGTGAAATATGCAGAAAGAAATTTAGAGGGAATTCGTGTAAATATTGCGAAACTAAATGTCCAACATGCTTTTACAATAGATGTGAAAAATGTTCAATCTTACCAAAATTTAAAACCAATTGAAAATGTTTATAAAAATTGACTTTTAAAAGTATTTTTACACAGAATATAAAATTTTTATGTTTTATGTTGTCACAGGTAAGAGTTTTTTATATTTTTAAATGTTTTATTTTTAAGCAATTTCAGCATGAATGTATATACAATATGACTCTGATATCTGTTTGAGTTGTCGGTGAAATGTGAAATTAATAATTATTGATCTTACTACAAAGTGTGCTTTAGTTGATAGTACTAACGAATTCCAGATAATATAAACTTTTAATAATCAGCACAATTGGTTAACAATTTAGAACATAAAAATGATATAAAAATTCGATATTGGAACCTTATCGAACACATGTTCAACAAATTTACAAAATACGACCACCTAATTATCGTTTTTTCTTTAACGTCTTTGTCAATCCAAGTTATGCTTTATTTTGATAGTCTTCCATCTAATGTCCATCCCGTGCATTCCATTCAGTCATCTCCAGTTCTTTTAGCTCTGATAGCTGTCGAGATATAACTCTTTAAAGGACACTCTCGTGACTCCACCGGAGATTCATGTTCTTTATATCAAACAAGCTATCAAGTAATGAAAATTATTTTGGTTTCTTAATTTTGTACTTATTGATTAAAAACCACCTTATCGTATTCCATTCTTAGATTTTTGCAATTCTTTGCCGATTCCTTTTCTCTTTTCCTCGTTCTTCTCAAAATTATGGAGTCGCACACCTTTTATTTTTTTACCTTTTTCCATCCTTTTTAACACACTAATGATTATTTGATTTTATTATTTCGGTATACTAAACATATTAAAACAACAAGTCCAAGCATATTTAATTTTGGTTTTTCACAAATCCCTTAATAATTTTGTTTGACTTCAATTCAATAACACTTGTAAATAAGATTGATAGTATTTATTACTCAAACTAAATAAATTGATCTATGTTCTCTATTTTCTATCAAATCACGTATTCAATTTTTTCGTTACCTTCAGTAGCTTATTTAGTTCGCTTCTCCTTAGTCTGCTTTGATAGCTCCACTATTAATCATAACTATTTTAAAATTATAATGTTTGTCTTTTACTTTTCATCTCTAACTTGTCCATACATTTCTCAATTAATATTGAGTTTACGAATTTCAGAAGTTAAGTTAACTTGTAACTGGGTGAATTAAATAATGAAAATTGGAACATGTTGTATTATACCAAGTTAAAAATAAAAAATTTATTTAAATCATTGCAAAACATTATGCGTAATATCCCTAGGGTCTATCCCTAGGAACGCTTTTATCAACAATAAAGATTTATCAAATTCATAAATGTACAAGACAAGAACTATAAATATTATTAAATTTAGTATAATTCCACAATAGTAAAAATTACGTTGCATTATCTGAAAAAAATTCTCTTATATCCAACCATCCTCGAGTATTTCTGAGATAACAAGAGCTTGATTTCATTCATCTAAAGCTTCGCTCTGTAGTGAAAGGAAAAAGACGCGGGATTCCCGAAATTGAGTGATTAATTATCACCAAGAATCTTCAATAACGCTTCCTAAAAACTACCATCTGTATTTTATGTAAAATGGATTGAGAACCCAGATCCCATAGAAAACAAAATAAATTGAAAATAATATAATTTAGTGGGCATATAAATTAAAAACAAACAACCAACAAATCAAATTTGTTTTATCGAATCAAATTATACATGTAGAATTAAAGAATATCTAAGTGGTTGCGGAATCAACTATTTTCAGAATTACAATTCATCTCACTACTATTCTCATGGGAAATTTCTAATGTAAAATCTGTCACATAATTGTATGTTAATTTTGATTTATTTTTTTAAATATATAAACATGATGTTATGTAAGAATGTATAAATGAACAATAATAAGATATTATTTAGATTTTGGTTAAATTAAAATTTGATTTATTGCTCCAGACACATTTATCCTAACTAAAGAATAAATTAAATTATATTTATTTTGTGACTTACTGCGTGAATAAACAAAGCTTTCTCTAACATAATGACTCCTTCGTTAATATCTAACCGTTTTTAGAAAAAATTAAGTACATACTAATGTATAATACTAACATCGTTTGTGTCACATGTATAGTAATTGTTAATTGTTGATTACGTTATTTATTAGTACAGAGTATGTGATGAAAAAATAAATTAATAAATTTTAATGAAAATACGGGTATTACTTATAAGTATTAATGACAATAATAATAATAATAATGGTGTGTTATTGGTATCTGACCTTGACTAATTGACACGTATCCATTCACATTCATACAAGAATGATTCTTCCAACTACCACCCTTTGCATGCAACGTCAGTTCTGTGAAAGCCAGTCAAACGTCCCTAAAAGGTGAGCACAGTTTCCAAAACTGCTCTGGCGTGATCTGCCATTAGAAGACATATGCTCGCTTTTCAATTGTTTAAGGTCCATATAACACTGATTTTCTGTGCAAATTAGTTCCCTTAATTCAAGTTACAGAAATTGACTTAACATAAAAACCAAATTGATTTATTTTAATTTCAACAAAGTATTTCACTTCTGGTTGGCATCCATGGTTTTGCCCTGAATGCGTTCTTCTTCCAGAAGTCTAAAGTTATGAGTACCTTCCGCCTTGCTTCAATTCATACGTTTGATAGGTGTAACTGGTTATGGATGTAGAGTCTTCCATCTAGGAGTCACGATAGACGATTCGAGCTAGGTAGATACAAGTGGAATTGGCAATTTTTCTCTTGTAGATGCGATGAGTAAACATGCGCCGATTCGCAAATACTGTTGATGCTCGCATGTAGTTCAATTCTGGATCTTAATGCTCGAAAGTTACATAGTATTTCTACTAATCCATTTACCAGTCTGTTTTGTTTCGCCTTACCACCTGTTCCACAGTGCCCATCGCCATTTCTTGCCTTTATTATCACGCCGCCATATTGACGTAACGTTACTTGCTTGACCATTCCGGTTCTCCATGTGATACGACCCAATGTGATGCGTCCCAAAATATTTGGCGCAAACGCACTGCCTCGGTTCGGTGTATGTTGACCTTCATACGATTGAAATATGTATGACAGTTGAAATCTATTTTTATAATCAAAAATTCTCATTTTTTTAAAAAATAAACTTGGAATAAAGGCTTATTATATGGAATGAAATAAGAGTAGAGAAGACGAGAAATTATTTTGGGATGAAGTAAAATAAAAGAAAAGAAGGTGACGGTAAAAAAAATTCATTTTTGTTAAAACAATTTATTATTTTCCCACACTGCCCTTTACCTCTTTGATGTTACAATTATTGACTGCTCGCTGAACTACCGCGTGTTAGAATTTTAAGTTGATTTGTGTATATAAATTTTAGATCAACTTGTCGGTCACTTTGGATTAATTCAAAAGTCACAAGACCTTCACTCAACTTTGGATGTGTCACTATATTGTCATTTTAGATTTTAAAATTAAATCCGTAATTCTTTAGATTATAAGAAATGTACTAATAAAAAATTAGGTATGTCTGACTTCAAGATAATTGCAAAAAAACTGAGTAATTATTGGGAAAGAATAACTTGCGAGGCGTTGTTGATAAAATCTTTAAATCCGATAATTAATGTTCAAAATTTTCAGTCTACATGTATTTTGAATATATTTAAGTAATTGAATGTAAATTGTGTATATGATGTTTTTGATGTTTTGTAAAAAATAATTTTTAAATTAAAATTTTTTTTTGCGATTTTAAATTTAATTAATTTTTTATTTAAATTTTGTGATACGAGTTGAATACGATTATTATTGATTAACTTGTTTAGATTTTCCTATTTTCATTTAGATTTGATTTTGTTAATGTGATTTCTAGCCTGAAGAAGACTGATAAACGGTCGAAATATATAGTGAAATGTTATTTTTATAAAATATACAATTAGCGTTTTTCAATTATTAAAACCTTGCCTTCTTTCTCTGATTATTTTAAAAAAGTATTAATATTTTTAAAAATAAATTAACCAATAAAAAAATTAGAAAATATATAATTAAATGTAATAAATTCAAAGAAATGTATGTTTGAAATTATAACTAAATAATAATTACGATGGTAAACTCGACAAGTGATTCAAATCAACAATTAGGATGTGATGAGGTAAGAAAACACAAAAACGCAATCAGAAAACCTAGGAATAGAGAATTAACAGATTCTGATAAATTAAAAGCCGTGAAAATGTGCGAAAAAGGGAAATCCCACCGTGAAATCGCTTTACTTTATAATGTGAATTTATCTTCTGTTTATAAATGGATGAAGAATAAAAGTTATTACGCTTATTCAACTGAAATATCTTTACCAAAATCCCGTTTTACAAAAAAAGAAAAGTTAAACGCCGTAAAAATGTATGAAGAAGGAAAGTCTTTAGAAGAAATTATTTCAATTTACAATATTTGTCTTGAAACTTTTAATTCGTGGATCAGAGATAAAGAATATCTTGAAAAGTATTCTGATTTTTCCAAGCCAAGTACCAGACATACAGTGAAAGATAAGCTTAAAGCAATTGAAATGTACGATAAAGGTAATCCAGTGAAAGAAATAGCAATAATGTATAACATTAATGAAAGTACTTTTAGAAAGTGGCGTAGAAATAGAGATTTTTTGCAAAACTTATCAAATTCATCAAAGACCCGTCCCCAGTACACTTTTAAACAGAAAGAGCAAGCCATCGAAATGTATAAAAATAATATACCAATTTCGGAGATTGCAAACACATTTAATACCAGCACAGGAACAATTTCGGATTGGATAAAATCTAAAGAAAACATTAAACAAAGCAAAAAATATGTAATAACAAAACTTGAAGCTATTGCAAAATACGAAAACGGTGAAAGCATTGCTGAAATTGCTTCTCATTTAAACACAACTACAAAAGCAGTTGCAAATTGGATAAAGATTAAAGAAAAATTATTAACTTCCGTAAATTGTAGTGAAAATAATATTTCTTCAAACTTAGAATCAACAAATAAAACAACAGAAAAAAGTAAATTAAATTCATTAAATAATCAAAATTCAAAATTGAGACCGAAGCGTAAATAGGAATATGAAAGCGAAGGTATAATGTGGCAAAACATTTGAAACTTGAATTAAATTAATTATTTTATTTTAATAAATAAATGATTAAAATTTTATATTTATGTATTTTGTCAAATATTTATTTTAAATTTATAATCTAACACAAATTTTTTTATAAATATTCTTTTAATTTTTATAATGTTTTCACATAACGATATAAATATTAATGCGCTTTCGAGAGCTAAAGATAGATTTTGTTAATTTTTTTCAGAATTTTTATTTTTGTATAACAATTAATTGGATGTTGCAATATCTTTTCATTTTTGATTCATGTTGATTATTTATGAACAGGTTAATTACATTTACAATTGTATCTGCTTGCACGTTTTTACACTGATTTCTACTACTTTTGCAGTTTTTGAATGCTGCTATAGAATAACAATAAGTCTAAAAAGTTTATGAAAAGCAGAAAATATGAGAGAATTTTGTATGCATAACATACATTAATAACACTGCAAAAATAATTTCTTTTACGAAATTCAATAAAACTACTATTTCTTTATTATTATTCAAACACACAAAATTTTTGAGAAGTTTTTCTTATTTGTAAACCATTGATATTTTCAGAAGGACAGATTCCCTTATTCCAACATTCAATTCACATTAAAATACTAAATTTATTATTTTATATTTATAAAACATGTTAATTTGAAAATACTATTTTATTAATAATTTACATAATTAATATTTACAATTATTATTTAATTTTTAAATATATACTTGCATCCCTTCTCTCTTAAAGGGCTTTAGCCATTCAATGTTCCTTATAATCTATTTCCCATTTTTTAGTTGCAGTTCATAACTTTTATTGTGCACTTGCTTGATGACTTCTGTGAGCCTAAAATATCGGTCATTTTCCTTGTTATTTGTATTTCTCTCCATATTAAGACAATTGCCTTTCAATTTTCCAATTCGATATATGAGGATAACTACTTGAATAAACTAGTGCCATATTCCTAAAACTATTCAAATCGAAACATTTTCTTTTAGCAACGTGAATTACTAAATTCATGAACTTAAAACATTATCTACTAGTGTTTTTAAATTATAAATTAAATTACGACTGTATGTTAAAATCTCTACTTAAGCATATATTATTTTTACAAATTATTCTGAATTTGTGTAAATATATTATTGTATTTTAAATAATAAACTTTGTATTCAAAATATTGATTTTTAAAAAGATCCAATTGGTGGGTTCTGGGTGTTGATATTTTGAAACTATATTGTTGTTACCCAGACAATCCCATACAAATATTTTTCGGCACCCGTTGCTAAGCAACGTTGGAATTGTGTTCGAGTGGGTGGATCGTCCGCAAAAAGTGAGCGCTATTACTAATGCTATAATTGACCGAACGATCCATTGGTCCAATGAGCTACGATAGAAGGCCTGTGCTCAATTTCGATTATTAGGTCCAATTATTCTCCTATCTCCTTCAAATGGTAATCCATACTGTTATATCATTTATCATTATGTCTATTCCCATAGTTCTTATCGTTGTTCGTATTATCGACTCTTACCATGACCTGTAGCCCTTTGTTATGTTAAATATCCTCACATTATCTCTCTTACTCTTATCCCTATTATCACTACTATGTCCACTATTATTGTTACTAGCATTATCATTGTTACTATTATATGTATTATTCTAATCCATTGTCACTGCTATTACTATTATTATTATTCTTATTACTACCATTACCATTATATTTATAACTATAATAATAATAATAATAATAATTATTATTATTATTATAATTACCATTATCCTTACTATTATCCTTATTATTATTAAATAGGAATCCGTCCTTATTTCTCAGTTTTATTAGAATACAATACAAACAATTGAGCCGCGCTCCAATTTTACTTTACAATTTTCGATAAAGTATTTTAATTAATTCGGAAAATTTGAGTAGCGTTCAGCCCATATTTTCCATCTCAACTCAAAAAAATTAGTTTAGTTCTTACATATTATTTAAATTATTCTTTTTCATGAATTTGGTCGTTCGGATTAATTTTTTCCGATGGCTATTCATTTTAACTGTTACAACAATTTCGCAATTTCCCCAGCTACCCTTTCCTTTTTTGTCCTTATGATCTAGTTGTGTTGACATTGTATTTATTGTATTTAATGAGTGCCCACTGGACTACTCGGTGTTAGTGATTTTGAGTCGATTGTTATTGAAAGTTTTATGTCCATTTTATCGAAATTGAGTGCAAAAAAGTTGAGCCAAAAGACCCGCTCTTGAGCTACCTTCTTTCGCTATTTAGTTCTATGATTTGACGTTCGAGCCCGTCATTACGCATGACTAGACCCTCAAGGGCACGACTATAGGCGGAGAAACCCAACTTACACAGTTCGAATTGTGTCTGATTTTAATACCTTGCGATATTTTGGCTGTGGGCCGGAAAATAAATAAATAAATATTACCATCTAAATTGGATAAATGTTTCGTGCATAAACGAATATTCTTCATTACAATTCTTCATTTCATATTTTCATCATAAAGTTTCATAACACAAGAAATTGAAAATACTACTGAAAAGTAAGACCACAAATTGACATCTAAATACTAAAATCAGTCTGACCATCTGCAACTAACACTAGAATTAAAAATATCTCTCTGCACACAGTTTTTTCATTAACGCACAATCTGTCAAGTTTCTACACACAATTTTGTCGATTCGTCTGTCTATCTTTCCGCACACAATTTGTTTCTGAAAATTTGTGAAAACACATCAGTATATATATCTATAATTTGACCTTAACCTTGCGTGTTATTTTTCTTACGATAAAACAAAATTTTACCTTGAAGTTATTTGAGTTATCTAAATAAATTTTATTCTTAATTTAAATTGGCAATTTATTTCTCAAATTTTTAATTGGATTTATTCAACCAAAAATATTTTATTTTAACTCATTTAATTCATTAATCTTTTACTTTTATATAACTTGTCATTTTTCGGTCAAATTTTCTTGTTATTATGCTATTTTTATGTAAATTTCGTGAGGTTCTTGATGCATTTTGTATTTATTTTATTTTTATGTTTTTTGATTTTATATTTATTTATATTCTCTCAAATTTTAGAGTGTTTAGTTGATCTTGTATGTTATATTTTAAGTTATCTTGGTGCTGGGTTTTCATGCCATATTACTGATACATTTAAACAATTTTCAAGGCTGTTTGTGTTCTGGCTCAACACAATTAATACCATAGGTTCATTTGATAAAACATTGCAAGATGTACATCAAGACCTAATTAAAAACATTTTATGTGCACACTGTTTACTAATATATCTGGTAAAACTGCTGAACTCGAATGACACAAAATGAATTAATAATTAAATCGAAAAGAAATAACAAAATACACATATTGGATTTCAAATACCTGTAAGATAACAGTGATCTTTTCGATAAAGCAAGAACAGACAATTATAACAAATACATAAACCTGTCATTTGAAACAAGAAAAAAAATAATACAGATACAACACTGCCAGGTATAATTGTAAGGACCTTTAGTACATGGGATGCAAATAATCATAAAGGACTAACAAACAGTGAACTAAAAGAGTAATAAATAAAAGAATGGGCAAAAGTATGTATATAAACAGCAATCACAGCAAGCTACAATATTTTTATGGGCCACTTATTAAACATGAAAAAACACTATAATTAATAAACACTTAATATTAACTAAACAAAAAATTAATTTATATTTCTTTATACACATTTGTATTATATGATAAATTATATAATTATATATCTTCATATATGAATACTCTTTTATTATGTTATGTGAGTTGTTGTTTGCATTATATTGTAGTTTTCGTTTTTTGGATTTAATGTTTTAATTTTTGTTTTTTATTGTACATTTGAAAAATTATTTTAATGTGTATGCTTTCCGGTTTTTTTCAAAAAATATAAATAAAAATAATCATGATTGTCTTGTGTGTATTTCGACTACTATGAGAATCCTGATTGTAATGGTTGGGCCAGCACACAAATTGCCCTGAGAATTGTTTAAATGCTTCAGTAATACAACAAGAAAACCCAGTTCTAAGATAACTTAAAATACAATATACAACACCAATTAAACATTTTGAAATCTGAGAGAATATAAATAAATATAAAATCAAAAACATAAAAGTAAAATTAAATAAATACAAAATGCATCAAGAACCGCACGAAATTTACATAAAAAATAACATAATAACAAGAAAATTCGACCGTAAAATGACCATTTAAATAAAAGTAAAAATTAATGAATTAAATGAATAAAAAAAAAATATTTTTAGCTGAATAAATATATTTAAAAATGTTAAAAATAAATTACCAATTTAAATTAAGAAATAAATAAAAATTTAATTTAGATAATACAAATAATTTCAAGGTCGAATTTTGTTTAATCGCAATAAAATTAACACGCAAGGTTAGGGCCAAATTGTAGGTATATATACCGATGTGTTTTCACAAATTTTCAGTCTTATTTTTCGGAGAGAAAATTTTCAATTTTAGTGGTAACTTAGTTAGAAAATTAGTTGATGTGCGTAACTAGTCGAGAGCCATGCATTCAGGCAATTAACAAGTGTGTTGTCTGAACACGACCACTCTCGGCTAGTGTATAATTATTGATTAAAATTTTAGATTGGAATTAAATTTATGGAATATACGCAAATAAAATTTATGGAATTTTATGATATGAATGTAGAATTTAAATGAAGAATATATGATTTTTGCCTCGGAACTGTTATCGAATTTAGACGGTAACATTTAATTTTTTATTTTTATTTTGTGGCCCACAGCCAAAACAAACTGCAAGTAATTAAAATCACACATAATCTATCGAACCGTGTAAGTGCGTGGAATATCGTCAATGATTCGTGCCCGTGAAGGCTCCGGCGTGTGGAACGCAGGAGTTGGAACGTCAATATTATCCGTAGATAGGGGAAATTGGAGGGTAAATGAGTAGTCCTTTGGCTGCTCCTTCATCATCCGTTTCCTGCAAAATTAACATAAATTTTTAACAACAATCGGCTCAAAATATCTAACACCGAGTAGTCCAGTGCGCACTCATTAAATATAAAATGAACATAAATAGATCTTAAGGACAAAAAGAGGGAATGGGTAGCGGGTAAAATTACGAAATCGTTGCAACAGTTAAAATGAATAGCCATCGGAAAAAGATTAATCCGAACAACCAAAATCATGAAGAATAATGTTTTAAAATAATATATAAGGATTTAATAAATTATGTTGAATTGAAACGGAAAATATGGGCAGAACGCTGCTCAAATTTTTGGAAATAGTTAAAACATTTATCATAAAAACTGTAAAATAAGGGCTGAACGCTGCTCAAATTTTCCAAAATGATTAAAATACTTCTAGAAAATAGTCAAACAAAAGCGAATTGTCGTTCGATTGTTAGTGTAATATTCTTATAAACCGTAAAATAAGGGCTGAACGTTGCTCAAATTTTCTGAATCAATCAAAATACTTATAGAAAATAGTGAAGTAAAAGTGGAATGATGTTCAATTGTTAGTATTATATTCTCTTGGAATCAAAAAATAAGGGCGGATCGCTGCTCAAATTTTCCGAAGTAATTAAAATACTTATTGAAAATAGTAAAGTAAAAGTGGAACGCGTAAAATAAGGGCTGAACGCTGCTCAAATGTTCCGAATCGATGAAAATACTTTATCGAAAACTACAGAATAAGGATAAAACCGTAAAATAAGGGCGGAACGCTACAAAATTTTTTGAATTAACATAAATACTTTATCGAAAACCGGAAAAATACAGATGGATTACAACTAAATTTTTATACAAGAAAAATATTATATAAAGCGGAGGAATAATGAAGGATCTCTAGTAAAAACTTGAAAATAATAATGATAATAGTAAGGATAATGGTAATTATAATAATAATAATAATAATAATAATAATAATAATAATAATAATAATAATGATCATAATCAGGATAATAATAATAGTAATAAAATGATAATAATAATAGTAATAATGGTAATAGTAGTAATATAATAAATGTAATGGTAGTTATATAGTAATAAAAATAATAATAAAAGTAATAGTAGCAACAATTAATAAAGGTAATACCTATAATAGTATCAATGATAAGGCAAGCAATAATACGTATTAGGGAACATTGTGGTTATAATAGGGATAAGAGTAAGAGAGATACTGTGTGAATATTTAACATAACAAAGGGTGTACAGGCCAAAGAATAATCATCAGCATGGACATTAATGAGAAGGACCAAGCAAATGGACATAAAGATATATGATATGAGAGTATAGGTTAATATTTGACAGAGATAGGAGAATAATAGGACCAAAAAATCGAAATCGAGCACAGACCTTCTATCGGTAGCTCGTTGGACCCATGGATCGTTCGGTCATTTATAGCACTAGCAATAGCGCTCACTTTTTGCAAACGATCTACCCACTCGAACACAGTTCCAACGCTGCTTAGCAACGGGTGCCGAGTGGTAAGCGAAAGAATATTTGTATGGGGTTGTCTGGGTAACAACCATATATTTTCAAAATATCAACACCCAGAAACCCACCATAATATATTTCCTCAGAATTGATTTTAGAGCATTTGAACACAAAGACATTAAAAACCTAAAATTATATAAAGAAAATGTATTGTTTGATAACAGTCACCATATAAAATTACATTACAGGTAAATTAAAACAAAAAATTCAACGACATAAAATTTAACTAATATCGATCTTGGATTAGATCTGAGAAAATGAAAAACGTTATCCAGAATGAAGTTTTCGCGTATATTTTAACTGAATGAGTGAGTGTATACTTCTATCTCGAGCACTGTATATACATCCAATCTATATATATATATATATATATATATATATATATATATATATATATGCGCATGCAACTATTCAACGTCTATTTTAGAGATATTATTATTTTTGTGTTATTATTCGTAATTAATTTCTTTATTATTTGTTTTCCATCAACTATTTGATATACAAAATTACGGATTTAATTATGGCTCTATTATTTGAAATTACAACCCAACATAAATTCAATTGATGCAGAATGATGTCCTCTCGTTTCTAAATGCAGCCAAATTTATTAGCTCTTTTCTTTATTTTATTGTTTCGCCCTCTATAGTGGAATAAAGGTTCAAGTTCGTGATATTTATGAACCACAGAATTTAATCAATTTTATTTTAATTAAGTCTGTGTTTTTAATTTAAATGTTTTATTTATTCTTTGAACAACCTTGTGTTTAAATGTTTTTTCTTTGATATTGACTTTTCAATTAACTTGGTTTAGCGTCCATGTTATGTATTTTTTTACGTATTTAGAACAAATCCATTAAAGCTCCAGCTCTAGTCCAATAAGTGTTTAAAACTCAAAAACCACCAAAGAACAGGTCTTGCAACTAGTGTTCGTCTATTACTCGGTGTTAGTTTGGGACCTATGTTGCATTAACAATTTACTACATTTGATCACTTAAGGGTGTTTGATATAAAAACACGGCAATTTCAGCATTAAGGTATTCTCTTTTAATATTTATTGAAGGTTTTTGAACAAGTTTTAACCTACAGAGATCCTTCGACATTTGAGCATTTTATTTAGTTATATTTTGTTGCCATTCATTGAAATTCATATTTTTATTAGAGAATAATTGGAATTTTTAATTATACTTTGCTAACAGATAAACTTAAATTTTGCCAATCCGTGAAATTTCATGTATATACTTCGAATCCATATATTATTTCAAGAAATCTTTAGGTTAAGTAAAATAAACATGATGTGACAAAATCATTGTCGTTTTTAGTTATCGGTAGATTTTTATAAATGATAAAATGGTTATGTTGGTTTTAGTATTAGGCCTGTGTTTAGATTTGAATTTCCAATGCTGCTGGTAATGAATTGTATAGGTATTACTAGTCACTTAGTTGCAGATCGATTGAATTTATAGAGTAATGGTTATAAATCACACTCTTCAACTCTGGAATCACAGCTCTTGACAATTTTCGTTCAACAATACATAATAAATTTGAAATATTATATGACAAATAATTCAATACATTTAAACCGAAATATAAAATGGCGTCCACTTCATTAAAACAAAAATAGCGACCTAATTTACCATGAACGAGTAAATAGAGACGCAGTGATCTCACAGTATATTACTTTTATTTTAATGAGAATTTTCGATTATAAAATAATCATTTTCAATCTAATACAAAATCTATCTGAGTTTTCATAATTCGAATCGAATACCTTGTTACTTTGTGCTTTTTGATTACTGCCCTTTAGAAATATAAATATTTAATCAAATCAAACCAAATACAATAAAAACTCACTTGTGAAACATCGAGAATCTGCTGTAAAGATATAAGATTATAAATATAAATTTCATCTGACAATATCACGGAAATTATCAATAAAAGTCACCGACAGTCACCAAAATTTATTACTAAAATGATATCATAAATGAGTCGCATTATGGAATTGAGCTATAATCCGTGAGACAAATTGAGCATTCGTCATTCACTAATTCATTATCACAATATAAACATTGGGACAATGAATCATGCCTTACCTGAAACATAATCTCCGTAACTCAACAGCAAATAAGTCCAAAAGCAATATTTATAAAATAGTTTATTTCTGACTTTGATTAAATATTATAGAGCAAATGATAATAATCAACGAAATTTAATCACTGAAAAATAGTAAAGCCGCAGTTAAGAGAATATTGGGATGTGTTTAAGTTAAGAATGTGACCCTTTATAGGTCACCGGGTTAATGGAATGACACGAAAAGTTTAATGATTCATTCTCATTTCCTTTGAGAAGCGACTGAGATGTGACATAAAGAATTAATATCTACTATGTCCTAGGATGGTAGTTCAATGTATCATTCTGAATCTCTTATCCCTCCGTTACTGGCGAAAACTCAAAGGTTAATGAATCAATTTGTAACCATGACAACTTAAATGTTTTTTGAAAAGCAATTACACAAAAATACCCCAGCGACCCATAGGTAAAAGATATGCTATAAAATAAACCCAACAATTTTTTTTAAATGAAAGTGAAATAATAAACTGTAAAATAAAATTTCAAGCCTCCATTTATCATAGCCACTGGAACGAGTTTATGTTTTTAAGTAACTAAATATAAACTGATGGGATTTTTTATTTTATAAATTAATTACTAAGAGCAAAAGTGTAATTTTTTTAAATATATTATTTTTCAATCATATAATGAATTCGATGAATTTTCCTTTGTTTTAATATTCGGTTAAATTTTAATTTAATAAAATTTGAAAATTTTTCAACAATTAATCGTTTTAAAATTATTATTAAAAAATTAAATTGCTACATGAAATAACATTTACCCGATATAAATGATTGAGAAAACAAAAAATGAAAACATTTTCAACGACAACTTTAATATCCGGTTTTTGATTGTTAATATATTGCCAATTGTTATCAATTAATTTATAACCCAGGTTTTGCAATCTTTCGTGATAAATTTCATCTGGAGTTTGATTCTATATTATTGATAATTTTAAATTGAATAATCTACTTTAATACCTCGAATATTAATGTGCGAAAAAACTCAAATTCCAGAAATAGATCAACAGTTAATCTAGAGATTTCTTTCCATATTTGAATATGTTTTTCCAAGTTAGCAATTTTCAATTCTTTTAAATCGATTTGATTTTTGACATTTATACTGATTTTCGTAAAATCAAACCGGTTCTAATATGATTTAATGTTAACTGTGAAATAGAATATTAAAATAACCATGACGTTGTTTAGTTCATTTTTAATTGCATTATTAAAATCTTCAGTTTGAAACTAAATAAAACAATGAAAAATTTTGTGTTTTAACAAATATACTTTTAACAAATCTACAGTTGAAATCATTATTAAGTAAGATTGTACTTTTTATAAATAAAATTATTTAATTAGATTTCAATAAAATAAAAATAACGTTAATAAAATTCCGACAATTAAATTTTCTAATATAAAATTCAAATTATCTACTGTTAGTAATGACAATTAACATTAATAAAACAATTATTTTTCATTCTAAAATTGAATATTGTTTAAAATGAGCATACTTCATATTTTAGGTAGAGTAAAGATTATATTTGATTTATAGAATAATATTAAAATAATTTACTAGAAATTTCATTGATATTAAAGTTCATATTAAATTTCACCGCAATATTGTTGGGCCAGAACGTAAACGGCCTTCAAAAATGTTTAAATGGATCAGAAACACACCCGCAGATATAACACGCAATTTAAAATAAAACATAAAGAACACCAATTAAACCATATAAAATCTAAGAAATAAAAGAATTAAATATAAAATAATAAACATAAAAATAAAAATAAAATAATAACAAAATGCACCAAGATCCGCACGATACCTACACAGATACAACAAGAAAACACGACAAATTCGACGAAATTGAGAAAAATCAATTAAAGTTCATTAAAATGAAATTTAAATCGAAAATTTTGAATTAGTAATAATTCAATAAAATTTCGAAATAAGAAATCATAAAAATAAATCAAAAATATCAAAATTAAATAATAGAATTTGCTAGAAAAGAACAAGGTCGAATTTTGTTTTACTGCATCAAATTTTACACGTCACACAATTAGGTATAAATACTGATCCATTTTCACATTTAATAACCATTTTTTGAAAACCATTTTTGGCGAAAACAAAACCTAAACCTTAAAACCATTTTGAAAGTGAACCAATTGTAAACAATTTGTGAACTATTTTGAAAATTTATTAGCCCAAATACTCGAATTTTTTAGGTGAGAATCATTTACATTGGAACCCTCTTTCCACATCACGACCTTGCATCTCAATGGAGCTCTGCTCGGCGTTGATGTGGGAGGAGAGGTATTTATGCTGTTTATGCTATTTTATGCCTTATTTTATGTTTGATGGTTTATGGAATGGATAATGGGTAAATTTACTTGTATTATGATTAATAAATTTTATTAATATATATACTTAATTTATATGTTTTATAAAATTAGAATTTTTAAATGTCGAAATTTTTCCGGCCCACAGCCGACACATCACGCAAGTTAGTAAAATCAACATAGTGCAAATGCATGTAAGAGCGTGGAAAATCGCCAATGATGTGCACCCGTGAAGACTCAGCGTGCGCAACGCAGCGGTCGGATCGTAAATATCTATCCCTATAGCTGAAGCGAGAAATAAGGAAGAAGTCTCTGGCTGCTTCCTCGTTTCTCAATTCTGTAAAATCGACCTAAAATTATCTTACAAACGGCTTAAAATCACCACACCGAGTAGTCCAGTGGGCACTCAATAACTATAATATAAACATACTATGCCTTAAGATCAATTAAAGGAAAAGGGTACGGGGATAACGTAAATTGAAATTGCTGATATAACCACTTCCGTGTCAATGCCATAAAAGCAATTTAATGAAATTATGATTAATAGGAAATAAAATGAATTTAATAAAATTATGATAAAATGAATTTAATAAATTACGGTTAGTAGGAAATAAAATCTCAATTGTAAAGTGATTTGATATAATATACGAGATATAAAAGGAATTTTGTTTGTAACAAAAAACTAGTAAGGTTTAATAATGAATAGAATCTTGTTTGTAAGGTAAATTTAATAAAGTTTCCGATTAATAAAAATAAAATCTTATTGATAAGGTAGGTAAAGTTTATGGTTAATACGAAAGAAAAATCTTAATTGTGAGGCAAATCTGATATAGTTGACAAGTCATAGAGAATTAAAATCGTACCTACTAGGATATAGGATTAACCACAAAATCGAGATCATGTCGGTGGGGTAAACCAAGGTTACGATCAATAATGAATCAAATTCCAATAGTACAGCGGGATAAATGAAACTTAGGATTAATACCAAATAAGAAAACTATGTTCGAAAAATAAATCCGAAAAATTTAGGATCAACAATAAAATTGAAACATGATTTAGATAGTTTCGACAAGCTAGGACTATGTTGTAATTAAGCAAAGATTAAAAATTTACTAATAAATCAGAATCATGTTCTAGATAAATCAATTGAAATTTATAACGAATAATAAGCCGTGAATTAGACAGAGAGTTTCCGAGTCAACATAAATCAAATGAATAAAGTGGGAATCGAACTAAATTACAATTGAATTGAGTAGCAAGACGCTAATTTAAGGAAGGTAATAGCCAATAGATGATTGAGAATGACTAGATAATTCTCGACCCGAGTAATGGTATTTGAAATAATGTTAATAGTTTCCTCCATCCACCTTTCATGCTGCGTTCCGGCGAGGATAAAAAGATATCACGTTAGTTGGAATCGATTACTTTAGGAAATGAGACGACATAGATGTGACAAATTCAAACTGACAATAAACTCGACAACTTAATAGAAGCGTTAAACCAGATAAAATCCGAGTTAATCAAATGTAACAGGACTGGCAAACTGAACCGCCATAAGATCTAAAAATTTGAAAAATAGTTAAAAATCCCTTTTCACCTCGCGTAAAATCGACTTTAAGAAACGGTTTATTAATAATCACACACTGAAACACTCACCAAACTTCGATAAGATTGTAAAATGCCCTGACCAAATTAGGAGAAAACCTCCATCCGAGAGAGTTAATGAATTCCAAAGATATGGGTAGCCCAACATTGCGATGAGATTCTCAAACGAATGACAAATATGTCCATAATTAAATCAACTTTTGGAATATGCTAATTAAAAAATGCCGAGACGATCGGATAGACGCATTGGTCGAGTTAATTAGCAAGCACCACAATAAATATTTTGATCATCATAAAATACCAATCTGCTTTGATTTTCGAGAAATCTAATTTAACATTAAGTCGATTTTGACAATTTGGTTAGTTAACCATTAACTTGAAATGAATCCAAAATTATAAATCCATTAAGATTCTTAACACTTTAATTAGAAATAAATTATAATTGAAAATAGTGTACAAATTTCAAGTTTTAAAAATTAATTCCTTTTAGATACCTTACTTGACGGCCATTACTAAAATGATACTCTCATGAATTTCGCAAACATTTGACTCGTCTTTACACTAAACTGTTTTATAGGTGAGTTTATTCATTGCAGACGAATCGAGTCTAGAAAAAACCGTGTTAGTCGCTAACTACACCAAATCTTGGGCCTACCTAAACGCTCTTTAACTAATATAGCGAAGACCTTTTTCCCCACGCTATTATTTTCATGATTTAAATCTCAATTGTTACAGAGCATGTCCGTCAATCAGATCACCACTCAATCAACGGGGAAAAAACGCTCGAGGATGTTATTACGAGCCACCGACGCAATAGAAGGACCCCGGTCACAGTGGCCTTATTCTATCCCTCGAAAAGCACGGGAACCGAGTAGCGACCCTCTCGAACCAGTGAGGCAACAATACCCAGCCGCTGAAATCTTTGCAAATGCGCAGGACCTCCTCACCCAGTGGGAGCGGGTGCAGGAGCAGGTGGACTTACAAGTAGTCAAGGCAAGGATGTACCTTGCAAACGTGCTGGATGACATCCTTGCCGGGCGGATCGCCGTCGCCCATCCACCGCGTCCGATTCGAGACACTAGGCGCCCTTATACGGTAGAGGCTCCCAAAAGAAGCCTAGAACGATATTGTCCGGACGAATGACTAACAGACATTAATGTAGTGATTAGATAGCAATTATAATTAGAACTGCGTGCATTTCTTTTTCTTATATAACTGAATGAATTTCGATTTGTTTGAAAGATTTAAAGCATGTAGGCAGACCATAAATTGACGAGTAAAATCCATTTAATTTCAGCAATGTCCTCTCTGCGGATTCTACAGACAGAACTAGATCGTGCGAGGCAGGCGAATACAGAATTACTTGGCCAGATCCTACAATTAACTCGAGAAATACAGCAGGTCAAAGCGACTTGCTTAGACCCCAAGCGAACAAAGATCTTGTACCAACGACTTACCGCAGCTCAAAAAGGCTGGGCCGAAGAACGCCAGCTCAATCGGAGTCTGCGAACGCAGGTTCGGGGACTCGAAGTCGCTCTAGCGGTATGCAGAGAAGGTGAGGCGGTCACTTACCCGCTCATCTTCGCCCCAGCTCAAATGCCGCAGACAACTACCAAACCAGCAGAGCAACCCGTCACCACCAGCAATCGTCGACCAGGACGTAAGGAGCGTGCCCGACGTCGAGCAATCCAACTTGAAAATGTTAAACAGTAGATATTCCACATGTGATTGATTTAAATAAAGTAGTTTTAGCCTTAGTTGAGTCGTTTTCTTTTGAGATTGCATACCAGAACGGTCGCAAATACCCCATTACGTCTCAGTTTTCTATAAGTACTGATCATGAATAATTATTTATGAGGGACAGAGAAAAGCGAGCATAGGTCTTCTATCGACAGCTCGTGAACCCGAGGTTTGTCCGAGCAACTATAGTACTAGCCAATGGTATTCAATTTTTGCGGACAACCCACCACTTGAACACATTTCCAACGTTGCCTAGCAACGGGTGCCAAGTGGATCAGCATCTTTTTGTATGGCGTTACTAGGGTCGCCAGGGAGATAAGCAAGATTCGAAACCCTGTAACCCACCAATATTATTTCTAAGAACATTTTTTTAAATTCAAAATTTTAAGCATATTTTTAATATTTTAAAAGTCATCCTCCCGAAGAAATTATGCTTTATTCTAGAGTCTAGGATTTTGATCATTTTGATCTTATGCCTTATATTTTCAGTAAATGATTTGATTTTAAGTTTTGATTATTAGCAAATTAAAATAATCGAACGATTTAAAATACCTTTAAATATGTTTTAATTATTCAATTATATTAACGTTTGCGTAATGTGTTTTAATTTAATATCCTTTAGCATTTAAGATTTTTTTTGGAAAACAGTAGAAGTAATTGAACTTTTTCATTAATTAGAGCAAACTATATGTTTCAAGTTTTAAATAATTACTTTCAGTACATACATTGAACTATTTTTATAATAATATTCATTTTAAATCTTGTACATGCCAATTTATAAAGCTATAATTCTTAAAGTAATTTGTTATGATTTAAATTCAAAATAAATGTAACTTTCAGTTCTTGGACGACTTTTCGTTTGTTAATATAAAAGAAAAAATAAATGAATTAATGGTTAATAAATTTTTTTATTTCAGTCTTTTTTATATTTTTTCAGGAACCTTCATTTTATAATTTTCATTCAAAAATTAATATTTCATCAAATATACCAATTAAAGCTGAAGATCTAAAAATTTACAAAATTTGTTTTCTAGAAGTTGCAAAACTATCTATTAATCTATTCGTAGATTTTTCATTTTACAAACGCTTTAAATTCAAGGTTTAAATCTAGTGTTACTTTCATTAAATGTTTTTTACCAGGAAAATTTATCAAATTCATTATATAAAGAACGCTTATGTTCTTTGGGTTATGGATGTGAAAACGGAATATGGAAATATACTTCACTGCATGAGCCAAATCAATTAATAATTCAAGAAAATATATTCCTTTATCATTTAATTTGTAAACTGTTGGAATCAAAAGTAGTTATTGGATATATTTTTATGGTTTGTTTTCAGTAAATAATAAATAAAATTTATAAATAGATATCGACTAGGAATTTGATTAGTTTACATTCTAACCAATTAAAATATTTTTTATGTTGTTTATCTGATTATTATTTTTAGCCTAACATTATCATTATTAACAGTAATAAAAATGGAACTGGTTTTAGATATTGATTAATTTACGAGTTAAAAAATATAAATTCACGAAAATAGCTTTTCAGCATCGTTACCAATGACGACGCATCCATTTAAGGCATCCCAAATTTTTATTTTATTTTACTTACTCTCTTTCATTATGCCACTTTTGTTGTCTCCTGCTAAATTAATCATCCGATAAAACCTTTCAATAACGAGTGGGTAACAAAGGGGGACTAGAGAACGGGTTGCAATTCTAAGCAACAAATATGACAGGTGGGAGGTGTACAACATTATTTTCATGGATTTACAGTAGGACGAATAAAAAAAATCGATTATAAGTGGGATTGAATGAAAACGGCAAGAACCGATTGAAATTGTGATTTAAAAATTGTATTTGTTGGGTTTCAAAACTCTCGCTGCTCGATATCCTTATTCAAATAACTCAAAAATCAAATACAATAACGTCTATTCAAATTATCACTCTTTAAATACTCTCAAATGCACTCAAAGCCTTTACAATTTCACATAACACATCGATCTGCACAATATTGATACATTTCAGCTTGCTATTATTGACTTTCGTCTCAATATTTTGTCAATTCTTATTTTCGACCACACTGGCGATATTTCATATTTTTATAAACCTTTCTGGCAATAATTGGACTTTCTTTGGAAAAATTAATTTGCTTTCAAGATTGATTGTTACCCGGGAAACTTTATTATTTACCTGAAAATTCAATTTTCCCCGTGGTAATTTTGTTGGGGTTGTTATGAAGTTATGGAAATAAAATGAGTGCACGTCAAAAAGTCGAAAATGAACAGGAAACATCGTAAATCAATAAAGTACAAAATTGATTAAAAATTTATAAAATTTGGAAATCGATATTGATCGGGGGAAACGGGTATGGTTGAATTATGAGACGAGTTCAGTAATAATAATAAAATTTAGTGAAGATTCCCTACAAAAGGTTATAACGAAAATACAAACTAATTAAAATTATTTAATCGACTAATGGAAAGCCCGAGCTAATGGGAAACCCGAACGATGAAGAAAACCCAGAGCGAGTTGACATCCAGTAGATTAAAATCTGATAATTACTGAGATAAACTTACCTGGATGCTAGGAAAGAACAAATAAGCAATTTGTCATTCTGTCAATTATCCCTAAAGATTTTGAACAATAATTGCTTGATCATAGATAAACGTTCTTTGTATAAGAGGAAAGCTGAAATCTGACAAATGGCCAATTGGTCGAAGCAAGAAACTACCAGATTAACTATTAGTTGCAGTGGCGTAACAACGGCTTGGCACTGGAGTAGTTTCCAACAACGCCGGTACCATTAAATCTCTTATTTAAATTTTTTTTTAAATATATATTTCACTTTAATCCTCGATAACAAAAAAGCTAATAATTAATTATATTTAAATATATTTCATTTTGTTGGGGTATTACAAAAAAGCACAGTAAAATCAATAAAAAAACACCAAAATGATAAAAGTGCAACATTAATTAAAAAATTTACAAAAATTCGAAAGTAGTATTGATCGGGGGAAATTGGTATGGTTGAACGCAAAATTGAGAGACGAGTCCAGAAATAATAATAAAAATTTAGTGAGGGGTTCCTAGAAAATAATATAAGACAAAAAAAGAAATTAATTACTAATGGGAAGCCCGTGTCAATGAGAAGTCCGAGTCAATGGGAGATGAGAAAACTCGGCGTGTAGACGGAATAATATAAAATGGTAAATTGGCCTAAACAATATTAAATGGGCGCCACTGATCTATGAGGAGGTTATTATTTCCTTATTTATAATTTAGTAATATAGCAAACGTTGTTGACAAATGTCGGCTAAGGTTGTCTGAAAACAGTCTGCGTAGGAGTATAAAAGGAAAAAGGAAAAACACGAAATGACCAGTGATCGAAGCAAACGAGTAGTCTAGTCAGGTCAGTAAAAGAGTCTAAACCTAAATAAAGTCAAAAGTTATTTATCAGGAAAGGTGATTATCCATTGGATAACCTACCTTAAGGTAATCAAATTTATTCGGTGGTTGAAGGGTGGAAATAAATCAGTTAAATTGTGATTACAAAACATTGAAATAAATCGGATTGAGTTGTAACTGTGGTAAAGTGCAAATAAAATTATTTTGTGCTGGGTTTGGGTTTACTTATTTGATTTGAAAATGACACGAGGAGTCAGAGTGAACCGACTTTTAATAATAATAAACCAACAATTTTAAATATATTTAAGTGAAACCATAATAATATTTTTTATTATGTTTGTTGTCTTTGTGGGGCTCCTTATCATACAAATGTCAATAGGATTTTATTAGGAACACTGCAGTTTACAGGAAGAAAAGTTAAGCTTTGAGCCTTTGATATAGAACTAGTAGTGTATCAGTGTAGTGTTACTTAAATTGACTTTTAATTGTGCGCTTCTATCTTTATGTATGAATTAGTGAGTATGACACATTGACACTATTGTTTTTATTCACGAATGTATGATTCTAATCAAAGAATATAGGAAACATTACGTGATGTCCGGTGCAATTACCAATAGTAGTGTTGGGGATACCTAAATAATAGAATAAAATAATTAATTAACATATAAAATGATTGTGGGAAACAATCAGAAGTGATTAAGATATGGTTCCGGAGCTTAATAAAAAGGCAATGGAAAATAAATGTCGAATAACGAGAAGGGAATAATAGAAAATATATAAAACAGGCAATTTAATAAAAGAAGGTCATTTATAATTAATGATTGCCAATTTAGGAAAACAAAAACAAAAGCAAAATTTGGACGCTATCTCCAAAGCATTTTCAAGATAAGGGAAGGAATGTTGTTTGGGAATCCGGGAAAGGGCATCTCTAAAAAATTATTTATCTGGACAGCTGTCAGTGATTATAGAGGCCCAAATGGAATTAGCGGTAAAAGATGTTGGAAATTCTATTGGACATCAGTATGCATTTTTGGGTGACGGGGTATAAAAAGAAAGCACAACTGGAATCAAAGAGAGAAAAATTGGAGTAAGAATTAAAAGGAGAAAATTCCAGAAAATTATTGAGGAAAGGTATTAAAGAGAAATTTGGAGAAAACTAAAAGTTAAAATCAAGGAAAAGAGAAAAAAGAAATTTGAAACAGAAATTAAGCAAAAAAATAATAAAGAAAGTTTAAAAGAGACAAAGCCGAAATTGTAAAAAGGAAATAAAGTAAAGTCAAAGCAAAGCAACTGAATCAGATTAACCGATCTCAGAAACCCGTCACAGTAGTCAAGTGATTTTAAAATCCAATTGATCCGAAAAATGCTATTCTTCCCGAAGGGTCGTAATAAGCACCAAGCGTGACTGTAATAGATCATTTTTTGTGTCATTTTAAAGTGGAGATAAATTATATTAATTAATAAAGTTTATATCGTTTGTAGTTCATTACTGTTTAAAAGCACGCTTGTAGTCAGATTGACAATACATCCTATTTAAATTCACCGACACCTCTAACAGTAGACTAGTTTCGAGGTAATAGCCATCAGCTCGAAACTAGTCTACTATTGGGAATTGTACTGGATATCACGTAATGTTTCCTATATTCTTTGATTAGAATCAGACATTCGTGAATAATCTAAGTTTTTCAAGTGGTTTTGGTAGTCTGATAGCTTGTAACCAGTTTCTTTGTTTAACTTGTAGTTCGCAGAGGTAAGGTTGTATCTACTACGGTTTCAAGTGAAAGGAGGTTTCAAGATTAAGATTCGTCTTTTTACTTGCCTTACAGCCAAACATTGCAAATTTATTTGATGTCCAGTGCATCAGGATAAGTGTATAACGATGTTAACTTGACACTGTTTTTATACTTACCTGGTGCGACGAGGAATCTGAGCTTCTCACGCATAGTACTAATGAGAGCCATTAGCTCAAAACTAGTCTACTATTGTGAATTGCACTTGACGTCACGTAATGTTTCCTGTATACCATTGTTTTTATTTATAATACATGATATTTCAAGTATTGCTGCGGTCTGTATTAACGCTACAATATCCAGTTTTATCCATCAATTTATTTAGAAAATAAATATTAAATAAATTTGGCAACGATTTAATTAAAAGATAACGCCAATAAAAAACTTTTCGTACGATATATTTCGATAGTATAGCTATCATCTTCAGGTACTCAAAACCAACTAAAAATATTATGAATTAACATTTAATTTAAACAAATTATTTTTTATTAATTTAATTTTTTAATAAATAAATATTTATAAAATATATTCAATTCACTTTTAATTAATTTAAAATTTTCACTTATATTTTAATTTTTAAAGATTTTCAACTATTTTAAAAATATTAAAAAAAACAAACATGATTTAACATACGTAAACTATTTAAAAACATTCGTAGTCACAGCACTTTGCACATTAATCTTTGGATCCAATGACCTTATCAGCAATGCTTCACATATCACGCGTTCTCAATAATTATTAAAACTTCTCAACAAAATTCTAAAATCAGACATTCCTATTTCACTTTTACAGCCTCTATTGTTTTCACTAATATTGGTCAAACCCTTCAATCGACAATGCTCTAGAACTCGAGTACAGAGATGACGGGAAGTCTCTCCAATGTATGTGGCATTACACCCATTACATGTAAATTGATAAACGAGATCAGAACACAATTCAACTGTAGTTTTTGATCTTATACTCTGAATTTCCCATCTGTTTACTTAACTTCCTTTTATAATTTGTAAAACCTTTAGAGTACGGCAATACTAACACATATTTAGGCTCAAATTTTTATATCCATTTTTACCATCACCCAGACCAACACTCAATTCACATTAACCCGACAAATTACATTCAGACTTTCCAAAACATGGATCCTTAGGATTTTTTTTGCCGTACTCTGAAGGCTTTACAAATTATAAAAGGAAGTTAAGTAAACAGATCGGAAATTTAGAGTATAAGATCGTCTCTAATTCGTGTAAGGTACGCAATATGTTTATTAATAAATCAAAAACTCCAGTTGGATTGTGTTCTGATCTCGTTTATCAATTTACATGTAATGGGTGTAATGCCACATACATTGGAGAGACTTCCCGTCATCTCTGTACTTGAGTTCTAGAGCATTGTCGATTGAAGGGTTTGACCAATATTAGTGAGCACAATAGAGGCTGTAAAAGTGAAATAGGAATGTCTGATTTTAGAATTTAGTTGAAAAGTTTTAATAATTATTGGGAACGCGTGATATGTGAAGCATTGCTGATAAGGTCATTGGATCCAAAGATTAATGTGCAACGTGCTGTGACTACGAATGTTTTGAATGTTTTTAAATAGTTTACGTATGTTAAATCATGTTTGTTTTTTTAATATTTTTAAAATAATTGAAAATTTTTAAAAATTAAAATATAAGTGAAAATTTTAAAATTTTAAATTAATTAAAAGTGAATTGAATATATTTTATAAATATTTATTTATTAAAAAATTAAATTAATAAAAAATAATTTGTTTAAATTAAATATTAATTCATAATATTTTTAGTTGGTTTTGAGTACCTGAAGATGATAGCTATGCTATCGAAATATATCGTACGAAAAGTTTTTTATTGGCGTTATCTTTTAATTTATTTAGTATTATTTAGTGAATAATAAACTGTAAATTAGTACTGTTTTTGTCTTTTGCATTTTTGATATCCACGTTGTATGACTGTCACTGTCAGATTACATAATTATTGTCATAAATGAAATAAGAGAAATTCAATTATTTTTTCCGAACAATTGAAAAAGTCACAAAGTTGAAATTTGTTGTAAAGAAATCGAATTCTAAATACAGTCAGAAGGAAATTATTAAGTTATTGATAAAAAAAATCGATAGATAGGGGCAAATAAATTATCAAATTGTAATTGCGACAAATAAACCAATTGAGCTGTATTTGTGATAGGGCCGTCCATAAAGGATGTCACGCACATAGGGGATGTGGTAACACATTTGTTTATCAAAATTTATCAATATTTCACAAAAGTTATGATTCCGACCGTTAAATAATATAAAATCTCGAGTTCTTGGTCGATTGAAGGGTAGGTGAAATATTACTAAGCACAATAAATGCTGTATGAGTAAAATAAAATTTGTTAATTCAACGCAAATATAAACACTATGAGACAGAGATTTATATAAAACCAACTGATACTGGTCTTTATACTTCTCCAGAAAGGTTTTGTGAATTTAAGTATGAGAGAAATATGGTGAAAGGATTGATTTATCTTTCATGGTCTTTATGTTTTACTTTTGCTAATTCTGGGAAGTGCTGATAAATTGGTTGAGTTGTTGATAAATAATGGGTATTCTAAATCATTTTTATTATTGATGATAAAAGAGACTGTTGACAAATTGATTAACAATCCTAAGGATCCATTTTTTGGAAAGTCTAAGTGTAATTTGACAAATGAAAGTGAATTGAGTGTTGATATAATTAATAGTAAAAATGTATATAAGAATAATGAGGTTAAATTTGTGTTAGTATTGCCGTACTCTGAAGGTTTTACAAATTATAAGAGGAAGTTAAGTAATCAGATGGGAAATTTAGATTATAAAATTGTTTCTAATTCGTGTAAGGTACGCAATATGTTTATTAATAAATCAAAAACCCCGACTGGATTGTGTTCTGATCTCGTTTATCAATATACATGTAATGGGTGCAATGTCACATACATTGGAGAGACTTCCCGTCATTTCTGTACTTAAGTTCTTGAGCATTGTCGACTGAACAGTTTGACTAATATTAGTGAGCACAATAGAGGCTGAAAAAGTAAAATAAGTGTGTCTGATTTAACATTTTTTTAAAGTTTTAATAATTTTTGAGAACGTGTTATATGTGAAGCATTGTTGATAAAGGTCATTGGATTAATGTGCTATGAGTAAGAATTTTTCGAATGTTTTCAAATAAATTCATTATGCAAAATTGGGACACGTAAAAATGTTGTTTGTATTTAAAAATTTAATTTTTAATATTATTTAAAAAAAATATAATTTATTTTAAAATATAATATTGAAAGTTTGAATGACTTAAATATTGATTTTTAATATTAATTGCTAATTTTTATTTTATGTGCTATGAGTACGAATTTTTCGAATGTTTTCAAGCAAATTTATTATGCAAAATTGGGACACATAAAAATGTTGTTTGTGTTTAAAAATTTAATTTTTAATATTATTTAAAAAAATATAATTTATTTTAAAATATAATATTGAAAGTTTGAATGATTTAAATATTGATTTTAAATATTAATTGCGAATTTTTATTGTATAAAATTTATTTTGAGTGAAATCTAAAAATTTTAAAAGAAAAAAATATGAAATGTAATAATTTTTTCGAATATATAAATTAAATCAATATTATTTGAGTTGGTTTTTTTTACCTGATGATTAGAGTGAATCTGTCGAAATATATAGTTTGAATGTCGCTTTTTTTATTTAATTCATTGTGATGTTTATTTATTTTAAAGTTTTATTAAATGCAATTATATACTGTTAATATTTTAAGTGTATATTCCGTGAGATATTTGGCTTAAAAATGCTTTTTTTAGTGGGGCGGAGGATTTAAAAAAATAGTTGTTCGTTTAAATGAAGTGAAATTTTATTATTCGTTTAAATGAAGTGATGTTTTTTTAAAAAGAAGCACATCGAAGTTTTCGGGCCTCATTAAAAAGTCATGAATAAAAATTGCATTGAATCGCCTACAGTTAAAAATACCTAAAAATAATTTCTCGATAAAAAGTCATGTATTTAGGCTCTCATTTAAAACACTAAGCTCTTGTTTGACCAAAAGAATTGCTCTTCGGATATTTCGCTTATACAGTTTTTTACATATAAAATATTTTTTTCACCTGCTTTAAAGTTTGCTATTAATTCAATAATAATTTTTTCGTGCCTTTATTAATAATTTTCACCTGCTTTATTATATTCATGATATTTTCCTAAATGATAATATTGATTGTTAATTAATAAATATGTTATATTATATAATAAGGATTTTTTGTTTTTCACCTCTGATTTCTTTTTATTTTTATTTATAAAAGACATTGTATTTTCTACAAAATTTGACTATGAATCAGATTTATTTATGGTATTCATAGTCAAATTTTGTAGAAAATACAATGTCTTTTATCAATATTATATTATAATATGATATTCATTACTTTCCCTTGTGTAATTAAATTTTTACTGTAGAATAATATATTTATATATATATATATATTTTTACATATTTGCACAAGATAAAATAAAATATAACCTTATCAAAAAGTATGTTAACTGAAATTCGTTTGGAGTCACTTAAACGAGTTTCCAATTTATTTCATTTTCTTACTTTTTGGCAATTAATTTTACTCAATTACTTCTCGTCATCATATTTAGTCGTTTCATCAATAAGATCGCCAAGTAATAAATTCGCCTCAAAAATTTTCTCTTTATTTTTCATTTATTTACTTCAACATCATTTGAAAGCAGATTTGAATTCCAATTGAATCCACCCAACATTTTAAAATTCATTTTGTCCTCGTCTAATTAAATTGTCCACTCGATTTGTTTAAACACATTTTGGGTTGGTCTAGATTTGTTTTAATACATAGAAATCTGTGTGCTAAATTGTAAAAATGCATTATGTAACAAAATTGACAAATATGAATGTAATAATATGCAAAGTTATTTAATAAATACAAATTAATTAATTAATTGTGAGAACGCGATCCTCTACTTGTTTGCAACAAAATATGTTTAACTACAAAAAAGATAAACAAAATAATCAATGTGCTATAACTGATTGAAGGAAAAATGTGATAAAATTCGAAGAATTAAGCATTTAATAAGTGAAAAGTGTTTTGAAAGGGAAGAGAATTGAGTTAGTGTTACAGTTCAGAATACGCGGGTTAGATCTAAAGGATTATCCTGCCGAACCCTACATAACAGCACAATACTCCAAAGAAATTGTTTCCAAAATAAAAAATAGAAAATATTGATCTATATAAATCTGGAGAATATCTTTAATGAAAAAGAAATGTAATTTTGGGAATATTATTGAGCTGCGTGCTCATTTTCCCTCCAATTCCAACAAAACTATGGTAAAAATAATACGAAAACCCACAAAAAGTGTATTGAATGCAATATCAAAAAGGATACAATAAGATTTAAACTAATCACTCAATGTTTACAATTATAAATCACGTGTTAATATATAATAATGCATTATATATTATAATTATTCAATAATAATAATCATAAGCTCTTGTTCAAAGATCTGATTGTATTTGAAATTAATTCTCTATAAAGAATTTCATTATTAGAATAGAATGAAACTTATCAACCGAGCAAAATTTGTTTGAAAATCGGTGAGAATGGTAATTATTGCGTATTTGTATACAATACAACAATTTGTATTTTCATTGAATTTCGAATTTATTTACACTTGTTTTAAACTGTTTGTAAAATCTCTTTTCAGATGACAATATGTCAACAATTTTGTAACAACTACAAATTTGGTTTGTTGATCTATTTTCGTCAATTGAATATTTATTAATTATATTAATATATTGACTATTTTAAAGTAATATAATTATGTAATTAAAAATAATAGAATATTTGTAGAATGAAGTGTTTGATGTTTTCTTGATCAAAATATTGTCGACGTAAAAAGATCCTATTTTTCAAAAATACATTTTTGACAAACTTTTAAATTAACCAATCTAAAAATGATCAGAGGGAAAAAATATTTTAAAAGACTATTTGTTGTTTGAAAGTTAGAAGGAATTATATCAAAGATTATTAAAACTTAAAAAGATACAAGCGTATACCGAGGAAAAAATAGCGTCCAGGATGACTTGTGTTTGACGACCCTGTTGACATATTTGCAATTATTAAACTAACTTTTTTAGTGAGTATCTTACGCGGAAATTGCTTATTTGGTAACATTGCGCTTTTTCCGTATTTTTTTTTCCTGGGTTAATTTCTTTTCTTTTTATGTGAATTATATAGTGGAATTGGGACCCAAATACTTTTTTTAATTTAAAACAGACTACTAGTTATTCATAGCTCGATAAATAATATATAAAATTAAAATCAACAATGTCAATTAATTTTATGGCGTAAGAAAAATAATGTTGATTTCAAAAACATCGAATAGAGTAAATATTTACGGTATACTAAAACAAATGTAATATTTTTCATAGAAAAATGAAATGATAGAGAAATTTGATGTTTTCAATGAGTCTCAAGATGAATGTAGCGATGTTGATGAGGTTATTTTGAGTTATTTGGTATTTAACATTACTCGATTTCAGTCAATCCTAGCGAGTCGCTCGGGTAATAAAGTATCATCAAATCAAGTAATTATGCATGCTTCACTAAAATATATGATTGGCTAATAAAAATGCATAGACAAAAGAAATTGATGAAACGATAAAGAAATTTGGTATTTTTAAAAAGTCGCTAGATGAATGTAGCGATGTTGATGAGGTTACTTTGAGTTATTTTATATTTTACATTACTCGATTTCAGCCAATCCTAGTGAGTCGCTCGGGTAATCAAATATCATCAAATCAAGTAAATATGCATGCTTCACTAAAATATATGATTGGCTAATAAAAATGCATAGGAAAATGAGACCGATAGGATTTTAAGACATAAAATATCTGATAAAACTGAAATTTCATTGAATTACAATAAGGATGAATTGATCCTGGAGTCAATTGGTGCTCAATCAAGAGATTCGTGGATTTGCAACCAGTGCAGTTTTGTCAATGACAGTGATCTGAAGAATTGTGGAACTTGTTTTCTTTCGAATGATTTGCTCAAAGAAAACTCTTCATCTCTCACAAGTCCATCTGACAAATCGGAAAACGAAAACGAAATTGGACTAGAAAATTCTACGGAGAATTTTGTCGAAGCAGCCAAAACTGTCTATAACTATTGGGTTTGTCCGAATTGTACTTTTAAAAATAAATCCGATTGCCTCAATTGTGAAACATGTTTAAAATCGATAGACATAAATACTCAAATAATCAGTGAATATTTGCCGGATTCGATAGAAAATCCGATTGAAAACCTTCCAAAATTATTTCAGAATGAAAATCTCTATGAGAAATCTATCAAAATTCCTGATGTACAAGACCTCAACACTCCAATCGAAAAGAAAACCGGCAATTCTAGCAAAGGATCATTGAGAAATTGTTTAAAATGCAAAACTCTTATCGACAAAAACCAACAGGAATTTCTCTGTGTAGATTGTTCAAAATTATATTTGGTGTGCTGCAATGAAGCCTGTACACAATTGAGTAAAGCCGATAAATCGTATTGTTCTAAATGCAAAGTGAGGAAAAATTCCGATATGAAAAATGGAAATTTATTTGATGTCAAATCTATGTTCTCCTATGAAAAAAAATGGCAATGCAGTTTTTGCTTTCGTTTTAATGATAAATTCCAGAAGAAATGCAGAAAGTGTCATAATTCTCGAGGCAATACCGATAAGGTTTGATAATATTTTCTCTCGTGTTTGGGAATGACAGTTTTGATAGTCAAAATGCTCCGAAAATCGCATAATTAATATTCTCTCCATTATACTCTGCTATTTTCAAATATCGAAAATTCATTATTATTATTATTATTATTAATGTTATATTTGATTTATAAAACGTCAATATTATAAATGTTGTGGAAGTATTTAAATGCGAAATAATTATTATTTTGCTTAATTATTTTATCAAAACCTCAACACTTGTGAAAGACAATCATATCAAATCAAATCAGGATTGTCGGATATTTATTTGTCGGTGGCTTTTATGCCGTTTTTATTCATTTGTTATAATTAATTGTTTGCCTTTCCTTATAGTGAGATTGGGGGAATATTATTTAGTTAACCCGTTACTGACCAGATATTTAATTTGCCCATAAATGAGGTTAGGAACCATCCATTAAGGACGTCCACCAAAAATAAGCAATTTTCAATCCCCCCTTCTCCCTTTTCACGAGCACCCCCAGGGGGACATCCGTCCAAAAATCGATATCCTTTATTTTCGAAGAAATTTAAATAATTTATAAGTATATAGGCTAAATTTAATTTCAGCATTATATACATAATATTGGTTGAAAAATAGAGAAAAAACATGCATACAATTAAAATGATCAAATGGGAAAATATAAGGGACATGAAACATGTCGCTTACTTACTATATATAGTGTATAAAAATTTTTAAAAAATGATTAATCCATTATGTACGACCAATGCTGCTGCGTATGTCCTAGGCGCTCGATCCACTCCCTAGTGTTCCCATTTATCCCTTTAGCGAAGATCCCCTCCATCCCCTACTTACGGGACGTCCTTAATGGATGTTCCCTTATATGTGAATTTTTATGAAATGGAACCTTGTTGTATGCGAATAATAAAAATCTGTACCTCTTGCAGTCCTGGCGTCAATTTTCGACTATCGACGATTTGTGAGTTCATTTTCACTTAAAGTGTTCGCTTTAAAAAATCTCAAAAATAAAAATATATTTTGTGCTATGGAATACTGGACATAAACAAAATAACATTCTTGGTGACATGTGCCATGTTCTGTCACACACACACATATACACAAACAAATGAAAGTTCCATTTATAATGCTTATGGTTTATGAAACTTAGGAAAACACTCCATTTTCAATCCATCGTCGCGTTTTTTCTAATTTGTTTCTTACACACTGGATATGGACGCTAATGGCTATTCAGCGGATTTTGAATGTAATGACTTTCACCTTTCCTCATTTCAATTGGAACAGTAAAATGAATTGAACCAGGATGTCGCCAATGAACGAGCAATATATTTTCGAAAATCAAGATGGAACATGTTTTTATCCATGACTTTATAAAGACAAAGCCTTTACTATAAGCATATCAATCAAGTACGTAACAACTTTCCAGTACCACTTTACATCAATATTGCTCTTCATTCCATTCACTGAGGTCCATATCACCCATACACTCGTTGTAAAGCATAAATGAATGAGATATTGAGACAGACTGCACTTCACCATGCCATCGACACTTTACATTGCTTATATGCAACTTACGTTCAAAGTTAGAAATCACAAGTAAGATTTTACTATCCACCCAAGCTATAACACCAATCTTCAAAAAAGAACAAAATGACTAGTCTGAAAATCCATACTCTTTGTAACAGATTAATAATGCATTTCCCCAAATCTATTTCTCAAAGTACCAATTGCACGTATGCTACAACCACTGAAGTAATAAATAAATGGTAAAGCGGAAGAAATAAGGAGACACCCTTTTATCCGGTCATTTTACAGTATGCTTCACCAAAATTTCTTCCAATATTTGTTTACCTTGATACGGATCGAATTTCACGATTTTCTGGAAATATGACTGATTGCTTCAACATAATCAAGAGCTAATGCCATCACTTCTTGAATTCAAGGGAAAATGAGGAAGGTCAAAATCTCCAAAATTAAGTGTTCAATAATATAAATTATTTGAATTATAGACAAAAAGATAAGAAAGGCTTATTTACCAATAGAATGATCGCGAAGATGTAAATTTTACTATCGGTATTCTGAAATAAAAAGTGATAAGTAACAAAAAAGTAGTTTTGGTAACGGGCTAATTTGACAATTTATTTTTAACCACATCATATATTTCGAACATGGTTGCAAATGGTGATAATCATTTGTATAACGCTAAGAAGAAAGTAATATCTTGTAGTGCTTTACCGACAAGTTTAAAGAAATATGAACGAAATAAATGGTAAACATGAAGCACCAAGTAGCAGCAAATTTTGTAAAGTTTTCCTCTGATTGTACTCATTGCTTCTACATAAATCACTTCCATATGCAAGCTTTATCATCTATTATCCTCAAATTTCAATTACTTTTATTATGCTATTACCTCTTGACAGGCAATTACTAAGCCTATCACCATCTATTGAAACTGCACAAAATGAGGTTTTTGACGGAACAAAATCAATGAAAAATAATGAATAAATTGGAACCGAATACTCCTTATAATCACAAAATTACTTGATCGAAAATATTTTTTGAACAAAATATATTTTTGCCAAAAAATACCAAAATATGTTTTAAACTTCTAGAGAATATAGACAACCGGACAGACATATTCTGCCACAAATTGACCAAAACGAAGCCAGTAAAAGTGACTTTATATATACAGAAATACGGATTTCCTTTCTCTACCTAAGTGGCTGTGATCAGTGGAGACCAGTGATCGCTCTCCACACAGTACAACTCGAAAGTTGCAATTGGCAAACGAAGTGAAACTGGCTCCCATGGAATAAGGGCAGATAATGGAATGCCCGAAACGAATTAGAAACATTTTGACTCACCGCTTGATTAGCAGAATAAAAGCTTCATTTATTTAAAGTGAATCACCAAAAATATATCAAAAAATTTCTTTTTACTAAGGAGAAATTTGTATTTGGCAGCATTTGATTTGGTTGTCTTGTAAGTATATATTGTTTTGTGTTAAAAATTTCATGGGTTTATTAATTTCATTTCTGTACATATCTTAGGATTATTTATCCACACCATGCATATATTAATTTGACAGACCAAACATAAAATTTTCTTTTTGAAAATCATTTTGAAATAAGTGACATCCCCCAATAAATTAGTTGCCCCACTGAGTTAGTAATTAATTTTATCATTTAAATTTTTAACTACAGTTTTTTTATGATTTAATATTAAAGCGTTAAAACAAATTAATCTTAAATATCAATCAAAATTTCACATAAAATATCATTTCAGTGTTGTGAATAAATAGCACTTATTCATAAAATTAAATAGATAACATCTGAACTTTTACACTTAATAATTAAAAACAATAAAACAATTGTCATAATTTTTATTTATACATAAATAAACAATGAAATAATTTACATAAAGAATTATGAGAATTTTGATACAAAACTAAATTCAAGAATTAATGCAAAGTAAAATGAATATTGATAATTTAAGGTTACCTTTATGTTTTTATTTCTACATTGGAGAAAGGTTGACATATAAACTACCCGTCGATCTAGTGTTGCCAACTCCAACAACCTCTAACCCGGGAGATTATCAAATTGGGGACATTATAACGCTTAATAAATATAACATGTGTTTTTTGGTCTACATATAGGCTTTCCATCTATCCCGTTTTTGCCGGGAGTCTCCCGGAATCGATATTAAAATTAAATTCAAAGTACAATGCTACATAGGAGCTTTTTGTTGTTTTATGAAAATATAAAATAATGGTTAAACTTCGAAAACTGCAACTTTTTTTGAGAAACTGTGAAATATTATATAAACGGAAAACCGGGAGATTTCCATCTCCTGGGTCATAGTTAACCGGGAAACTAATGTCAATTCCAGGAGACTCTTTGCAACAACGGGAGAGTTGGCAAGCCTACGTCGATCACTTACCTCCATAAATGCAGTTATAATTGTGAAAATTTTTAGAGTGATAATAGATGCAATTTCAAATAACAAACTAGCTTCGAGTTCATTTAGCTTTTGATCTTAGTAACGCCTAAAAAATATTTCCTTAGTGCTGTGAAAGGTGTTGCTCCTCCATAATCGAATCTAGATGCGACAGAATACTGTTGACGCAATTTCGGTCAATATTGTTGCGGTAGTGAAAAAGTTGTCTCAGTATGGATTGGCAATGGTCTCAAAATTGAACGAAATCGATGTGGTAACTTGGCATGATCCAGAAGCAATGATGTTGATCCAATTGAAGTTAAAGTTACTCAGAGTAAACTATTTTCTATCTCGGGAAAGCTTATGCAGCATTATCCGTTCACGGGTTGGTTTAGAGTGGTTTGTAGTTACGATAAGAGAACTACAGATAACTAAATAGGGATAATCTCATTGAAGAAGAGTGCGAATCATAATTAATTGAAGTGATGAGTCGCATCGAATAGAATGAATATTATACGGTTTGACCTTTATTGCACTTATACATACAAACCAAGCATTAATGCCATCTATAAAAATATCCTGAAAGGACTTTCCGGACAACCCAATAGTATTAGACCGTATTTTATATTAAATAATTGCATAAAGGTGTCAAAAAACCTAGCTAGGCTAACTGATTAAACGTGTAAAATCAGAAAAAAAATTGTTTTCAAAGGATTTTAAATTCCAAATTTTTCGATAAAATAAATCAATTTCACTTTGTAATTAAATTGAATTAATCGAATGAAAATGTCAAAGGTCCCGAAAATATAATTTCTTTAATTATATTGCAAGTCTTGAAAAGAATTCAGATTACCATGGAAGATCAATTTCTCATTTATATTGATATAAAAGTGATTTTACTTTTATTGACTTTTGATTCGCTTGAAAATTTTATTTGTCTTCATTTATATTTCGATTTAAGATTTAATTTTTCCCCAAATTTTGCAAAATTTTTCAATCAATATTTAAAAAAAAAATTTTTACTTTCATTTGATTTTTTTATCAATAATTCTGAATGCAATCAGCATTTTTACGCATGAAAAATAATGAGTAAAAAGCAAACATAAAATATTAATGAATCACATTAATTCACATTTTATGGATTATTAAGTAAAAAGCAATAAAAACAGCACAAACTATTGATTTTTATTTGAAAAATGAAACAAATCTCATAGTTAAAATATGTGAATATTGAATTAGAGAAACCCGAAAGAACGATCAAGAATCTCGAAAATCGTTATAATTTACTTTACCGAAAAGCATCGACGCCACCGCAAACACTGCAATTGAACGAGCTCGGTTCATTTAGGAAAGTGCATTTAGTACAACTCCATTTCTCAAATCCAGGCCCTCTCGAATCACAGGTTTCGCATATGTTAATTTCGTGAGAATTCATCGCCTCACAAACTTTGCATTTCCATTTGTTCATGATTTTTTTTGTTTCCGGTTGTTTAACCGGTGGCTTTTTCGGTGGTACCTTTACAGGCTCATTATCGAGTTGTGTGGGCTTGCGATAATTATCCTGGAAACCACCATGTCTATCTTGTTGTGGTTGTTGCTGATTGTGATGATGATTATAATGATCAGATTTGTCATCATATCTCTATGCGGAATATACAAATCAAGCAACTACACAGCATAAAGATAACATATAGAAGCGAAGAAATGTACAAAATCAAAAATCAATTAACATCAATTAATATATAAATTGATTTTTAATTTTGTATATTAACCAAGTTAACAAGGTCAATTTAAAGCCATGATAAGGTAGAAATCAGGTGAACCAATTATAGACAACTATTGGGATATCAACGATTTATCTATAGGAATTAGATTGCGATCTGGCTCCTCGTGTTCTCTCACAATTAATAATACACTTGATTTCGCACAATATAGTAACCAAGGAGATATCCCTGAATCAATGAACAGCCACTTGTTTATAATAACGACACGATCTAATTGGATGCAAACAGAATTAGTTTTCGCTTTGTATTATCGATTTTTTTTACTTTAGAGATTTGTTTGGTTCGACTGCGCATTTATATCGTTTCCCGCCTAAAATTTCCAAATCTGGCGAACAATTTATTGTCCATAGTGCAAATCCGCGGTAACCCGGTAATTCATTCGTTCCCTCGGAATCGCTCTGGTTTATGGGCATTTTTTTTCATTGGGTAAATCTCTAATCAATTTACAATTGTTTCATTTGTCACCGGTTACCGTTTTTCCCTTTCGACAAATATTGATTTTTATCTTTTTAGAATTTTTAATTAATTTTGATAATTTGTAACTTTTTTTAAAAAGTATTTTGCATAACCGCAGCATTACTATGGAGACAGTGAAAAGGTTGATTCATGGTGCAAATTAAGTTCGAAGATATAAATGAGTGTAAAATTATGTAGGCCATAAAGAAAATCTCTTGTTACTATGGTAATCATGAAAGTAAGTCAATTTAGACTGAAAATTAAGATGAATATGGTAAAGTATAAAATTTTATAGCACATATTAGGCCAGTTGTTACCATGGCAAACATGAATGTAAGTCAATTTATTGTGAAGATTAAATAGAAAAATAAAAATGAGATGTATAAAATTGTGTAGGTCATAAAGTAGGCTACCTGTTACCATAGCAACTGTGAAAATACATCAATTTAGGAAGATTAAGAAGGTAACATGATAACCAAGGAAGCATGTCAAGTAATTACGACAATTAAGCAGGTGAAATAAAGATTATAAAGGTCATTGGCAGCGTGAGAGAAGATCAATTACGTAGTTCAAATATAAAATTAAATAATTCAACTCAAACGTTACGGTTTCCAGAGACAAATATTGATTTTCGATATTCAAATTGTAAATAATTTCTCCAACTGACCTTGAGTTTTGCAGTTGCATCTTTGTACTCATTTATATTTTACAAATAATAATTGCGTGCTTGCTAATTTGTTAATGGCAAGAATATTTACAAACCAACTGATCTTTGTTGATGATTTTCTTCTCCAAATGATGATTTTTTCTGATAATTACATTGATTCGGTTTTCGGAACGGTGGTCGATTTCTGTCTTCCTGCGGGAAATTTTGTCTATTCCTGTAAGGAGAATGAGTATTTCTATCCTTATTTCTGTAATCTCCGGAATCAAATGACTTAGTAAAATTCTTGTTTCTCGGTTCAGAATATGGCTGAAAGCAAGAAATTGAGACATATAACGCTATGTTTGTCACATATTACGTAATCCTTTGTCACCGTAAATTTGACAACAATCCATTTTTATTTTAACGTTATCTGAAAATCAACATCACGCGATTTTGGCCGATTTTTACCCCTCCCCTCTAATATGACGTCACAAATCTTTGGTTTCCCTTAAAAGGCCCAGGAAAGCTGAAATTTTTGACGTGACATCACAGTTCTTAAACACCCCTCACCACAAATGTGTGACCCCCCTCTCCTAGACCCGTGACGCCATTTATGGACATTGCACAATTTATTCAATTTGGAAATTTATTTCACAACCATTTTGGGAGTTTTACACAAAACAAAATCATTATTTTGTTGATGGAAAATAGAAAAATGAAGACGAATACAGTGATTTCAATTTGATACGAGACACAAGCGAGAAGATATAGATTAATTAATTTTTCAATTATAGTGGAAGTATTGTTTAAATGCAGTCGACAGAGGGAAGTCCGAGAAGCGTAAATTTCAGGTTTGTTAGAAATATAATTGTTAATTGAGTTTCCTTGGGAAAATCTAGATGTGGCCAATGAAGAACCTCTTTGAGTTAAGGACTATTTTGTCTGAAATGTTATACAAACAAAATAAGCAACACTAAAAATGGCTGAAAAGAATATCAAAGTTACAGCTAAAAGATTGTGCAATATAAGTCCGTTAAAAATTTATAGTGGGATGAAATTATTGCTGAACTGCACGATTCCTTCAAATATCAGCAAGTTAAGTGAACACTAGCACAGATACGTTATTACTGAAGTTAAAGGGAACTTGTATGAACTTAATAACACACTAGGTGGGAAATGTTTCGTGTTTTTTCATTTTCTCATGAGTCGTATAGATGAACTTGAATCATTTAGTCAGATCAAGAAACCGGTAGAAATAAAGAAATTTTATAAGGATTAAATTACATTAGTCTTGCAGAGATTTATCCAAATAAATGGAATCGAGTCTTGCTGTGAAAGAAAACCATAATGTTAACTACTTTTATAATGCTATAAATTAAATAAATATCAGACACGTAAAAAAAAAAATTGTTGCTGCAAAGTAATTGATAAAGATTATTTGATAATCGAAAATTTGTTCATCAAAATAATAATTACATTGCAGCAAGAGCTTATTTTAATATTTACTTAACTGATATTTGAATTTTTAAATCAATAAATACTTATTTAAATTCAAAACCTGATTGATTTCCTATGATTTTAAAAGTCTATATTAGGTATTTAATCGTAATATCGATAATGAATATCATTTAAAATTAATTAACATTAAATTTGATTTACTTCGTATTTTTAGAGATAAACAAAAAATTCAAGAAATCATAAACATTATTTAAAATCAGTGATTTTTAAAAAAAAGAATAAAAAACAATCAAATAAGAGTTAAATCACAAAGAGCATGATATGAAATAAATTGAAGTCTAATACACCAAAGCGCAATAGATAAAGTATTTATAACATTAAATAAGGACTTATAAATTGATTTTATGATAAAATCAAGAAATTTCCACTTTTATAAGAAATTTAAAATATTTTGTGGAATTTTTTTTGTAGGATTTATTATTATCAATAAAGATAAAACAATTATATAAGATAAACATTTTGAAAAGAATCTTTTAATATGATGATTTCTTAAATCGTTATAGTCTCTTTTTTAAAGCTCATTGTATTGAATCCTTGATCCGAAAAAACCTTTGTCCTTATCCTTATTTAAAACACTCGACGGAGTTTACAAATGAACTATAAAACGGCAAATGTTCAATATTATTACTTTAATTTTGTAATAATTTTTTTAGTAGTCAGCACATTTTGGCACAAATTCTAAATAAAAAACCTACATATTTGTTTGTATTGATTAATTGGTAATGTGCAAATATAAAGAATTTCTTCAAAAACATCCGTAATTCCATTTAATATTCAAAATGAGCCCTTACCTATTTATCAAGGGCCCTTAATTATTGTCCAACTGTGCCTCTATTATAGCAATTTTGTGCATCGTGCTTGTTTGAATTTATTTTTCTTCTTATATTGCCAAATGACTTTATTTATTGTAAATTTTGTTTATTACACATACACATTTATTATTGATAGATTTTTTGATATTATTGGTGTTCTTATTTAATGTTATTCAAGCCCTTACTTATTGCGCTCTGGTGTGCACCTAGCCCTCGATTTACATGGTTTCGGTTTAACACGATTGAAGTAATGCGGAAAAATTCAATTTAGATTACATCTAAGTAAGCTAATATATATCATCAATACGGATTTATATTATAATCTCATTTGAAAATTTAGAATATTTTAATCTAAGTTAGCTAATACACCTAGCCATCGATTTACATGGTTTCGATTTATACGGTATTTTTGAGGAACCAATCTACCGTGTAAATCGAGGACTAAGTGTATTTAATTATTGTTAGTAAAAAAGTACTTTTTATAAATAAAATTACTTGTTCTTTTCTTTTGACAATGTAGGAATAAAAACAGTATTTGAAAATGTTTTCGATAATTGTATCGTTACTTGGTTTGCTGTACAAAGTCCAAGTGCTTCTTTGTCTTTGATATCCAAGATTTTGCATTGCTGTGTTATATACCGGGCATATAAATGCACTCTGTTGAAAAATATTATTTTTCAGTTCCAGATAAATAAAATTTCAAGCAACTTTATTCTGAGTTATTGATTGTTTTTTACTATTTTATTTAGCCATCCATAAAATTAAAAACAATAAAATGGAAACGAAGTTACAAAATAATAAAAATTATAATTTAGAAGTCGGTCAATCTCTGACTCCTCGTGTTCATTATTTGTTCATTATACTCTAAACTGCTAAATAGAACATTTGTGTTCTAACGCAAATGCTGACTTATTAGAGGAATAAATAGCGTTTAGCTAAATGGAATTGAGCAACAACAGGTCTGTGATGTCCTTAGATGTCCGGGGCCGCACGTGCGCTAAGATGGCAGTAACAGCGAGTTTTATTCCTAGCTAGAAATGGCCGGGTAACCTCCTAAATCACTATCGTGTCAGGAATAGTGGGTTGAAATTATTCCACTTGAACGAGGAATTCCTAGTAATCGAAGGTCACTAGCTTGAGCTGATTACGTCCCTGCCCTTTGTACACACCGTCCGTCGCTACTATTGATTGGTGAGAAATAACCAAATTCAAAACAGAATACGTTTATTGATTTCTAACACAAATTCACAATTTGTCACACAATTTGCACTTTTAGAACAGATTTGGTAGATGTTCCAATGAAAAACCGCCTGGTCTGACACGTTAGTTTAATTTAAATTTACTCAAAGGTATTTATTTTAGTTTCTGACATTAGGTGGTTTATCAAATCAAAAATCTCTTTTCCTAGTTATCGTCAATCAACTGGGAATTCATCTCATCTCGATCTCTCTTTTTCTAGTGTCTATTTGAAAACATTATAATTGTTGATACACTGGTTAAAATTTTAATCTTTCATGAAATTCAAAGTAAATTATCTTGAAAATCCGTTTAATTGTTTTTTAACATCCGATTTGCTCGGTTGCTAGGGATATTTTATCTGAATAACTTTAATTGTTTTATTTAAGCCCCGCGTTCTGAACAGAACGGGCCTTTCCTCATCACTCGGGTTTTCCATTAGGGGATTTTAATTTTAATTAATTTGGTTTTGTCTATAACTTTCACTGGGGAACATTCACTAAATTTTTATTATTACATTTGAGTTTGTCTTTCGATTTCGCGTTCAACAAAACCCGTTTACCCCGATCAATACTAATTTTCAAATTTAGAATTAAGTGTTGATCTAAATAATAGTAAAAATGTATATAAGAATAATGAGCCTAAATTTGTGTTAGTATTCCCGTATTCGGAAGGTCCGAAAAATTATAAGTGAAAGTTACGTAAACAGATGGGAAATTTAGATTATAAGATCGTCTCTAATTCGTGTAAAGTAAGCAATATCTTTATTAAAAAATCAAAAATTCCGATTGGATTGTGCTCAGATCTCGTTTATCAATTTATATTCAATGGGTGTTGTTAGAAGTTCTGCCTTTCGTATTTTGGTAATTTAATATAGAATCACTAAATAAATCCATAAACTTTATTTCAATCCAAAAATTAACTATCTCTTTATTCTTCTAATTTAAACAAAACAAAATCATTCATTTTTCCATTTTAAAATTTAATATTTTAAATTCAATTTAAAATATTTTTATGAAATTATACTTTAAAAATTTCATCAAATATCAGCTTTCCTAATATTCCCTTTCTTAAGAAATTTTTTAAGTTTCTCCACCTTTCTTTAGATCTTTTTACCATCTTTGTTTCTTAGGACATACTGTCTGTCATGGACTTTCTCGATCACTTTGTATGGTCCCTCATATCTGTTTTGGTTTTTATTGAGTGTTTATACTTATATGAATGCGTCTTCTCCAACTTTGAACTCTCTTCTTGTTTGTCCTTCCGGTTTTTCTTTTATCTGTCTTTCTTCTGACTTATACCATCTTTCCTTGCTAATCTTTACTCCAAAAACCATCTCTGTCGTGGTTTTTCCTGTCGTTTTTTGTTTGATAGCCTTTAATGTGAATTCGACTTCTGAGAGAATCTCTGCCCAATTTGTCTTCCTACTGTCCCGTAAAGTAGCATTTATCAGAACTCGGATTGTCATGAATTGTCTTTCTATTTTTCCATTTGTTTGATGGTGATATTGGCTCGAAAAACATAACTAAATATCCAGTTTCTCTGTGAACTTTCTCATCATCATCTCTTTTGAACAATCAAATCCTAAAATCCATTTCTCGAAAATAATTCTCTTTATCGCTTCCTCGCCTCGCCTTGTTATAACTGTTAAGATCTGATACTTACTATACTGGTCTATCATTCCCAAAATGTACTTCTTACACCTTTTGGTTTCTTGCAGTAGTCCACATAAGTCCACGAATATAATTTCGAACATTTGTCGATTTTAGTTTCTTTACTGGTTCCTTCATTGTTGAACACTTGAAAGTGCCTTGCGGAGCCCGCATTGAGAACCAAGGGGTTAAACCACAATATATTTCGACCGACTCCCTATAGAATTGAAATTTAAACTACCGATTTAAATTGCATTTTTTTTCTTCCAGAAAACTTCTATTACTATAATTCTTTGTAATTGTCGACTTAAATAATTAAATCACTGTTCACTGTTTTCTGAACTTTATGTTTATTAGTGGATTTCAAATTCTACTTAGACTGTGTTTGGATTTTGGTTATAAATATACATATACATGTACCGGGCACAATGCCATATACATTGGAACAAATGCCAGTCAGTTCGGTTCTCAATTCTTAATCACTGTCTCTTAGAGAGATTATTATTATTAATGATAACAATTGTGTTAAAATTTAGATTTTTATAAATTTTATATAAATTATACTATAAACAGAATTTATAATTTTAGAACGGAATGCAATTTTTAAAAATCAATGAATTAATTTGTTTGAAAAACAGTAATAAAATTCGATAAAGTTTGTATTTCAATTCTACCTGATAAATACAATGAGTAGTTTAATATATTTTGGATTGACGTTTTCTTTTATTTAAATCAATATCATTGTAATTATGTAGGTTATATTGATTAATATAAAACCAATAATAAATCATCATCATTATTATATTATAAAATTTATTCCTTTAGAATTTTAACTATCTAAATATCAGAAAATGAGAACTTTTATTAAGATTAATTATTTTTCAATCAATTCGATATTATAATATCTTTCTTCATCAAAACAGAAAATTCGTCAAATTTAAATATATGAAAATATTGGATCTTTTAAAAATAAGTTACCAACAATTATTATAAGAATATCGACAAAGTTTCTTAATTAATTAAGTAGTTTTTGATTATTTTAATTTAAAAATAATAAATTAAATACAAACTAATAACCTGTAGTGAGATTTTGGAAAAAAAATCATAATCATTCATCAAATAAATTGATAATTTAGAAATATTTGCATAAATATCTAATCTATATTGGGCTTCTTTTAAACTAATAGAGGCGATCTCAATATTTTTCTCAGGAAACTGACAGTCAATATTGTTAAGATCCAATACACCCTAGTATATTTAATAGGATTATTAGATTAAATAAAATATACCTGTATATCTAATAATCTCAATTTTATCTTATCCCGTGTATTGTTGTCGCAAACCTATGATGAGAAGCTGTTAACAAATAACAATTTAAAAAGTATCAAATACATAATCATCGTCATCATCACTTCTTCCAAGCATTTCTAAACGAAAAATAAAAAATTCGGTTTAATTTGAAAAATTTTAAAATAACTTAATCAGATGACATGAACATTTTCAAGGTCAAAATTAGCAAAATAAGTATTAATAAATGCAAAAACAAAATTTGCTTAAAAATCAACATATTTAAAAGAAGATTAAATATAGGAATTTCTATCTTATATTATCAAAATTTTAATTTCATTTTTACTATTGATTACTTTAAAAGTTAATTTAACTTCAATGAAACAATATTTTTTCTAATTCAAATTTGTAGATTAAATTTGGAATTTATTGTTCAAATAATTTACTGAAAACTATTCGAAACTCTCCTATTTAACGTTTGTTTAAATAATTGGAACTTGGTTGTAACAGGATCTTAAATGCTTTATTTATATTAGAAGAATGAAATTCTTGTTTATGAATACTATTATATGTTAATTATATATATATACTGATAACTTAATAAAAATATTTATCAATTAAATTATACGTTCATAAAATTTACTTACCTTACAAATTACGTTGCTTTCAATTTTAATATACCGTACTTAAAATATAAATTTAAAAATTATTTGATTCAGTCAGTATATGTCTTTAGAGAGATGAATGGTCAAAATTTTGAATCTTTAGTAGAATGTATTGAAACAGATGAAGTATTAAATATTTTCTTAGAACTCTTATTTCGTATGTTTTAGAATACTGAACCGCTTAAAGAGAAAATACGACAAAAAATTAGTTGTATTAATGTAAGATTTTTTTACTTAATTTCTTAAATATTTTAAAATATATAGTTTATTTTTGTTTGATGTATGTTCAAGTGAATTCATGTTTAATTTCAAGCCTAGAATGTTTATTAAAACTGGTTCTCATTTTAAAATTTATCCTTTATATTGAAATTAGCACTTCAAGTAATCCAATTATCAAATCCTACTGTTTGAAAAAGTTTTCCCTATATTTCTCGAATATTCAGTGTTTCAGGTTTATTTGAAATCGCAAAATAAACGAATTTAACATTTCTAAATATTAAAACAGTGATTAGAGTCGAATGAAATGGAAGTTTACAAGCAAATTATTTACACAACGCGTTTAATCACAATGATAAAAAAGTAAAAGTCACTGTATAAATTAGTAATGAATATTATATGTCAGTAAAGGACTTGCAACTATTAGATTTTTGTTGGGTTTTCGACTTTATCATTCAATTCACTAATCAGAATTTTGTTGGGCTTTTTCGGGGTACTGGTGGTTTGTGAAGATCTTCAACGGGCATTAACAAACCTACATGTATCATAACAAGTATATAAGTTTATATTCACGCAAATTACACTATTTCTGAATAATCAATTACAATAGTCATATTTTAAAATTATATCGCAAATGCAAAACATCACAACAGCAATTATTTATAATATATACTTCATTTTAAAATGATTTCAATTTTTTATATTATTTTTATTTTAAAATAATTTAAATTTTTTTTATATTTTTTTAAAATAAAATAATTTATATTTTTATTTGTAACATTGTTTTAATATATATATATATATATATATATATATATATATATATTAAATTTAAATTTAAATTTTCAATATTGTTATCATATATTTATTTTTAAAATATTTAAAATTTTAATATTATTTTTAAATAAAATAAAATAATTTATATTTTTATTTTTAACATTGTTTTAATTATATATATATATATATTAAATTAAAATTTTTAAAATTTTCAATATTATTATTATATATTTATTTTTAAAATATTGTAATTTTTAATATTATTTTTATTTAAATTTTAAATTTTTAATGTTATTTTTAAATAAAATAATTTATATTTTTATTTTTAACATTGTTTTAATTATATATAAATTTTATTTTTAAATTTTTTAAATTTAAATTTTCAATATTGTTATATATTTATTTTTAACATTGTTTTAATTATATATATATTTTATTTTTAAATTTTCAATATTGTTATTATATATTTATTTTTAAAATATTTAAATTTTTAATATTATTTGAAAAAAAAATTATTTTTATTCTCAACATTGTTTTAATATTATATATATATATATATATATATATATATATTTAAATTTTTTAAATTTTAATATATATTTTTGTTTATTTTTAAATTTAAGTTGAAAATGTATATATATTTCATCCATACTATTTCTGTCGGTTTGTTACCTGATGATGAGAGTGAATCTGTTGAAATATCGTAAAACGACTGTTTGAATGGCACTTTCTATTGATAAAATTATTTCCATGCTTATTGAATTATATAATTAATATTTGTTGTGTGGAATATTGAAATTATACTGAGTGAATTTATATATCAGAAAATGTCCGTCAATATCCATTATCTAACATTAATTATGGATGTTTTGAAAACTAGGAGTTCCGATATTAACGGTAACTCTAGTAACGTCTTTTTATTAATTATATAAATTATATAATGTTTAATTGATTATTATTTTGTAAAAAATAACAAGTCAAATTATGATGATCGAGTTATAATAATCAATTCTAGAATCCCTAATTTTGCTGTATTTTAAAAAATATATTAAGAAATAATTAAAATAAGATTTTCTATAAAAAAATAATATCAGATATGATTATAAGATTTTGAATCGAGGTAAATATTAAAGGCAAGCAGTAGCGTTTATTACAATTATAAATGTTGCTGCGGATATTTTGAAGTTCGTTTGAAAATTATCAAACACCTTTCTGCTTCGAAAGTTATTGTTGGCTAAAATTATATTTTATCATTCTTTAATCTTCCTGCTTTTCCTTTAAAGTTCTGATTTATATCATCGAATGTTCTTTTTTTCGCAGCAGCTTTTTATTCTCTAAATACTTCGTTTTTCAATTTTCAGTTTACAGTTATATAAAATCGAATTAATTACAAAAATATACAATTTATGCTTTTCATATTTTTAATAATTTTTAGCGGTTTTTTAAGTGTTGTTTTATTACTAATGAGTAATAATAATTTATCCCAAAATGTCAAAATCATTATTTTGGAATTATTTTACAAAGTTGTCCAAAAGAAAATCCAAATTTTTGGTTTAGAAATGCGGGGAAATAATACGAATCAGCCTTGGTGCAACAACTAAAATGATGCACTTATAAAATCCATGACAATAATATTCAAAAAAGAAATATTTCTGAGTAAGCATCATCAACGCATCAATGTTAAAGGAAAACTAAAATGAGACTTTATATGAAATCTTCTTAAAATATGCTGCAAAAGATTTCAAAATGTGAAGAATTTATTGGTTTTATAAGTAGTCGAAATTTAAATATGCCAAAAACTGTTAAAACGTGTATGAAATTTTATTAGGAAAAATAGCTGAAGTTTAAAATGTTAAAGAACGAAGAATTGAAATTTTGTATTAGAGTTGATGAATGGATTGAGATATCAATATGACACTATTCAACCCAAATATTGTATGTTATTAATTTTATTCCTATTGGAGGATCTTGCAATACGGAAAATACTATGAAATTGGTAAAAAAAATGCGATTGTAAGAATTTTCAATTGAAATGAACGGTTATATCGTTGTTTTAAACTCGTGATAGCTCAATTGTAATGGAAAGGTATGAAAGTATTATTAAAGATATTCGTCAACCTTGCTATAATCATGGGATATCCTAGCTTTTGTCGATTTTTTTAAAAATAACATATTTAAAGGAGGTATCAGAATCTGAAGAAAAGGTTTCTAACTTTAACACATAATTATCCTTTGAAATTCGCGAATCTTAATAAAATCGTAAATGAGCGCCGATATAAAGATCTGGTAACTTTTCTATATATATTTTTAAAATTGCACCTATTCGAAATCAAACGAATTTTTTATCTACTCATCAAAAGTGATTATAAAATCGCTAGGAAATCCAATATATAACCAATTGTTTGCAGCCAATATTGTAGGACAAAGAAATATAGGATGAAGGATCAATATGGAGAAAGCATCTGTCAATGAAGAAGACAAGTATTTAGAAATGAAGAAAATACATTTTTATAGGAAGGATTAAAATCTTTCATTTAATAAAATAGCTAAATCAAATTAATTTTACTACTAAGGAGTTTGCCTTAAGAAAGCATTCATTAAGGATGTCCATTAAGAAGGGGGTCTTCGCAAAAGGGACAAAGGAAAGGATGTCAAAAATTGCTTAATTTTGGGGGACGCCCCTAATGGATGCACCTGAATGCAATTTCTGGTATTTATTGTTAGGGAATTTTTCATAATATATAAAATTATTTAGGAATTAAAATGATTTTAATAAATTTAGCAAATCGACTATTTTCCTGTAGAAGTTCAATTCAAATTGTCGAAAGACCAGCGATACCAGAACTTTGATATGGATGATCTCTATAAATATTTGATGAACACCAAACGAATCGCACAATTGTATTTGAATGTTTACAATAAGAATAATAGTTTATACTTTAAGAAATGTCTTGCAAATGAGGTAATTATTTTATTGGAACATATCAGGGTTAAATACTTTAAAATAATTATTATTATAATATTAGTAATAAAATAATATAATAATAATAATAATAATAATAACAATAATAATAAAAATGATAATAATAAAATAATAATAATAAAATAATAATAATAATAATAATATTAATAATAAAAATAATAATATTAATAATAATCATAATAATAATAAAAATGATAATAATAAAATAATAATAATAATAATAATAATAATAATAATAATAATAATAATAATAATAATAATAAAAATGATAATAATAAAATAATAATAATAAAATAATAATAATATTGATAATAATAAAAATAATAATATTAATAAGAATCATAATAATAATAAAAATGAATAATAATAAAATAATAATAATAATATTAATAATAAAAATAATAATATTAATAATAATCATAATAATAATAAAAATGATAATAATAAAATAATAATAATATTTATAATAATAAAAATAATAATAATAAAAATAATAATAATAATTATAATTATACTAATAAAAATAATAATAATAATAATAATAATAATAATAATAATAATAAAATAATAATAATAATAATAATAAAATAATAATAATAATAATAATAATAATAATATTTATAATAATAATATTTATAATTATAATATTAATAATTATAATTATAATAATAATAATAAAAATTATAATAATAATAGTATTAATAATAATAAATAAATAATAAAATAAATGCTTATTTAAAATTATAGGTTAAAATGAATATGCCTTTCGATAAGTATATGGAAAAGATACCGAAAATGAATGATAGTTATATCGATGAAAGTCAACTTGTAGAAATTATTGCAATTTATGTTATCATTTATTCATTATTATTGAATCAGGAAGTAATTTTGCTTGTTTTATGGATGTAGCTGTTCTACGTTTTATCAATTAATATTTCTATACGGTAGAACCTCCATGTAAATTTCACTCATTTGCGCCTCAAAAAACATTTCTAACGAATTGTACTTTATACATAATAAATCAGAGGTTCAATGCAAAGAAATCAGATTATTACCGGTTAGAAATAAATAATGTTAGTAATTAGGGGTTTGGTAGCTAGCAAAATGACAAATATTGAACGGCATTGAAGGGCGGGGACATTTTTTCTCCCATTTTTAATTCTGCCAAAATTACTTTCAATTATTCATTTTTATAGGCATTAGATATTCTGCAATAAGTTAACTAAATTTCAAAGGCAAACTTGCATATTTCTATGGTTTCTTCTGTGTGGAATAGTTACTATTGAAGAACTTTCTCTACAAATTTGCAAGGAGTTTGTGGAATTGAGGACTGACGAGGTGTTAAAAATGAGATCCAACGAAGTTCCATTGGATATGTTCTGGATTGCAATCAAGGAGGAATATCCTAAAATTTACGACAAAGCTATCACATTTATACTTCCATTTTCTACAACGTACCTTTGTGAACTCAGTTTTTCAACTATAATTTTAATTAAAAATGATAAGCGATCATGCTTGAAGGGCCTTGACCAAGAACTTCGAGTTGCGCTTACAAATATCGAACCAAATATAAAATATTTGTGTTCACTGAAACAAGCGCAGGTATCACATTAGTATTAGTTTATATGTAATTTATAGTAAATGTAAAAAAATATACTTATAATTAAAAATAAATGATAATTTTTATACACTCATTCTTTTATTATTTTTTCCATTGTGGTGTGTCACAGATTTCTAGAAAGGATTTAGTGTGCAGTATGTGAAAAAAGTTTACGGAACACTGGAATAGTTAATGCTATGGGAGCATCAGAAATGGTTTCAAAATAATTCTTAATTTATTTTTAGAATTTTTTTTTATAGAAATGTTGTGAACCGAGATTGTGTTCATGTATTTCACATCTCTAATGTCCCAGGTTTACACCAAGATGGCATAATATTGCACCTTGGCTATGATATACACATACATTTATTATTGGTTAGTTTTTAGGACCAATTTAAAGTCGCTTGATGTAAACATATACGCTACACACTACAAGCATATAATAAAATATTTACATATGGACTACATTTATGGACAGTAATGATTTATTACGGGCATTTTTAATTAAAAAATGCTATCTGAGAATATTTCAAGTATTATATGACATTCTACCTTTCCATAACTATGAGAGCAGCAAAAAAAGCACTCTAAATCCGTAGTTCCCAAAGTGAGTGCTACCGCCCCTGGTGGGAGCTGCAGAGATTCATGGAGGCGGTGGTGGCCACAGGTGCATTTGGGAGCGGTAAAAGCTTAAAATAGATTAAGAAAATTTCTGAAAAATTTCTGTATGTATTCCGCTCATAACGCTTCATTTTTCTTTGAATAACGAACTGGACATTGGCTCGGTTCCTGCATACTCCCTCGCTTTCATTGAAGTATGTTTTGAATACTTTTTCAAGTGCAAACCCAGAAAAATCTCCAGTTACAACAAGAACTGATGTAATTAACTACAAAAGATGAATAGAAATTTAAATTCAAAAGTGACTTCCAACAATTTTGTCTGCAAAAGAAGATCCTTGTGGCTTATCCTGAAATATGGGATGTAATTCAAAAGTTCTTAATTGCATTTCCTTCATTATATTTAGTGGTACTTGCATTCAGTACGGTTACCAATTTATTAACAAAAAAAGATACCGATTGCAAATAGTCAATCTCGGAGATTTAAAATTACTGCTTACGAAAATAGAGCTGAGGATTACTAAATTGGTAGCAGCATACCAGGCACATCCTTCTCATTAAGATGATTTTTAATGTTTTTACTTTTTTTCTATTAACTTGCTATTCTTAATTCAATAAATATATCTTTCTGTTTAATTGCTATTAAAGTTTTTAAAATAATTTCCAGGGAACGCTGAGTAATATTTTTCTGTAAATTTTGGGAACCACTGCTGTAAATCATCATTATAATTGATAAATATATTTGGAGCAGCTGCTATATATGATAAAATTGACGATAATTTATTATATGATTTACATTTAGAAAATACTTGATAAAGATGACAATATGGTATGTATTTATTGTGACAACCTTCTGGGTGATGGAATATGTGAAGTTTGTGACGACACCAGAGATTATTCAACAAAGAAAAATATTTCATTTGAAAAACCTGACAAAAAGAAAGAAAAAAGTCAAAATTTACAAACCTACAATTTTGAATCAAAACAAACCATTGAAGAAATTGATTGGGAAAATATGGATAAGATAACTAAATCCAATGTTAAGGAAAATAAGAGAAACGGAAAAGCATCAAAAGCATATAATATAAAATATACAGGTGAAATGAAAAGAGATCAACCATCCGTTAAAACAACCGACTATTACAGTTTAAATGAGACGACATGTGAGGATCAGAGAGCTGATAGATTCGGTAAAGAATCAAAAACAAATAATATAAAATATAAAGATGAAAAGAAAAAGCATAAAATTAATAACGATAACTCAGATCAACCATCCGTTAAAACACCCGACTGTTACAGTTTATATGAGAGGACATGTGAGGATCAGAGAGCTGATGGATTCGGTAACAAATCAAATAAAACAATTAGTGCGAAAACTGTCATTGCATCCAATACAAATCTGTCCACACTCGCTAATACCAAAAGCATTGTTTGTGACAATAAATGGGCGTGCAGCAAATGTTCCTATGAAAACGAAACATCAGATGTTAAATGTGTAACATGTAGTCACACTGATAGGAATGGAGGAAAAGAGACTGAATCTGGATCAAATAAGTTACCGGAAAGCCAAAGTATCACTGTAACACATGAAAATGCTCCAACACTCAATAATACCAACAGAATTGAAGATGGCAATTATTGGTCATGCACGCAATGTTCCTTTAAAAATAAAAAGTCAACTTTTGGTTGTGTAACATGTGGTTACACTGATAGGAACAGAGGAAAGGAGACTAAATCACGATCTGATAAACTGTTAGAAATGCAAAACTCTGTTGATTCTTGGGAATGTGCCAAATGCTCCTATATAAATAAAATATCAGCAGTTACTTGCGAAACATGTGGTGACACTGCTAGGAACAAAAGAAAAGCGAATGAATTGCAAGCAAATAAAATATCAGAAATGAAAACTCTCTTTGAACCTGCTGAAAATGCCCCGGTACCCAATAATGCCAGCAGAATTGACAATGACAATACTTGGCAATGTACCCAGTGCTCCTATGTAAATGAGAAATCAACCTCTGTGTGTGAAATATGTTTCAACATTGATAGAAATCCTGGAAAAGAAGCTGAAGGAATACCAGAGGAAACGTGGCGTTGTAATAAATGTGGAAATAACAACTCATTTGATGTATACAAATGTCAGAAATGTCGAGGGATTGCAGAATTCGCTGATAAATGGGTGTGTGGACAATGCTCATTTTACAACGACAAGCTGTCACCTCGTTGCGGAGTTTGTGATATGGATAATCCTCGTTTAATAAAATGTAGGAAATGCAGGAAAGGTTTTGTAAATGCGCCTAATAATCAAAATAATGACATTTGCGGTGCTTGCGAAATTTCACAGAAAACAGACTATTATTCCTTGCCTATTAGAATTGCCATCAAACCATCTCCGAGTCCAGGTTCTGGTGGCGCCAAGAAAAATATTAATGACCGTAAAACTGGCAACAATTTGAGCTTGCAAAATGCTAATGTTACACAACCGGCACTGAGTCCAGGTTCTGGTGACACCAAGAGAAAGTCGTGTAAACATTGCAGAAAGGAGTTGCAGCCAAATAGTAATAACAATTGGTGTATAACATGTGAAAAGATGAAATGGTTTTGTTTGAATGAAGCGTGTGACTCGGTTAATTTCAAGGTAGAATTTTGCAAGAAATGCCAAGTCAAAAAAGGTTCTGATTTATCAAATTGTAAAGCATTTCTTATTTTATCACAAGGCAAAGAAGTCCTCAGCTATCAATGCGGATATTGTTACCAGATTATCCGCAGTATTCTAAATTCCTGTAATTCCTGCAAAAATCCAAAGTATATATCCAATCTCGTCCAATGCAAATGCGGCTGGAATTATAAAAAAACTGAAAATAATTGTGGAAAATGTAATGAAAAATTTTGTGAAAAATTATGAATTTTCACTAATTTTTTCTGATGTTTTATTGTTAATGTCAGTGCTTGCTTCCCATGATGAATAATATTAATTGCCATCTCTATAAATTATCCTGGAGTTTTCCTATTTGTTCTTGAAAAATCCTGAAAGAACATTTTTGATATTTTGAGGTTAGGTTACTCGACTTTTGGTCGCTATATATTGATAAAATAAATTTTATACCGATTATTTATTGATGAAATAACAATTATGGCACAATATAAAGATTTTCAGTTTGATACTATTGATATTTTTAAGTCCTAATCTAACAAATCATAAAAGTACCGCTGTGGAGCTGTAGTTAAATACACTTAGCTCTCGCTCCTATAATACGAATTCAATTTCGGTCTTTTTTATTTGTTTTCAAAATAATCAAACTTTGAACTTAAATCTTTAAAACTTTAGTCATTTTCTGAATATCGTTTTAGTAATTCATAATAGCTTTACATAATGTGTAAATACATATAAAATAATAATAAGTTAATAGTAAAATTTTTTATTAAAAACTGAGATAATGTGATACATAATAACAATTTATCATCAAAATGAATGCGTTCTTAAGAACAATATAGCTTCAGTCAAATTATCTTTCATTGATGCTAGAAGGTATAACTGTGTAATGCGAAGAGAAGAAAATAGACGTTCTATACTAACCTGGGTTGTTTGCAATGCAATTATCACATAGGCTACTTTTTTTATTATTTTTGGGTAAAGTGCTTTAGCCTTCATTACTTTTATTTTAGATGACGGATCTATTTTTTCTACTTTTAAATTTTATATATGATTTCTTTAGTGCTTTGAAAGAGATTAGAGATATTGCTATATTCAGATTTTCCGTATCGCTTTGGTGACCTTTAGGTTGTTAAACATCAAGACTCTTTTCAAAAGCAGCGTTATCGTAATCAGCTTCATCTTTAGAACCGGAATTTATGGAAATTTGATGGAATGGGTGATTCATCTTGTTGATCTTTTTCTCATGCCATTTTTCCCATTCCATCGTTATTGCTATAATAAATAATTCTACCTTTCCTATTTTAAGTTGCTCCTTGCTTAAAGTAAATCGGTACATTGAGTCAGTATATATTGCTACCAATATTATATTGTTATATAGCAGTTTATTCTCACTATTTTGCATAGAAGTTTGAATTGCCTTTGCAATGGAATTCCCGTTTTGTGACAATTTAGAAACAATCTTTTTCCATTCTTTATAAAATGAACCAGAAGTCAAATCTGTTGCTTGCAATCTCTTGGTAACTAGGTAAGGGAGATTGAGAACTAATTCGAGCTCCGATACTTTATTCCATTGGTCTTCTGTCAGAGTTTTATTTTTGTAGATCTGGCATCGACATATATCTGACGTGATATAACAAACCACCTACATATTTTTCCAAATTTCATCACTTTTTTCTAACTTAACAGATTTTGATTTTTCCTTTTTAATAAAACATTGAATTAAATTAAGAGGTTGATTTTTATAATCATTTTCGAAAATGAAATCGTTTTTGATAAATCTGAAGTTGATTTGGTTAATTTTGATGATTTTCTTAGTTTTTGTTGTTTTCGAATTCTCACTGGTAATGAATAATTTGTAGTATCGATAAGCAAAATCAATGCAATTTAAACGACACGGCGTAACACACAGGTAATCTATACGCATGATGGAACTATAAATTGTTTTATATAGTATAACGTGTTCATAATTTAACATCGCTTACATTGCTAAATTTTCAACAAAAATTGTTTAGCTAAACAATGCAGAGACGAAGTCATGAATTGGTCGGTGATAGATGGCGATAAGCATAAGAAACGTCCACGAGTTACGGCGTATTCACCAGCCTACCATGACGTTTCGAGACGTAGATTAACACAGACAACAGTCAGCCCCCCGATAGGTAGTTAATTGCAGTATTTGTATTTCATAACCTCCTGTGAAAGAAGTGTGGATTGTGTTGGGCCAGAACACAAACGGCCTTGGAAAATGTTTAAATGGATCGGTAACACACATGCAAACATAACATGCAAATTTAAACTCAAACCTATTACAACATCAATTAAACCCTACCAAATATGAGGAAAAAGATAATTACATATGGTGGGCTACTGGGTTTCATTGTTTGTTTGAATTAGCCTGTGGTTGCCCCAGTAACGCCATACAAAATGTTACTTCAACTGCCACTTGGCACCCGTCGCTAAGCAACGTTGGAAATGTGTTCGAGTGGGTGGATTGTCCGCAAAAAGTGAGCATTATTACTAATACTGTAATTGCTCGGACAATCCTCGGGTTCAACGAGCTGTCGTTAGGAGACCTGTGCTCGCTTTATTCTGTCCCCTATGTAAGAAATGCAAAATTCGTGCTGACCAGTGGGAGAGAAACACTATTTCGACAACACAGGGAGGGTATTCACGATTGTTCGACTACCATTCTACTTTTAATCCTATCGGGAACATACTATTTTTAAATTTAATCACCATTACGATTCTGTTTATTAAAATAACAAAATTAAGGTGTCATGTTCGTCATTTAGATCGCTTTATCTAGCAGACGTGCGGCTCTGCGGCGGGCACGTTCTTTAAGTCCCGGCCGGTGGCTGCTTGATGGGGCTGTTGAAGAATTTTTGGCTGATGTATCGTTATGGGTCTGATTCGGGTAGGACAACTGGGATGGAGCAAAGATAAGCGGGTAAGTTACCGCTTGCCCCTCCCGACTTGCAGCCAGGGCGACTTCCAGTCCTCGGATTTGTGTTCGGAGGCTCTGGTTGAGTAGTCGCTCCTCCGCCCAGCCCTTTTGAGAGGCAGTGAGCCTGAGATAGAGAGCCTTCGTTTTCTTCGGGTCTGACCAAGTAGACTTGATCTGCTGAGCTTCTCGGGTTATCTGAACTATTTGGTCGAGAAGATTCGTGTTTGCACGTCGCATATGAGCGAGTTCCGCTTGTAATATCTGGACGGATGTCATATCTGTAATAAAAATCCTTAATTTCATCATTAACTTAAGTAACGTAAAATCCTGATTAGTAAAACATAGAGTGCAAAATGGGTTTATTAATTTAACAAGTAAATTTAACAACGTCTATTAAAATTTCTTAATTCAACAAACTGACACAGAATATTGTTTTTTGTTTTCCTCTTATCCAGGGAGTTAGGGTTCCTCCAAGAACTTCCTGACCCCTTCCTCCGGGGAGTAGCCGGGGATAATGGCCACTGGGCGTTTAGTGTTATGGGCCGGTCGGGCTGGATAGAACTCTGCGATGCGCCCGACGGAGATATCTTCTTCTACATTGGCCAAATACATTCTGGCCTTGACGACATTCTGATCGACCTGCCATTGGACTCGTTCCCAATGGGCGAGGAGGCTCCGTGCGTGACTTCGGATCTCCTCGGCAGGATATTGTTGGTCACGTTGAATTCCGGCCCAACGGGGATCATTCTCCATACCTAGCATCTGTAAGGCGGTTCGGTGTGGTTCCTTGGGTCGAAGTTCCTCGGGCCTTGTTGTCGGTCGGGCCCGCTTCCAAGCCCGACGCCATTCTTCCGCCACGTGGGCGGGGATCTCCTCGAGAAGCGTTGGCTCTTCTAAAAATAAATATCGTTATAATTAGGTGAACCAGTATAACATAGTTTTCAATATATTCCTTATTGACAGTGGCATAATCTCCTGTCCCTCAGTTAGCGTATTGGCGTCAAGGTATCGCCTATGTCGATTTAGGGTTATGAGGACTATCCACGTTTATCGACGGCTAAGTAATGTGGATAAAAGGGTTGGAGTTAGTATCCATTCATTTCTCTTCTACACAGATGTCGGCAGGCCTGCTCAAGTCGTCGGTGATCGCTTCATGATTGGTAATGTCGGATTCATAAGATAACGCTTCAGTTACCGGGTTAAGACTTAGATAAAGGAGTACTAGTTTAGTTTAGACACAGTAACCAATTCGGCATTTAAAGGACGAAAACGATCATCAGCGTTAACTGTATGGTGGACATTCGTCGGATTACGCGTTGTTCACGGAATACTATTTCGTTTAGGTAGTAATGGATATTAACGAGATGGATTACCCTGAAATTTATGAATAATAATAACTATAAGATTTTTAATAATACATGGAAAGTATAAATAACTAGTTACTGTAAAGATTATGGATTTGGATAAGTTAAGCGTCACGAACTACAAGGCATTAACGTTTATTAAGTTAGAGCTTGTTAAATACATGGTATTAATATTTATTAAAAGCTAATTTACAATTTACCAGCTACCTAGTATTAACCTTTATCAAAATTAAGTTATAGTTTGCTAAATACGTAGGGATAATATTTGTTAAAAACTAATTTAAAATTTACTGGATACAAAGTATTAACATTTATTGAAGTATATTTAAAATTTACTCAATACATAATGTTAACCTTTATTAAATTAATTTAAAATTTACAAAAAAAAATATATAATATTGACATTTATTAAAATGAGTTTTAAAATCTACTAATTATAATGTTAGCATTTATTAAAATGAATTTAAGATTTACTAAATATAATATTAACATTTATTAAAATGAGTTTTAAAATTTACTAATTATAATGTTAGCATTTATTAAAATGAATTTAAGATTTACTAAATATAATATTAACATTTATTAAAATGAACGTCGGTATAAATTACCTTGGCTTGGGGCACTCGACTCCTTTAGTGTTTCTCCTATTGACGTCATAGTTGGTAGATCCATATTTCACAAATAAAAATGATAGTGTAATGACTGGATAGCATCCACACCAAGTTATTTAACTAGTGTGGATGCACTCGCACCCGTTACCTCATGACTAAACATGGAGATTTTGGTGAGAGAATTTGTGTTTATATAAAAGCAATTTAATCTATGTTCATTATCTAGGTACAATGTCTACGGAAACGTCAATCTCGCGGATCACGAGGATTTTAGATTCATTCTATTTGGATTTACGGTTTCCGGTTGATTTGATCGATTTGCTGATCTATTAAGATTTTCGGCGATAATTCAATTCGGTAAGTTTACATCCTGTGTTTACTTTATTTGTACTTCATTTGTAGTAATTCGCGATTGGTAACTTCGCCGAAGTTTAGTCGAATCGATTTTGTAAGTTAATGTTTTAGTTAACTTGAATGCTTTTCATCAATATTTTTTAGGGAAACTACTTGCATCTACCGTGGATTTCGGGTGAACTCCTTCTCGACACCTTTGTGCAATCTCATGCATTTGGAATTTTATTATTTGGAAATTTTTTATGTGGAAGTTTTTATTCGTCTTTTTCTCGGGGATATTTGGATCACTTTATTAGCGTTATCGGCGGTAAGCCTTACCTGTGGTTTAACATTTAATGTAATGCTAATATAAATTTTCGATCGTTATTTTAATTAATCTATCATCCTAAATTTTTATAGTCATGTTGATTTTTCGTCGATTTTGTATTAATTCTTGATTTTTAGGGTCAATGTTTGGGTTTTTTTATCCGCAATTTAAGCCTTAAAGATTTTTCAAATTAAACGTTATCACCAAGTTAAATTCATTAAATCAAGTTTATTTTGTTTTATGACGAATTAATTAACGATTTCATGTTACCATCGATTTCATTTTTCCTTTTATAATGAGGTTACTTTTCTTTACGTCAATGATTTAAATTTTTATAGCAATGATCTCGGGTTAATGAATTGTCAAATTAATTTAAGCAACGGGTTTTGTGCTTACTTCCATTAACAGATTTACCTATTTATTTCTACCCTTAACTAATTTAATTACTTTATTTTTACTTAATGAATTACTCTATTTTGATTAATAATCAACAATTACCCTTTTTTAATCAAAGAATTTAATCAATAATCACTTTAATTTTAATCAATGAATTATTTTATTTTTAATCAACGAATTACTTATTTTTACTCAATAATTACTTTAATTTTAATCAATGAATTATTTTATTTTTAATCAGCGAATTACTTATTTTTACTCAATAATTACTTTAATTTTAATCAAGGAATTACTTTACTTTTAAATCAATAAATTTAATTTATTTAAGTTGACGAATTACTTTAGTTTAATCAATGAATTAATTTATTCCCCGTACCATCCCCCTTAATTAAGCCTTAGGCGCACATTGTGTTTATATTATATTTAATGAGTGCCCACTGGACTACTCGGTGTGGTGATTTTGAGCCGTGTGTAGAATAATTTAGGTCGAATTTGCAGAAAACGAGGAAGTAGCCAAAAGACCCCTTCCTTATTTTTCCTTTCTTCTATACGGAATAGTATTGACGTTCCAATCCCTGCGTTCCGCACGCCGGGTCTTCACGGGCTCGGTGTGATGATTTTGAGCCGTGTGTAATATAATTTTAGGTCGATTTTACAGAAATGAGAAACGAGGAAGCAACCAAAAGACCTCTTCCTTATTTCTCGTTTCTTCTATACGGATAATATTGACGTTCCAACCCCTGCGTTCCGCACGCTGGGTCTTCACGGGTACATATCGTTGGCGATTTTCCACGCACTTACACGAGTCTGTACTATGTATATTTTGCTAACTTGCGATTTGTGTTGGCTGTGGGCCGGAAAAATTTCGACAAAATGATTTTAATAAATATATAAAACAATTTTATGAATAATATAAATGTTTATTATCATATTAAAGACAAAATACAAAATTACTTGACCAACAAATAAATTCATCAAACATAAAATTGCATCTCTCCCCACGTCGACATCCAAGCAGAGCTCTGCCGAGATTGCGAGGATGTGACGTGGAGAGAGAGCTCCAAAATAAAAGCTATTTCTCACCTAAAATTGCAAGTTTTAATATAGATTTTCAAACAAAATTTTAGTTCCAAAAATGGTATTTGTTTTGAAAAAACTGTGTGTTTTAATGTGAAAATGAATCGGTATTTATACCTATTTTCTGTCCCTAACCTCGCGTGTTAAATTTGATGTAGTAAAACAAAATTCGATCTTGCTATTTTCCAGTGTATTCTAATCTTTAATTTTATTATTTTTTCAATTTATTTTTTCAATTTATTTTAATAATTTTTCATTTAGAATTTTTATTGAATTATTAATAATTCAAATTCTTTGATTTAAGTTTCATTTTCATGAACTTTTATTAATTTATCAAATTTTTGTCGAATTTGTTGTGTTTTCTTGTTATGTTTGTGTTTGTATCGTGCGGATCTTGTTGCGTTTTGTTATCATTTTAATTTATTTTTATGTTTATTATTTTATATTTAATTCTCTTTTTCCTCATATTTGATAGGGTTTAATTGGTGTTTTAATAGGTTTTATTTTAAATTTGCTTGTTATATTTGCATGTGTGTTACCGATCCATTTAAACATTTTCCAAGGCCATTTGTGTTCTGGCCCAACACATATAAAATAAATAAACATAAAAATAAATTAAAATAATAACAAAATGCAACAAGATCCGCACGATACAAACACAAACCTAACATGAAAACCCAACAAATTCGACCGAAATTTGATAAATCAATAAAATTCCATGAAAATGAAATTTAAATCAAAGAATTTGAATTAGAAATAATTCAATAAAAATTCTAAATAAAAAATTATCAAAATAAATTAAAAAATAATAAATATAAAGATTAGAATACACTAGAAAATAACAAGGTCGAATTTTGTTTTACTAAATCAAAAATAACACGCCAGGTTAGGGACAGAAAATAGGTATAAATACCGATGCATTTTCACATAAAATTTAACCATTTTGAAACCAATTTTGAATTGAAAACAAATTTTGAATCTATTTTTGAAAATCTATTCAAGTTTAATTTTTAGGTGAGCAGAAGTTTTATTTGGAAACTCTCTCTCCACGTCCCGTCCTCGCAACCTCGGTAGAGCTCTGCTTGGATGTCGACGTGGGGAAAGATGTATTTTTATGTTATTTTATCGAATGATTTGGTCAAGTAATTTTGTACTTTGTTTTAATATATTAATAAATATTTATAATGCAAAAATTAACTTGTTTTTTATAAAAATAATTAATTGTTTTATTGTCGAAATTTTTCCGGCCCACAGCCAAGACACATCGCAAGACAGCAAAATCAACATACTACTCAGATTCGTGTAAGTGCGTGGAATATCGCCAATGATCTGTGCCCGTGAAGACCCGGCGTGCGGAACGCAGGGATTGGAACGTCAATACTATTCCGTATAGAAGAAAGGAAAAATAAGGAAGGGGTCTTTTGGCTACTTCCTCGTTTCTCGTTTTCTGCAAATTCGACCTAAATTATTCTACACACGGCTCAAAATCACCACACCGAGTAGTCCAGTGGGCACTCATTAAATATAATATGAACATAAAATGCGTTTAAGGCTTATTAAAGGGAAAGGTTACGGGGAATAAATCAACATGAAATCGCTGCTATGAAAATGAAATAACTAACGAATTAACTTAACTTTAAACTAAAGATTTTTAATGGTTTTTAAACGAATCACCTCAAACTTCTAGTAAAGCAGAGAATTTAACCAGGTTCTAAGTCAGAGCATAGACGCGCCTTTTTTTTTCGAATGCCCGTGTAACGAATAAAATAATTTAAACTAAATCGACGATAGTCTCATACTATTACCCTAATCCCCAGATACGGTTTATAGGAATAATTCTAACTATTAAGCGATCATCGCGAGCATACCACCCTAATAATTGGTCTTATATAGAAAAATCCCTGAAGTAATCATCGTAAACTTTTAAGAGTCAATAAAAATTTTCAATATAACTGTTATAAACATTATGAAAAGTTTACCTTACTATTAAAAATGTTAAAGATAAAATTAAAGACGTTTAAACTTTATTTTATTAAAAATGAAAAACACCCACTTACCAAAATCAGCTTCACCACGAATAGGCATAAGATGTCGTCAAGATTCCATTAAATTCACACCGATATGATAGAGTTAGGACTATAAGACAAAGCCCAGATGACGAGCGTAACAATCCGATTTTGTTAGACTAGAGTTCCATCATACCCAGAACCAATTTTTCATTGTCGTAATTGATAACGAATAATAATACCAAATTGCAAAGTAAAACCTGAATAGAGACTTCACTGAGTAAATCACGACAACAGCCAGTGATATCCAAAAGGAGACAGATAGACCTGACAAACAACTTCTAACTGCATTTGCCGCTGTAAAAACTTTTAACGAGGAGAATTCCCTGAAATTCACACCGAAATTAATTAACTGAATTTATAAATTACCAGGCGACCAGAGAGAGTTAAGAAATCAACAAACTTTTCTGATAAACCAACTGGGCGATCAGCAGCGAGAGATAGGGACAATCCGAAACGCAGTTACAGTCAACGCTAAGGAAATATGGAACTCCCGCGAAATGACAGGGTGAACTGATTCCCCGAATTCACACGCATTGCACGCTAAATTTCTTCAAATAAGAAACTCATTATGGTGGAGGCTAGCTAATAAAACTTACCAAATAACTCACAAAACTCGCAACTCTAAAGTACAATTATCCTAAACTGAATTTCATAAATTTACAATCCATGAAATAAACAATTTTACCTTAATAACGCTCGCCGACATTTCCACTGATCAACCAATATAAACATCCACCTCGCTGTTATCACGCGGTAATTGACATTTCATTCATGTCTACATACCCCGATCATCCGGCACACAACACGCACACTCACCAATATATTAACCGACGTCAGAAGAAATACATCATTCTAACCTAGCTGAAAGTTATGAATTCACCAAACGACCCAGGAGAAAATCTAAAAACTAATTCTCTGGATGCCGCAGAAGCCCCTCCGACGAGTAAATTTTTGATTATTTTTATTAACGAGATTCTAATTATACCCGAGCATTAGATAAAAATTCAGAATCAAAACTGTATAGCTTTTCCCCTGCCAAATGAAAGCCCAAGAGAGTCAGTAGGTAAACCCTCTGGATTAAAATCGATGACCTGAATAATTCTATACATACTAATAAATCGTGGTCTCCCGCACAAGACAAATTTCAATATGATAAAACCTTTTCACTCCAACGTTGAGTATAATAATCAATTTTTTTTCTTTGTTAATAAATATATTCACCATCGTTAATCTCACTGATCTTTAGTGTTATAGATATTCTAGTTGGTAATCTATTAAGTGAAGATTCCGGTTTTAACCACATAAAGAAACAGCCGATAATCATCTTTGGGGAAGCTATTCGCTAGTAATTATTCTAAGTTTTAACCACGTAACTTATTAATATTAGGATTTCTTAGATACTCTGTTTCATTAATTCATGTTAAAGTTTAATCTCATAAAATATTGACATTATGATCATTTCAGGTATTTTTTTTTGTTTATTTCAGTCGAATCAATGAATTCTTTTCGTTATTGTCACCACATTCGGTCCAGGTATTTTAATTATCCAATAAATTGAACAAGAATTTTCTTTATCGAATATACCCTTCACGACATAAAAATGTGTACACCGGGTAGTCGTGATATGCCGATTTTTCTCAAAAGATAATTCCGTCCATATGACCAACAATTTTCTGCATATGAATAAGAGGGAGAGGGTGATTGGGTCGAGAACATATTGCCAACCGTGTTAGTAGCTCACGCCTGATTTCGAGTTTTCGTGGAGACTTAACGCACTCCAGAAATAGTTAGTTTAGCTCTATTTTGTTTTTGTCCGCCGAACGACGAGAAAACTTTGATTATTGAGAAAACCCCAAGATAACCGATCGAATCTTAATTTACTGAGAGAAATATTAGGTTATAGTGCTAAACTCATCAAACTTTCTATTCAGGACGATCTGGAGCTCTCGTTGAAACCCCTACCTATATCGTGGAGCAATGGCGACAGGCCTGGAATCGTGTATATCGAGAGCGATGCCCTGATATGCCAGAAGACAACCGTCGGGAAGATATCTCCCTGGCAGAAATCACTATGAGACAATTCAAAAGGACGTTCAGTGAACCAAATCCGTCCCAGGATATCTTAACTCAGGCCCAAGTACTCCTGGAAAATCTTCTGAACCACCAGCGCCACGTCGATTCCTCAGTGGAGCGGGCCACGAGATACTTGGCCAACGTCAAAGACGACCTAGCAGCGGGGCGTCTAGCGAGCACCTATCCACCTTCCCCGAGGCCGACCCGAAACACCAAGAGGCCAGTATTTGGGATTCAGGGTTACTCCCCGGAAGACGGAATCAAGCGATTCTTCGAAGACGCATAATCCCCTAAACAGTGACCGCTAATTATCGGAAATGTTTTTTCTCTTTTAATAAACTAATAGAAATCCAGCTTTAAATCTTTTTTTTGTCTTTAAATTAAGTTCGAAACTATGTTTGGTATTGATCACACTTGTTACTATAGAAATCATCATGGAAATTTAACCCTTGTTATTCTAGAAATGGACCCCGAAAAATTACTACAAATCGAATTAACTCATGCGAGACAGGCCAACAAAAAACTCCATGACCAGCTCGTCCAACTAGTCCGGGAAACTCAACAAACCAAGGCAACGTGGATAGAGCCGAAGAGGGTCAAATCGCTATATCAAAACTTGCCGTGGCGCAAAAGGGATGGGCGGAAGAGAAGCAATTGGCCCAGGCCCTGAAGACTCAAATAAAGGGGCTGGAGGTAGCGTTGTCCGCCTGTCAAGAAGGGGCAGCGGTGACCTACCCCCTAGTCTTCGCCCCTGCTCAATTGGCCTACCGCGAGTCGAGTACTGCCCCATAGACAGTCTTAACGTCAACTCCTACCATGACCACTACTTCAATCACAACAGCAACAAACAGTCGTCGACCTGGACGTAAGGCGCGGGCTAAGCGCCGAGCGGCTCGATTTTCAAATAAGCCTGGATTATCATAGACCATGTATTTAATTGACAAATAAAGCGAGATGGAGATTGTAGTTTCTATATATGCCTTGTTATATTTATATCATCCTAGTGGTTTGAAACGATATTGTAAAAGGGTTTAAATAAGAAGTACCACCCATTTTGTTTCTAAACTAATGTTGTCAAAATAGCTAAATAAACGATAGGGACTTAGACCTAAGGGGACCAAACAACTTAAAGCGAGCACAAGTCTTCTAACGACGGCTCGTTGGACCCATGGATCGTTTGGTCAATTATAGCATTAGCAATAGCGCTCACTTTTTGCGGACGATCCACCCACTTGAACACAGCTCCAACGTTGCTTAGCAACGGGTGCCGAGTGGTAAGCAAAGGAAATATTTGTATGCGGTTGTCTGGGTAACAACCATATAGTCTCAAAAATCAAAACCCAGAAACCCACCAATTGTTAGATTGTATGAAATAAAGCACTGATGTCGAGATGGCTGCGATATGGAACGCGTGTGATGTCGTTGGATTTCTTGTCAATTAGAACGCCTTTCAATTCAATCAGACGCTAAATCATTAGGTAAATACTACCCCTACTAGTTTCTTGCTAGATTATTCCATGTTTTTCTGTTCTACGCTTAAATATTACATTAATTTTATATGTTCTTGCAACAATTACAATTTGACATTATTTTATTATTACAGCATATATATAGTCTTCTTTAAATCTATTATACGTCGAAAGCTGTAAAGTATGTCCTGCGCACCGCATGTGATATATATTTGAACAATATGTTATGTTTCTCATCATATCATTTTCCAATTCATTTGATAAGCTGTCACTCTGATCCTCAGTGGAATCTGCAGTAAGTTTCTCTATTGCGCTTATCATGTTGGAGTCATTATAGTAATGATCGCTAAAACACGTGCCTTATTAATTTTAAATTCATAAGGAACCATTTCAACTATTTCCCGTATAAACTCACTTGTATGTTTCATTTTCGTGTCTTTTACAGCTAACGTACGTGCAGTCAATAAACTTTATCTAATAAATTATCGTAATCAAAAATTTTTAAACGTCATGTGGATGACTTATCAGCGCCATAATACGTATTCAAAGCGATAAAACCTACTAATTAAAATGTTAAGGAGTATTGTAGTGAAGATATAATCGATACCTCCCATAAATAAAAATGTATCCACGTACCATAATGTTAACCTGTCATAAATGATCTAAATATCTAAATACCAACCGAAATCGACATATATATCTGAAATTTAAAGAGATCCACGGAAATACGAACCCCAATTAAAAGCATTGAAATTACTACGAATATTATATGGTCATGATAATTACAAAACCTAAAAAGCAAATCCCATAATCTAACATTAATGTACATTACTTTACGTCCATAGTCTCTGCGACGAATAGCAGGTCAGCATATATTACTTCTTGTTAATCAAATTTTAATAAATAAATACTGACATCTATTAGGTTAATAGTTATAATGGGAAGTATAATTAAAAAAGGGATGAGCTAAAACCATGCAAATAGTGAATAAATTCATAAAAATTCTCGAGCAGAAACCATTCTTAACCGACTCTTGGAAACTCTTTTAATAGAAATTGGCGAGGTACTTACTACACACGATAGGATTGCTACCAATGAGGACGATTAAACAGACATCAAACACAATAATTAAAAGCTTAAATTGAATTAAGTACAACGAACAAAAAACCATAAATTTCTGTCGGCAGATAGATCATAATAATAAATGTTCCGATCATTGGGAAATAATATCACGAGGACGATGAGGAAGAGGCGAGCGTAACCGCGTCCAGTTGCGGGAATAGATGTCTAAAGGGCAGTTGAGTCATGACGTAGTAATCGAAAAAAATACTTACTAGCTTTGTTAACTATGGTGTGATCTGGAATAGAAGTGACAATCCATGGTTTGAAATGATACAGGGAAGACAAGACCATCTATAAGCACATAGCAAAATCGGAGATAACGAGTCTAAGAAAATAAAAATAACTAAATCGACTCCAAAGATCAGATTACTTAAGGAATACCTTAAAATTAATTTGACAAAAAGTTGGAAATGAAGCCTTAATAATTAAATAAATAAATAACACCAATAATCCACTCATTGAATATACGTCAGCTGACCTTTTAATGGAATGCTGGCATACAACCGAATCACCAATGGTAAATGTCAACTCGCCTGTACAAAAAATTAAATGGAAGAAATCAAAATCGATCGGCAAGCGTGTCTGAATAAATTCTATACCGGACAACAAGGATATCGAGAAATCCAATTCAACATACCACCCACTACATGACGCGACATTACACCAGCACACATATATAATTGGACGACCGACTTAGCACTGTCATTTATGTTTCAATCAAATATGCCATTCAATTCAAAATACTCAACGACCGAAGCAACGGGCAGTTTTCAAAGGGCCAACGACAATGGGATTGTGATGGAAGAAAAATCCATACCTCAAGAAGTTAAGTTCATCTTCCATTTTTATTACCTTTATTACCACAAATTTTGAGACCTAGACCACTCAATGTCATAGATCCCAGACCTAAATCTCCTATTTCCGTCCAAACTACGATCACCTCAAAGCCAACTATAATGAAAAGCAGGTGATAGAAGTGTTTTATGTCATATTTTTACTCGAAAATATAATGCTTCGTTTCCCTCGAATTTCTCTAATTTCTCATGATGTTGCCAACGAGCAAAACCGATGGGGTCATGAAACCTCACTAGGAAATTTCAAAAGGTTACAGCATAAAAAACGATGTATTTTTCACCAACGATGTTCCCATTCCCGCGAATCAAAATAAAATAAATATAACAGAAAAACGCAAATGAATCCATCGCACCCTTGAATTAAAATGCACTAGACCTAATCGATAGAACAATTACAATGATGCTTATGAATGACACAATCTCCATTGAAAAGATTAGCAATCACTACGTTGAAACAAGGTACCCATTAACGATTATATTTTTTTCAATACGCGGATATCGAATAGAGTAACTTACAACCCTAAATTTAAACATCACCAGGACAAGGCCAACGAACACAAGTTGTATCTCAACATTCAATAATCTTCCTATAGAAATATAAGAATAAATTGAACCACGAATTTTAAGGAAAATTTCAAATTACGAAAATAAGAAACCTTAAATTACGAGATTAAGAATGAACTAAATTACAAAATTAGGAGGAAGTAAATTACTAAATCAAGTAATCGAAATGACGAAGTAGACAAAATAAACCATAATACAAAATGAAACGTTCACCATGGTGAGTTAGACGAATTCCAACATTATTTTCCCTACCAAACAAATGCATAACCAATTGTCCTGACGAGCCATGTCCGATAAGATTATTAAAACGACGTTGCGAATGAATAAATTGGCCATCTGAATTTTCTAGATAACTCATGGATCGACGCGTCCCGAATCACCGAGCGACTCCTACACACATTTGGCTGCGAGATGTAGGCAGGCGATGTAGGACGCGGGGTTTTCAATCTCCCCGGTAAGAGAAACCAAATCAGGCGTTCAAAGAGATTCTGGTGAAGTCAAACTTCCTTCCATAGAGGTAAAGAGGGAGACCGGCCGTAACCCGGCACGAGAAATCCGCAAGCAGGCTGAATACCTGTTGGCTCGCCTCGAGAAGCATCAGAGGGAAACCACTCGGCAAATGGAGAGGGCCAGACAACATCTGATGGAGATAAATGCTGATATCGCGGCGGGCAAAATTCCCAGTACGAGTGGATACGCCCCCTCGTTATATCGTATCCTACGAACTTCACGACCAGAAGTTACGAGAGAAGACCACAGCCATCAATGTGGTGGTTCCGCGAAAAGTTCTCCCTCAGGAACTGCGGGATGAGGAGAGATGCTCGAACAATCGTCGCGACCACCCATACACTCGTGAACGCCTGAGGCAGAGTTTCAATCAAGGATACTCCAGATCAGAATGTCGTTAATTGTAATATAATAAATACTTAGGCATGAATTTGTTGTTTGTTTTTTTTGTTAATCAAAAAGTAATAAATAAGAAAAATTATTGCACGCCTAATAGTAAGCCGTGACATAAAGTTATAAGCAAACCGAGAAAATTGGTTATAAAACATAAACCTGATGATTATTTTTTTTATTATTGTAGACATGGGGCCATGCCGAATCTTAGAAGGGGAATCAGACCAGGCCCGTACAGTTAATAAAGAGCTACATCAATAACTCGTGCAACTAACTAAAGAGATCCAACAGGTCAAAGCATCCTGGATAGAACCGGGAAAAGTAAAAACGCTTTACCAGAAAATGACCGCCGCACAACGAGGGTAGGCTGAGGAGAAGCAGCTCATCCAAACTCAGAAAGTTCAGATACGAAGCCTAGAGGTAGCGTTATCGGCGTGCCAAGAGGGCAACGCGGTAACCTACCCGTTGGTGTTTGCGCCTGTACAACTAGCATATCGAGAGGCGACCGAGCAGATCCATCAAATATCGCTCCGGAAAAGCAGAGATAGCCAAACGACGGGCCGCAAAGATGAAAGAATAATATACTTAGAATTGTTGGTCAATAAATGTTTTCTCTTAAATTGAATTTATTGTACCAATAGATGTAATAATTCAAGAATAATTTAAATCAAGTCTCGTGTGGTTCTGAAATAGTTCCAAGGAAACGTGGTATTGAGCACGTGAGTAAGAGACCAGAATAAGAAAAGCACATGTGAACCTACTATCGGTAGTGTGTTGAACCTACCTTGAGATTGGACAGAGTAGTTCTTTCGTAGTGCTCACCTTTGCCGATTTCAAAACCAATGGTTACATTATCAACGTTGCCTAGCGACGGGTAACTATTGGGTGCAAAGAAAAATTCTATTTGGGGTCAAGGTTACACGAACCATAAACCCCACAATTCTCTCAAATTTTTGGCTGTTTAGTTGATGTTGTATTTTAAGTTATCTTGGTGCTGGGTTTTCGCACTATATTACTGATACATTTAAACAAATTTCAATACCATTTGTGTTCTGGCCCAACATTGTTATGATTTGCGGACGATTCATAGATGAATGATCCGCATACCATTGCTATCATGTTATCTTTTATATAAATTGAGTAATAATTAATTAACCAAATTACTTGAAAATTAGAGAATTTGAATTTTGAACATATTTCTAATAAATAAAATCCAATAATAAATTTATTCTTTAAATAATCAACCAAAATAAATGACCTTGTAAATAAATTTTTAAGGAACCAAGTAAATTTCTATTAGTTCAGAATTTTTATGATATCCTGTCAATTAATTTTTTATTATTTCTTTTTGTAATGATAAAACAATGTTTTGACAATATTAACCATTTAGTAAGTATTTTTTTTATTTTTTATTTGTCTTTTTACATTTTCTCCAAGGTTTGCGATTACAATACACGGATTAGTATAAAGTTAAAGTTATTAGATCTAAAAGTTAATTTTATTTATCTAGTAATGAGATTATATTTATTCTTAAGAATGGGTTGGATTTTACGAATGTTGACTGCGGATTTACAGAACGAAATCTTGATATTGACTCTATTACTTTAGAAGAAGCTGAAACAAGATTAAAGATTTATGCAAATATTTCTAAATTATCAATTTATTTGATGAATGATTTTGAGTTTTTTACCGCAGCCTCTCTACAAGTTTTTAATTTATATATCCTATATAAATTTATATATTATAAATGTTGAAACATAATCTTAAAATCAATTTATTATAAATATTATAATATCATAAATTAATTATAGAAATGACACTCGATAATATACCTCATTGTTATGAATATTTATTGTCATAATCATAGCATCATGATCACAATATATAAATACACAGATACATACTAAATAAATTCTATTTTGTAAATATTTTACTAGCACATTATAAGTCAATCATTAGTATGAAACACTATTTTAAATATATATATTTAATATAATTTTTATTTAATTTCGTTGAGATTGGTTGTGAAGTTGAAAGTTATCTGTTGCTAATCTGACTCCAAATGTGCCTTTTAAACAGCAATAACGAGATTCAGACAACATAAACTTTATTGATTAACACACTTTATCACCGCTTTACACTGGCATAAATAATTATCTGTTACAATGATTACTGGGTGCTTATTACAACCCTTCGACAGGAATAGCACGTTTCAATATAAAAGGCCTTCACAATAACCTGAATACTATGGCGGGTTTCTGAGATCGATAATTGTGATTTAGTTGCTTTGCTTTGACTTGAATTTATTCAATAACTTTGACTTTGATTTTACTTTTTCACAATTTCTGCTTTCTCTTCAAAATTTTCTGTTTTATTTTCGTTTTCTAGACTTCTAATTTTCCCTCTGATTCCAGTTGCGTTTCCTTTTTATACTCCATAACCAAATGGCACTTACTGACAATGGATTTTTTTTCCAACCTGTTTCATTGTGCACTCTGCAATCTCTGATGACTGTCGAGATATTCATTTTTTATGATGCCATTTCTCGGCTTCTCAGTAGAGTTTTTTCCCCTATCTCGATCGAACTTTCGAAATAACATGATGATTTTAACTTTGTTATTTGTTTGACTTCTTTTTGAACTTGTACTTGATAATTATGAATGGCCTTACTCTATTCAATTGTCTGATTTTATTGATTTTCTTTTTTTCCCTTCTCATTATTCGATATCTGTTTTACACTCTTATTCCACTGAGTACCACAACAACATCTCATTCATTTATCATCATTTTCCCTAATTATTTTACGCATTTAATAATTATTTTTGTTTGGTTATTCAGATATCCTCAGCAATATGATTTGTGTTGTCATATCATACAGACAACCAAATTTTAGTATAACCTTTTAATTAATTACCTTAATCTTTCGTTATGATGTTTCGATACAGAGAAGTGTTTCATAGTTATTTAAATCTGCTTTTATTGTCAGTTTCAGTGTGAGATACACCCAAAATAAATACAAGGCTTATTACTCCGCTATACTTTACTTTAGTTAAATAAATTAGAGTTAGTTAATCAAATCTTATAAAAAATACTGTTTTAAACTTTTTATTTGATAAAAATTTTAATTAAATATTTTTAAAAAAAATTAGTATATTTAAACAAAAAAAAATAAAAATCAATTAATTTTTTAAAATTTTAAATCAATTAAACTTTTTATTTGATAAAAATTTTAATTAAATATTTAAAAAAAAATTAGTATATTTAAACAAAAAAAAATAAAAATCAATTAATTTTTTAAAATTTTAAATCAATTAAACTTTTTATTTGATAAATTTTTAATTAAATATTTAAAAAAAAATTAGTATATTTAAACAAAAAAAATAAAAATCAATTAATTTTTTTAAATTTAACCAAATTTTAAAAACAAGTAAAAATTAAAAAATGTTTTTAATAAATTTAACAATTTTTATAATTTGTTTAAATAATCTACAGGTTTTTATATCTTAACTTATGGAGACATGATAATTGTCAAAATTTCGCTTTATTGGAATTTAAACTTTGGGATTTCTATTTAATTTTTTTGTCGAAGGTTTTTTTTGGTTTCAATATTGTAATTAATAAATTACAGAAAAATTGAAAATTTTACTGGATTTAAAATTTATTTAACACCTTTAATAAACATTTCCTTGTTAAAACATCACTTTAGTTTAGAATATTTGTCGGAGTTGCGAAAAAATTTTGCAATAAAAAAATAGGTAAATCGGATAAGGAATGAGAAGAATTGAAACATTAAAACATTTAAGGAGGAAAAACTGGAAGTATAAATGATAATAGAAATCGTTAGTTTGGTCGAGCAGTTGGAGAGATCATACGAATTTGCCATTTGAAATATTAAAAGTATTGTTAGATATGTTTTTTGTGCCAAAACCAAAACTGTGAACATTTGTGTAAAAATTTAATAAAAATAAAACTTTAGAGAGATCGTTATACTGCAGAAATTATTAGAAAGCACAACATATTCTTTTTCAAAATCCAACATTGATTTTTTATAAATTTCATTAATTTTTTAATTATCGATTAGTACTTGTATTAAATATAAATATTGATCAATAGTGTAAAAAGAAATGAAAATATATGATTTTATGAAGGACTTAACGCACAGGCGGTGGAGATGGTCACTTCGGGACAATGTCAACAAATAAATGATTTTATATGCAGGGAAATTTTGAAAATAAAAAAGTCTTAAAATTTCAAAAAGTAGATAAGAAGAGTTTGTTTTTTGAACAAATTTGCATTACTTTTTGTTTGAAGTTGGATAGACACACTCGCATCTCACCGTCAATCATTTGCAGTCTTTCACTTTTCTCATTTTGATAAATTTGCTGTAATAAAGATGAATTTAAAGATAATAGTAGTATAAATAGTGCGAATTTAAAAATATTTCTCTGCACATTTGGATTCTCTAATTTTACTTTAAAAATCTATTTTTCCGAAAAATTTCACATGAAATATTTTTTAGTGATTCTCAGAATTATTTAACGTGTCGGACCTTTGAAAACTTAAATCATCCATTGGATGAGTTTTTTTAATTTATTCGCATTTTATCCGATGCATTAAATTAAAAACCATTAATTTATAACTTATTAAATTAAATAAAAATTTTAATGAAAAAAAATAATATTTATAAGTAATTTTTCTATAGAGTGCTTTTATTTGTTTAACATATGAAACTGAGATGGAAAATCTTGGATATCAAAAACAAAATAGCACTTGGATTTTGCGCAACAAGCCAAGTAACGATCAAATCATTGAAAATATTTTCAAATATTGCTTTTATTCCTATATTGTAAAAGATAAAAGAAAAGAAGTAATTTTCATTATAATAGTATTGATTTTTAAAATTTGATTACTGTAAGAAATAATATAAGACACAATACTCACAACATATTTGAACATATTATCACAAATTATACACCAAACAAAGTATAGTGAGTAACAATATACTTTATGATCAATTGATGAGTCACGTTGAAAGCGTTTGACTTCATGCACTTTTCACAACAACTACCATTAATAGTTTGATCCTGTCTTGACTTTCTTACTACGAATTCCTTTAACTATTCTCTGATTTCCTAACTTTATTGAATTTCTGCCACAATATCCTACTGTCAATCTTTTCCCGTTCGTATCTGTGGCAAAAAGCCGATTGTTTCTGAATCTGGCCTTCCTTACGTAGTAGTAATAACCACTTTGACTAATGATCATCAACCCAATAAACAACTGTTGACAACCTTGGACTTGTAGTTTCCTTTCATGGTTTTAGTCTCCAAGGAATGATCAGTCGATATACCCATAGCATCTCTCTTAATAATCTCTTTTTCGGTTTTGCTATTAATCTTACTGTCATGATAATGGCTTTTTACATTTCCTCTTGTTTACTCTTCTTATTGTTTACCAAACTCGGGTTTCCTTTAATTCTATGTTTCTGTGCTTTTCCTTGTCTTTTCGACTATTTCTAGACATTTCTTTAAGAATCCATTACCAATGTGATCTTCACCATTGCTCAATCTTGATTTTCTATTATTTTGCATTGAGTAATGGCAAATTGACAATATATTATTACAATAAAATATTTTCAATATCATTTACAATGTGTTACACAAATATTGCGCGTGATTATTTGCTTTTAAAAATCCATCTTTTGCCTTGGAATATTCATAAACATTAGTGGCATTAATGACGGCTGTGTCAATAAAAGGGATTAAATGTATTTAAAATTAGAATTTATGAAAATAAAACGGTTTTCATTTAAATTAAGAAAGATGAAGATAAAATATGCAAAGTTTGCGACAGTCCCATGATTGATGGAGAATGTACAGGTTGCCAAGATACGGCAGAAATTATTTCATGCAATGTTAATGAAATTGAGAAGGCATTTAAAGATTCGAAGAGTGATATGAATTCGGGAGATGATTTTCAGAAAGCCGATAGATTCAGTAACGAATCAAATAAAACAATTAGTGCGTAAACTGTCATTGCATCCAATACAAATCTGTCAACACTCACTAATACCAAAAGCATTGTTTATAAGTTACCGGAAAGCCAGAGTATCACTGTAACACATGAAAATGCTCCAACACTCAATAATACCAACAGAATTGAAGATGGCAATTATTGGTCATGCACGCAATGTTCCTTTAAAAATAAAAATTCAACTTTTGGTTGTGTAACATGTGGTTACATTGATAGGAACAAAGTAAAGGAGAATAAATCACGATCTGATAAACTGTTAAAAATGCAAAACTCTGTTGATTTTTGGCAATGTGCCAAATGCTCCTATATAAATAAAACATCAGCAGTTACTTGCGAAACATGTGGTGACACTGCTAGGAACAAAAGAAAAGCGAATGAATTGCAAGCAAATAAAATATCAGAAATGAAAACTCTCTTTGAACCTGGTGAAAATGCCCCGGTACCCAATAATGCCAGCAGAATTGACAATTACAATACTTGGCAATGTACCCAGTGCTCCTATGTAAATGAGAAATCAACCTCTGTGTGTGAAATATGTTTCAACATTGATAGAAATCCTGGAAAAGAAGCTGAAGGAATACCAGAGGAAACTTGGCGTTGTAATAAATGTGGAAATAACAACTCATTTGATGTATACAAATGTCACAAATGTCGAGAGATTGCGGAATTCGCTGATAAATGGGTGTGTGGACAATGCTCATTTTACAACGACAAGCTGTCACCTCGTTGCGGAGTTTGTGATATGGATAATCCTCATTTAATAAAATGTAGGAAATGCAGGAAAGGTTTTGTAAATGCGCCTAATAATCAAAATAATGACATTTGCGGTGCTTGCAAAGTTTCACAGAAAACTGACTATTATTCCTTGCCTAGTAACAATGCCATCAAACCATCTCCGAGTCCAGGTTCTGGTGGCGCCAAGAAAAATATTAATGACCGTAAAACTGGCAACAATTTGAGCTTGCAAAATGCTAATGTTACACAACCGGCACTGAGTTCAGGTTCTGGTGACACCAAGAGAAAGTCGTGTAAAAATTGCAGAAAGGAGTTGCAGCCAAATAGTAATAACAATTGGTGTATAACATGTGAAAAGATGAAATGGTTTTGTTTGAATGAAGCGTGTGACTCGGTTAATTTCAATAAGAAATTTTGCAAGAAATGCCAAGTCAAAAAAGGTTCTGATTTATCAAATTATAAACTATTTCCGATTTTATTACAAGGCAAAGAAGTCCTCAGCTATCAATGCGGATATTGTTACCAGATTATCCGCAGTACTATAAATTCCTGTAATTCCTGTAAAAATCCAAGGTATATAGTCAATCTCGTCCAATGCAAATGCGGCTGGAATTATAAAAAAATTGAAAATGATTGTGGAAAATGTAAGGAAAAATTTTCCGAAAAATTATGAATTTTCACTAATTTTTTCTGATGTTTTATTGTTAATGTCAGTGCTTGTTTCCCATGATAAATAATATTAAATGCCATCTCGATAAATTTCATTCCATTTTTTATTTTTATGATAATGAACAAAATAACTGGTTTATCATTTTATGCAGGTTTATATTTGACACGTTTTTGAGCAGGCATATAATCTCGGCTGGGAAATCTGGCATAAACCTATCATGGATATCTTGAAATTATTCAAAATTCTATAATTTTTACTATTTCAATTGCATTCATTCAAATTGGTTGCATTAGCAAAACATAAATAATTGATATTTCATTTAAAGCAACCTCTGAAACTGTTGGAAATTTACAGAAGTCTTTATTGTTAAAGTTCACACGTAAAGGTTTAGAGAAGTCTGTTTTTGAATACTTCCTCCCTCTGTTGAAGGAGTAGTTAACTATATACCGTAACCATCTATTATCCGCCGATATTAAAAGTACAGTTTTACGCATGTTTTATTTATGAATGAGTCTTTACAGATTGTTTTGAATAGCAAGATCTGAAGGAATTTAAAATTCTTTAAATCCGTATTTATTTTATGTTCTCCCCACTCTCAAAATCATTATATTAAATTGGTTTACAGTTTCTGAGAATATATCTGTTATTAAAAATAGATATTTGACTGACCTAAGTCGCATTAAATTAAAAATTTCAGACATTTATTTAAACATTTTCAATAATTGTCAAAAAAATTGGTAATAAGTAGAAACAAAACGAAAACAGATATTACGCATTTCACAACAATGATTTCTTTTATCCCCTCACGTAAGGTTTTTGTGAATCTTATAATCACTATGGTGAAACATAAGTTTTTGTGGACCTTCTTCAGTGCGTAAGTACTTTTCTAACAAGGATTTATAATTTGTTTTTAAAATTAATATTTTGAAAATATTATAAACTTTTTTAAAGCTATAAATCAAAATACGTTATACAATTGTTTTACTTTAGTGATCGAAGTCACGAACTTTTTCACCATATTTCCATTGACAAAAATCAAAATCGTTTAAACTACTAAATTTTCGAATAAAAATCATAAATCTTGGAGTTGAATCTACATACTAATACAAAAGAGAAATTTAGCAATATTTTTTTCGAGTCAGCTTTTAATCAAGTAAACTGAATATTAAAACAAAATGTGATAACACAATCACAACTAATGAATAGAAATGGTTTAATTAGGCTGATCAACTCGGCTGTTGGATGTCAGAACTCTCAGGTTAAAAGACAAATTCCCGAGGTTTTAATTATTGATTCTTTAAGGGGATGGGCTAGTGGGTTTCCTTTTATATACTGCATCTATATTTCCTCCTAATGATATCATAAATAATTAATTATTAGGTTTGGGTTTATTATTGTTTGATGTTTTTTGAATTTGTCTAACATTTATCAAGTATATTAGTATATTGATTATATTTATTCCGATATTGCTTTTGAACACCTATCGGATTCGCTTTCGAATTCATTTGTTCTTTCGTGTAATGCGTTTAAATCACCTTCAGGTGAGAAGTGAATAATAAAGCACATTACAAGTATTGAATTGGTTCTGGTGTATGAGTCTGGCCAGCTTGTATATTATAATTAGTTTGATACCCGAAAGAAGCCCGAATAATACAAAATAATCCAAAGAATCAAAATTATTGACTCCGAGTATTTTAAATATTCTTGAATGCTTTAAGGATTATATAAGAAAGATTTAAAACAAACTCAACCTGTTGCTAACTTAAAACGTTTGAACAATGAATCCGAAGAATCAAATTATCAAATTTGATGAATTTTAATTAATTCAGGTAATGAATCAATTGACTAATTTTGACTTGATAGAATTGTGAAATAATTTTTAAAAAATTATTTATAACAAAAAGCAGCTTCTAGACCAGCGGTTCCCAAACCCTTCTGGTACTGTGACCCCTTGATAACATTTGCCAAGTTGTTAAAATTAATAGGGTTGCTCCTCAGTCAATGCATTTTTGTATCTAACTACTATATTTTTGACTTCTAAATATCTGATTTTATTTATATTTTATAATTTATACTATAAAGTCAGAGTAGAAGTATCACATAAATTTAAAATTATATTAAGAAACCACTGATTAGCATAACAAATTATTTTCAGAAAGTCTCAGGTGACCCCTGGGGAATTTTCAGTCAACCCCCGTTGGGGTCGTGACCCACAAGTTGGGAGCCGCTGTTCTACACCATCTCTAAGTAGTGAGTATAATATCCATGATGGGCCCATCCCATCCCATCCTTGGTTCCATGATCATTTCCAAACCATTTCCCGTTTTTACACTGATTTCATACGCTTTTTACTCCTTTTCCATTTCTTTGGGATGGGGATCAATCACCTAAATTAGGCGGGATGCGCTGGAGTGGATAGTATACACACTATTAAGATATTAGTCATATTAGGAAAGCCTAAACGAAGAAAATATTGGGTGAAGTAAGAAAAACTTTATGCAATTCTAAAACTTGTTTTATCCCGAGAAATGGGAATGGAATTCAGAAAGATTGAATGGCTAATCCATTGAGACACCTAGAACAATTAATCAACTATTTAATAAATAATATTTTTATATTCATTCTCATTTTCAAGATTGTTTTGTAGTAGAAATATTTTGAAAATAATAACAGATACTCCCTCTGGCCCTTAATACTATATAGTTTTCTCCGATTTTTCTTGACCCATAAAAAACTAATTTTGTCAAAAAGTTGATATATTTTTATTAAATTTATTTCAAATAGTTCTGTTACATAAGTGCATAAAAACATGTATTTGTGTTGTGGTCACTTGTGATTGTTATATTTTTATAAAGAGAATAAATTTTTTTTATATATTTAGAACGGCTAATATTTCTGCTTTTACTTTTAAAGATACAGGAAGTGTGCCATTGTTGATTTTGGTGATCCTTGGCCATGTGTGGTTGCTTCTAATTGTTTCATCCATTGACTTTGATGCTTTCAATCATACGATTTTAGAGAAATAAAAAAACTTTACTCATCGAATCACGTGGCATGTCATAAAATATTGATAATGTCATTTAAATTTGATAATCTCATCTATATTAGACGGAATAGTTGAACAGTAGGGTCGAAAATATCTAAATCCAAGATTTTGATATCAGAGCTATTAAGGGGTTGACAGATTAATCGAATATAAAATTCATTACTTGTTGCAAAAATTCTGAATCGTTTGGTGAAATATGAATAAAAATCATTTTACTCCGTTCTATGTGATTTCCAGGCCACTGAGATTTATTTGCTGGAAGTACATTTTCAAACACAATTTTGTTGTACTCCTTTTTATCAACAATGGGTGTGGAAACGAAAGCGACTCTACTACAATTTTTGCTATTTCCATTTTTATCAATGACCAAATTCCAATTTTGCCATCAAACCATTCATTTTTATATGCATCAAATCTAGGTCTAGCAACAGCTGCAAGAAACATCATTTTTGTTTTAAATCTTTTTCATAAAACATTGTTTACAAAAAAATGAATTATCAAAATGATAAGAGATGTCCAGAATCACAAAACATTGTTAAATGTAAACAATTAAAGTTAAAAAATATCGCTACTTTCTTTAATACTCCACAAAACAAAACTATCCAGTAAAAAGGGACAGCGATTTTTGTAATTTTTGACTTTTATGAAATAAAACCAGAAGATACGGTTATATTTATGGTAAATGATGTGTTTTAGAAAGTCGTATAATTTATTCAACTCATAAGAAAACTAAAATCCACAGACACTAAACGAAAACTATCCTGTATTATGGGACACAGAGGGAGTATTATATTATGACATTAAGAATTTTTTGGATCATCCCAGTTTTTTGACCCAGAAATTTTTATCTTTTAAACATTAATAACATCGCAAATTAATAACTTAGAACTTTTTAATCAAATGTAATGTTTTTTCAAAACAATCATTTTTGTTATTACCCAACCACATAATCTCCACAAGAAAATCTTATCAGCAATTTTCTTTTACACCCCGCATTTCTTTTATCTTTAGCTTTATTTTGTTATTGTAACATTCGATGTTCTGAATGTGAACTCCATTTTTATAATCCACGAATTTATATTTATGAACAATTGATTTGTGTTCATAAGATTCTTTTTTATTAATTTTTATGTATTTTGCCCTATTAAAATTTCAATAAATATAATTTTTATCCAACTCAGTTTTTTGACCCAATGGGTCAAAAAAACAGGTTGGTCCGAATTTTTTATTGTTTGACTATGAATCAGTAATGATATCAATAAAACATCGATATCATTACTGATTCATAGTCAAACAATAAAAGAATTCTTTATGTCATTGGAAAATGAAAAGCAATCAGAGGTGAAAACCAGCAAAAGTTATTTTAATAAGATATTATCAGGAAAATTTATATTTCTCTTTAATTAGCAAGTGAAAATAGTTTAGTACAATAATATGGCACATTCATACTTGAGTTACCATCATTTTATGACAATGACAATAACTAGTAACGTAAACAGACTCACAGTTGCGACACATTTTCACTTCTTTATCATTTTTTAAGACAATGAAAAAAGAATTCGACGACGCGCATTCATTCTTCACAAAACATTTAGAACAATATTTCGCCATCGAGAAATTAATGGCAGAGCATTTTTTATTAATGCAGTACCAATGAAATTGTTTCAACTTTGAATCTTTTCCAGTGATTTTATTTGAAGCTTCTTCAATAGGAATCCGATTTTTTGAATATTTCCCATCTTGTTCATTTCTTGAAGATTTATTGGAAGAGATATCATTCACTGGGGTGGGAGTTCCATAACCTCTATAGTCATTTTCTTTTATGCATGAAGTGCAAAATTCATTATCTTGTTCAATAACGTCATTTTTTTCACATTTTTTACATTTGATTAAATTAGAATTCACAAGGTCACAGACATAACAATTTCTATCGAGTTTTTCGTTGAAAAAACTACATTTTTCACAAACCCATTTATCAAAAAACCCAGCCAATCCATCACATTGATGACATCTATACCGATCGAACGGATTTTTCATTTTGCATTTGGAACAATTCCACGTATCTTCGACGTCATGGGAAATATTTTCGTATGGATTATTTGCATAACACAAAGAACAAAGCAAATCAGTTTTATCGTTTTTGAAGGAACACTGATTACATGACCATTTATCTGAATTTCCTTCAATGTTAAAATTTTCTTTTTCAATTAAAATTTTATCCTCCGTCACACTAATTTTGTCCATATTTTTATTTTCCGAGTCAATTTGTGATTGTTTGTCAAATAAGCAAACCGAACAAAATTGCATATGTTCTTTGTTTTTATTGAAACTACAAGATTTGCATTCCCAAAATGTTTCCTTAGTTTGTTCAATTTCAGTTGCCAAATCAAAATCAGGAGATAATTTTGAAATGTTTTCGGAAGAGTTGAGATCTTTATACTCTTTAGAAGCTTGATTTTTGTCCTCAGGTAAACCGAATGAATCATTAAATGATGTAAGATTGCTACCATGGAAAACCTCTTGATTTCTCGATTTGTGGTTCAATTCAATAGCAGAATCACTTACAATTTTTTCTGTATAATCACTAATATTTATGGTAGAGTTTAATTCATCATTGTCTTTGGTTTTAATTGAATCAGAAACGCTTTCAAGACAATCAGTTGGATTAGAACTTGATGAAGACAAATCTTGATTTTTCAAATCAGTTACATTATCAGTTATAAATGGAAAATCAAAAGTCATTGGATCCCCACTTTTGTCCTTTAAGACAAATGAATTCCCTTCACACACAGAACAAATGTCTCCTATAACTACACAATCGCAATATATACACGATTTAAACATTAAATTATCAATCTAAAATTAAAAATGAAAAATTAATTAGCAAAATTTAACACAAAATTAGTGCAAAACTTTGAAATTAAGTATTCATACTAAAATTATAAAAATAAATTTAAAAAGAACATAAATAAGTTTTAAGTTAAATTATTGAATGATTAAATTGCTAGGTTGTAAAATTAATACTTAGGAATGCTTGTAATTTAAAATTATAAAATATTTATTGAATTTTCATGTATTAATATTCCCTATTCAATTGTTAACTCATGCTTGCTAAAATTTCCTCAAATAAATACTAAAAATAATTACTGCGATGTAATTGTATTGTAATTATTGGTTTCCGTGTCTTCAATATGTAAACTCTTATAATTAATGTTTATGATTGGTTTCATGTTGGATTGATTATTTCGATTTATTTTTTATCCCAATGATACATGTACTGTAGACACACCTATTATATACATATTGTTTGCCTTTCATAAATAAACTCTTTAAATTAACAATATGTCTAATCTTTTTACAATTATCTTAGGTTATCGCTTTACGTTTCTGTGGCCATCCGTTTTGAAAAAAATTCACCTTTTAATGTACTCAATAAAAAATGTCACTATTTGTTAATTGCTCCCTCAAGTCAATTGGCATTTTTTTCTATCGTAGAATAGGCCAAATTTTATATATATATTTTTATATATTTGGTGTCTTTCAAAATAAAATTGTTTTTATAACTTCATTCAAGTCTAAGGAAATGTTGTCTTATACGTGTATGTGATAGGGTGGCCCTGGAGATTATTAGTAACATCGGTTCTGTCATCGACATTGTCACTTGATAAGCGCATATTCATCTTTTTATCTATATAACACTTATCGAGTGTTTTCTTCATTAGCTTATAACTTACCAGTTGTAATCATATAAGAATTAATTGTTATAACATATTTGACTTCCCCATCATTTTTATATGAATAATGAGTGACTAAATGTTTACTAATTCAAATTAAATTTAATTTAATTTGACCAAACATTTATTTATTTAACTAAATTTCATATAATGTGTTCTATGTTAAATTAGAACAATGCGAAGTATTCGAAGTATTGATTTTGGCACTCGTATCGAATATTTATTATCGGTTTATTGTGCCCCCAACTTGTGGGTTTATATGGTTTTCTATTAAAATGTTTTTATAACATTAAGGAAATTGTGTTTAATACTGTTAATCTTTAAGTTTTATTTTGGTTATTTGCAAATAAAAATACTTATTTTAATAGTTATAATGGCATTTTAATGGTTACACAAAAATGTTCATTAATAATGATAATAATAACAGGCCAAAAATTGTTTGCTGTTAAAAATTACACACGCGAATGTTCGTAGTAAAAATGGTTTGTGCCAACCGAAGGTTAAGGAAAATATAATATTTCTCATCGAAATATTTTCATCATAAATAATGATGAATCTTCACTAAGTTTATAAATTCTACCTTACTTGTTTTACACGAATGAGCATTTAATATAACCGATTGTGACATTAGATCGCACTCTATCAATAGTATAATTTTTTTATTTATGTTTTTAATTAAAATATCAATTTTTAAGTATTTTGTAATTAAATTTGTAATTCAAATATTTTATACAAAAAAGGATATTATCTGTTTACTATGTGGGAACACAACAATAACATCCAAATATATTCGAAACAAAACCAAGCAGATTTAGGTTGATTAGATTTATGTTGATTTAACATAGTGTTTAGAATTTCTTATTCACTAGGAACTTTTAAGGATAAAGTGCAATTGTGATTGAATATGAGGCTGTTGTAGATTGAACAATAATGTGATTACCTGCAATGAATGTCTTGACTGATTTATGAGTTGTATGATAACATTCATGGCTCCAAAATACTAATTCGTCATTTATTGGGGGTTTAATTGTGTCAGTTTTCAAGATCTTTCTTTCTTTATTTATTTTGCAATGACATGAAGAATTTTTATTATTTGACTATGAATCAGTAATGACATCCATGTTTTATTGATATTCACAAATTTTCGGCAGCCTTTTGGCTGGTGCTAATAACAGTAAATCTGGCGAAATATATAGTAAAACCTGCGTTTGAATCGCGCTTTCTTGTAAATAAATCATTTCCATGTTTATTTAATTATATTAAAAAAATTTTTTAATGTTAACAAATTTTAAGCGGTACGTAATTCGCGCGAGTTGTTTGCTACAGCTGGCAAAATTGCACAACGTGCGCGTAAAAATACTCATAACTTAAAAATTACTTTATATTTGTAAATGAAATTCTGAAATACCATTTACCACAAATAACTACATCGCTTCATTGAGGTTTCAACTATATACTATAAACTAATTATGAAAAAACGTACTGCTACGTGAGGCGCTTAAAGTGTGTTAATAATATGTTAATTTAAATTATACTCTTATTTATTGAGTTTCTCAGGTCATTTATGCTGTATTTTTTATTTAAACACAGATTTCCAGCATAAACAATTTCCGGGAATTTTTTATGTAATCACATCAATTTTCTCCGATTCATTGACTTAATAATTTTGACCTCTTCTGCATTTTTCCAGTAACAGTTGCTGATCGTAGTGTATATGTGCTTGTATTTTTTCTGCTCTTCTATAGTAAATTCACTAAATTAATGTCAGTAATTATAATTTTTGTCCTTATTGCAATTCGATGTATATTTTTTATAAATGAATTATTTCTTATAGTAGACCTTAATTTGTTTGTTAAACTGGATGTAATTTATGAAAGCCAATGTATTTAATGCCATTTTTGATAATGACACGCAATTTTATTATAGGCATTTTTATATATTATTAAAGGTCTTATCTAATGTTAATTTGAGTGCCACACATTGCGCTCTGATGTAAAAGTTGAGTTTTGAAAAGTTACTGAGCTCTCATTAAACTGTCCAATTAGAATTATGTAACATTTCTGTATAACCATTAAATTTCCATTATAACTATTGAAATATGTATTTTTATATGTGAATAACGAAAATAGAACTTAAAGAACCACAGTATTAAACGCAATTTCCTCAATGTTATATAAATATCTTAATAGAAAACCACTAAATTTTTCATTAAATTTTAATACATCAAAACCATCCGAAGGTTAAAGAATTATCCTTGTTGGCTGATTAAAAAACAAGATAACTAGCCGATATTGGTTTTGAAAACTAGTTAAGAACAATGCAGATTTAAATAATTAGATAAGGCTTAATTATTTACAAAATATTGAATAAAATACCATGTTTTCCCAAATCCAAGCCCAAGCTTATTTTTAGAAAATATTAAAAATTATGAATAAATAGAAAAATTATGAATAATTTATTTATATTAGTCAATAATATGAATATCATCAGATCCTTCGGTAAGTAATGGACTTTCTTCAAGAGATAGTAAAATTGGATCAGAGTTCTTTCACTTATTTCAGAAAATGAGTACAATAGTTTATTGACGACATATTACTGTTTCTTTAAATTTCTAACAGAAATGAGATATTATATTGAATAATAAAACAATAAAACTTGCAATCCTAAATTAACTTATTTTTAAGCTTTTGACTCAACAAAGATAAATATGATTTTAACGAGGACTTTTATTAGGAGTGTTTTCATTAAAAATCAAATATGCGGATATTTAAGGAAGGGCTTGTATAGAAGAAATCACAGAATTCTTGTCTAGTACTAACAAAATAATGCTTACCTCTTTATAATATAAAATACAATGTATAATGATGTATCTAGATAGCATTTCAATCAACACATTTTCCAAGAATTCTGTGCCCAACTTAAATTTGTCTAAATAATTGGTATATAAATTGCAGTTGCCCATAATGAAATAAATCTGCAAATTAAGCAATTAAAAAGAATGAAATTTAAAAATTCAAAATTAATGTAAGAAAAAAATTTAAAAATAATTTTAAATTCAATTTCAAATTTAAATTTAAAGTAACGGATATCCTCAAATAATATAGACATATTATTAATTAGTATAAACAATTCATTTGACATCAATGATTTTGACATCAAGAATACTATTTAAAGGTTTTAAGATTTTTATTTAATATAAAATTAATAAATTCAATTTTACATCTAAAAATAAAAATAATAGAATTTGGATTGATTTATTTATCAATTACATCAATAAAATCATTTAAACATTCAGAAATACACACTTGCTCATTATTAATAAGCCAATAATTACACAGTTCATTAAAACTACAAATGACTATATTATTTAAAGTGATTATACTATATAATTCGAGGTTATCTGTTAATTAAAATGTTTTTTATCAGCTGAATTTAAGTAAAATCATTTATCTTTACTTTTGATCTGTTTATTAACACATTGTGATCGGGCAGTTTTCGGCCACGTACTAGTGCTGGTAACGGGTGATTTTTCGCGTGATTTCGCGCTAACGTAGACCTCTAGAAAAATTGCGATAACTTCAAAAATATTGAAACCCGCATTTTAACGTGGCCGGCGCTCCACTAACAATCTATCAAAAACGTATAAATACGTGATACGCTCTCTAGCATTAATTTGCTAAACACGTATTAATACGTGATCCGATTACAATGTGTTATTACAATTCCATCTATCTCCATTTACAATGTTTTATATTTAACACATCATTCTAGCATTATCTCTTTCACTTTTGCATAAATCAGTATTCCAAATTTTTGTCAAGTATATAGCATTGATCTATAGCAGTGCTGTCCAACGTTTTTGATACAATGGGCCACTCAAATAATTTTCAAGATGCCAAGGGTCGCATATAGGTGGAGGATTGGCACCGCAAGCATCCGGCCATGTGATGCACGAAGCAGCTAGCGATTATTAACCTCCTAAATGCAATTTGGAGCATTTAGCAACAAATAGAAGTCCATTTTTGTACCCTTGTAATAATTTAGAGAATTACTTTACTTTTTAAGCCAAAACCTATCTGACCTTTAGGGATGGTTTTGTTACACAGTTACTTGCAGTCAGAAGTCGTCTGAAAACATGCTGCTGGCCAAGTAAATTATTTTTTAATGAAAAAACTTTTTCTTCTCTCACCTTTGTACCAAGTGGATAATTCTTTTTAAAATTACTATGAATTGACGTGTATTACACGTTATGTAGTGTCTCTGTAGGTTGGTCTTTTTCAAAACTGAAATGGAATGTTGACACAACAAACAAACCGGCTTCTCTCCGGTCACTGTAAACAAAAATTCAAGTTCTCAAGATCAATTGAGCAAACGATTTTCTGCCGTAACTTTTCGCTTTCTGCCGCTCATATTTGAATACATACTATAGTTTGCGTTGTTATTTTTGCAGTACCATATTGTATTTTAGAAAACTTAAAAAATAATAAAATTATTATTTCTTCACATGAACCTTTGGTTTGACAATAACTAGTAAGTAAGTAAGGGTGTAGGGTAAGTAAGTAAATAAGTTAGCTAATTACACTAAGCAATTTATAAATTTATAAGACATGCCTAGTAGTTAAGTAGTCAGTTTAATTTTAATATATTAAAAATGTTGAATTGAGTATAGTCGAAAAAATGCAGTGACATAAAATTGACATAAGGTGTATTAGTTTGCTTAAAATTGCAGCTGATATTTTGTACATGGGAAGGAAAATTAAACGTGTTTTGAACAAAAGAGCAAGCACTCTAGTGGGCCACATGCGGCCCATGGGCTGCAGGTTGGACGGCACTGATCTATAGTCTTAAGTAAAAGAAAAGATCAATAAGAGAAGAACATGAGCTATAATAGTCAAATCGGCCGGGATTCTTAGAAAATGCTATTTCAAAATTACAAACTAATTAAATTGAAGTGAACATTTTTTTGAAATGCTTTTTAAGTGTCCTAGTTATTTTATAAGCCTAAATAAGGGTAAAGTTAAATATTATAAATATCGGTAAATCATGAATTAAAAACTGGGAAAACTCAAATTTTAATTTTCAAAAATTCGAAACACATTTGTAAAATTATATTTCTTGTAAAAAATACCATAAACAATAAATGTAATTATCAACGACTTTTTGTAAAATTAACTCTAAACCACAATTCTGACTCTAATATTCACTTTGGATATTTTATATCAATTCATTCAAAGAAAAATAAGCACTTCACAGAATCATTAATAACAGTAAATTGATATTTATTCCATTGCAAGGAGATAAATTTGTGGAATTCAGCTAAATGGTAATTTTTGACTAGCACAAAAAATAACATAACCATTCAAGGTCAAACTCAATTTTTAAGACCATTACCAATTATTTTAAAAGTTCATGTTTTATTAGATGACATGATAATTTTTTAGTGATCTCATAAATTATTAGGAAAAATTATTTTAATTGACCAAAAAGCAATTACTTTTATTTTTGTTTTAATCGGTAATTGCATAAATTCTGATATTTGATTAAGACTATTATTATGTCATAATTCAGATAAATTTTCATCTACACAAGAGTCGTTTTAAATTTTTATTTAAATAAAACGGCCACCAATTTTATTTTTCAATTTCCATCATTTTGAAAACTTGATAAATATTCACTCTAACATTGTATGCACACATACACATAATTTTCATATTTAACAGTAGATTAAAGAAATGTTACACATAAACAAACATCCGTTATACTAAAGAAACCTTAATTCAGCGGTGTCGGTGAATTATTTTTTTTATTAATAAATTCCAGTGTTATTAAATATAATTGTTATGATCATAGGTTTTAACAATATTTTGTCATAATAATATATTCACTATATATATATATATATATATACGAAATACATTTAGAACCCGACATTGTCTCCGTTAAAATTGTTTTATGGTAGTCAGGTGATTGTGTAACAGAGATGATTAAATTATTATATATATATATATATATATATATATATATATATATATATATATATATATATATATATATATATATATATAATAATTTAATCATCTCTGTTACACAATCACCTGACTACCATAAAACAATTTTAACGGAGACAATGTCGGGTTCTAAATGTATTTCGTATATTATATGTACTACGAACAATAAAACATAATTCATACTGTAATACAAACTAATAACAAGTCGCATTTAATTTGTTATAATAATCAAATGTATACAGTGCCCAAATTTCGTAAAACCAGCATCTGCTTAGTATTAAAATAATAAATGAGTGATAAAATAAAAGTCACGCGTGTGGGTATTATAAAGATGATTGTATGGTGGTCATAGTTGATGATGATTTGAATGCTGCTAAATATGTACTGTTACCCCTAAATTCAAAGTTTATATCAATTCGATTCAAATGATTATGATAGTAAATGCTTCATTCACATTTTCCGGGCGAAGATGATGAAAATTTACTCATTCATCAGCAATTACCTATGTGGACGATGATGATAATATGCAGGTTTTAGAATAATGATTAATATGAAAAATCTTTTGTTTTTATTCGGCTTCAGTTTTAATTTTTAAAGAACATGTTTCTTTCTGAAAATTGAATCACTGAACTATTGAATATAAGTTGAATTTTTTCTGCAAAACTGGTCGAAATTAAGGTATCTTTAAAAATATATAAAAAGTTTGAAATATTGCTTTAATATCTGGATTTGATCTGTGATAAATATATATATATATATATATATATATATATATATATATATATATATATATTCCTTCAATCTTTATTCCTTCGGTTCTTAAAAATTGGTTAATTTAAATACTTATTTGTATTCATGTAAGTATTACCTTATGATTTTAAAATATTTGTAATTCAATTTAATTAAAAACTAAAATGGACTAGTATTTAAAATTCTTTTTTTATCCAAAAAACATAAAGATAAAGCAACCAAAATACGTATAAAATATAAACATTTTTAAAATATTTTTTTTAGGAAATACAATTTCCTAATCTCGCTCTTATTCTAGATTTAAATCCATTTTTAAAAGCTAAATTAAAAATGTAGTGATCGAAAAATTGCAAAATTATATAAAATTTGATTACTTTTATTCAGATGATGAATTTAATTTTCCTAGTAATTTTATGGAATCAATACCGATGGAGAAATAAAGAAAGATCGAACATTAAAAAAAATATATTAAAAAAATCTAGAATCTATAATTTTATTCAAACAAATCTTTATGAGTAATTTTTATCAGTTTTAAAGGATTCCATAAATAATGAAATCAACAAAATATATTCACACAATAATTTATAAAATAATAATTAATTATTTTAATTAATAATTTTAAATAATAATATTCACTACTACTTTCAAAAACTTGAATGAAATTGAGAAATTCAAGGTTTTTTGATTAATAAATAATACAGATAAATAAATAATATTATATAATAAATGTCAACCCGAGATAATAATTAAACAATTTCATTTTTATTACCTTTTCCAAATACTGGGCGTTAATATGACAATCTTTATATAAGCCATTATTTTGGTAAGCATTCCAAGCCAATTGCGAAATTGCTTTACTTGCTGCCAAATTAACATATAATACTTCTTCGTCTAATTTCTTCAATTCATCAGTGCATTTAAAGTCTTTGAAAAAAAACTTTATAAACTCATCCACATTCTAAAAAATTCAGTTGATAAATAAATTTGGCTATGAAATATTTAATAATTACTCTTTCAAGAGTATTCGAAATTTTATTTATAATCTTGATAAATCGTCATTTAATTCAGCATTTGTCATGAAGTTGTAATAAAAATGTTTTTATTATTGTTATATAAAATATCCTTTGTAACATCATAATAAAGAACAAAAAATAATAATATTATTAGGACATCTCTGTTCTTAAAAATATTTTAATATTTTATTTTGTTTAAAATAATTTATATATTTTAATTTAGTAAAATAATTCATCTTTCGTTTACTTTTTAATATTTGATTTATTTTCCTTATGATTATACCATTGAAAATTATACCGTGTGGAGAAGCACAAATTTTTTTTATATAATCAAGCTGTGAATTGCTCATATTTCATCAATGATTTCCGTTTCCCCGTGATTGTGAATATGTTTCCTTGACTCAAGTGTAAGGTGTTCAAATTTTTATCATTTTTTTGTAAATAATAAAAACAAATTCAAAATAATAAATCCACGTGATTTGAAAGTTCTAAAGTAGTTCTATTTTTGAATAATAATAATTGAAAAAGTAGTAAAACATATTTAATCCAGTTACATCTATGATAGTGGTGCCTTGATAACAATGAAATCAGTAATAATGAAAACATAGATAATAAAAAATAGATTCATGTCACTAGAATTTTTGTTTTTGATCACAAACATCGAAATATTATAAATGAGAAACTATTTTTAAAAATGAAAACTTTTAAAGGCCAAAATTGTCTTTTTGAAATAATTTTTTAAAGAAGCACTTTAAGGAACTTGCAAATTTTAGGTTTCTCTAGTAGTAAACTTGAAATGTCGGATGGCACAAAGCTGCCAGTACATTGAATTAAATGCTACTGAATTATTACCATATCCTCCTAATAGTACAGGCCTAACTACTTGAAATTACTATTTAGTTTATTTTGTATATATTTCATAGTTTTATAAATTACAATGGCTTAATGAGGCTTTGCATTTAATGGGGATTTATTTTGATATAATTTTATGTACTTTTTAATAAAATAGAGTTTATTGATTATTATAACGAATTTTAATGTGTAAACTGAATTCCTTTTTTGCATAATCCTGCATAAACCCATGTTCAAGACAAATTCAAAGAAAGTAGGTTAATAGAAATTTATGATAATTATTAACTTTTTTTCACATTTCATCTCATTTAATTTCGCTTCATAAAATTAATTTTTGATATTTTGTCAAAATGAAAAAATAAGATTTTACTGATAATTATTTATTTGTGAAACTTATATTTGTTTTATTCATGGATTTTAAAAATAATCTGAATTCCACAAATGTTTGAGAAACAAATCGTAATGCTAAATTCAGAATAACTAAATCAGTGGTTACCAAGTTTTCTGGTGCTGTGGCCCATTGATAACAAGTTTATTGATATCAAGTTAACTCTGCTATACACTCATCCTGCTGCACTGGACATCAAATAAATTTGCAATGTTTGGCGTAAGGCAATAAAAAAGACGAATCTTTATCTTGAAACCTCCTTTCACTTGAAACCAAAGCAGATACAATCTTACCTCTGCGCACTACAAGTGAAACACAGAAACTGGTTACAAGCTATAAGACGACCAAGAAAACTTAAATTTAAATTATTCACGAATTTGCCGAAAGAACCAAGGTATCTTTATGAACCGTACAAAACATTATCAGCATTGTTTGCTAAGTTTTTACTTTAAATTTTATAATTCGGTTCCCCAACAGTTAATCACAGCACATTTAACCACCAACCCTTAATCCCAGTAACAAGTAATAACCCGTTAAAATCAAAAAACCTGACAATGATTAAATAGACTGTAGACCTTAAGTTCATGAGTATCATGTGTGACTCTTCATGTTGCTTGAATGAATTGATGGGCACATATAATTCTTATGATAAAAAAAAATATCAATACTTTTGTGAAACTGTAAATATGTATAATATATTATTGAAGTTCATTGTTAAAAGAAATGGGAATCAACTTGATAATAATTTGAGCAATAAATTTTAATAAAAATAAAAACACATCAAATATTTAGTTACAGAAGGCACTAAACAATGGGATGTCTGGCATTTTCAACGAAAAGACAATTGATTTCCTTTTTCAATAAAAATAATAAATAAATTATATCTAAGATATATTAAACTGCTTTAAATAATAATTTGCAAATGAATACAAGTTATACATTTCGAATGGAAATTTTTAATTAATTATAAATCTGGCAAAATGCAGCAAAATTAATAAAAATTTCACTTAGCCTTAATCCGTCCAGGTTGTGTCTTGAGACACATTTCAACTTTACATCACGATATCTCCGTTTAAATCTATGTTACAACTAATTACAAATGTAGATAAATTCGTCGGCTTTAACAATGTATGAAAAATCACTATTTTCACACCTTGAAAATTGTTCTGATATAGTGAATATCAACCCTTTTTCTTTCGAAGAACACCTAATGAATATAAATAATTGTTCGCATACAGAGTCTCGACTTAAGTTGTACTGTAAATAAAATTTCTCGAATAGATATGTTATATATTAGGTCAACTAGTCATTTAAAAATCCAAAGTTAATTAAAATTCCATCAAAATTGATGAGTTTCCAATTAAAAATGGATGCCAATAAGACACGTACGATATTGTATTTTATTTATGAATAAACATGGATAAAAAAAATCAGAAGCAAAAGAAAAAAATTGTCAAATTTAAGGAAAAGATACTGTCAAGTTCACAACTATCAAGAACTGGTATTTGAAGTTCAAGAGAAATGGTTTTTATTTAGAGAAAAGGCCAGATAATAACGCCCGCAAGAAACCCAATATCACAGCTGCAAACATTACTAGTGATACCCAGTTAGTACGTGACTGCCAAAAGACTTAATGCCAATCAATCAACACACTTCACCAAATTTGAAGAAATGGAAAACTGCATTGTTGATTTCTTCGAATAAAAAGATGAAAAATAAATCTGTATTGTGCCCGCAAAATGTGGGAAAATTGGACAGCGATTGCTTCATTACTTACACTTGAAATGATTTTTGAAAATATAATAAAGTCAAAAAAGAATGCAAACTCATTGAACAAAGCATGTAAAATCAAATCACTGGAAAACTTTTCCTAATTCATTTTCGCAATGTAAATGAAATAAGAAACGTAATTAATTTTTGTTTGATTTGTCTTCAATATAAAAGTTTGAGGCATTTTCAAATATGATTGTTTGTACATATTGAATGCATAATCAGAATAAAATGATTTTATACTTTTTTGCTTTTACTATCATTAATTTAATATATACGAGAATAATAAATGAAATGTATTTAAAGTCTATCATCATATTCTGAGTCAAATGCTATATTCAGAAACAAAAACGATGTGATAGTTGTGTAACAGGTTTAATTCATTTCTAATTAAATTTTATTTGTAAGGGATTGGGATTCAATAATAAACGCATCACACAAAATACATTCTCATTTCTTATAAATGTTTATAAATGACATTATATTTTCTACAAAATTTTGACTATGAATCAGATTTATTTATGGTATTTATAGTCAAAATTTTGTAGAAAATATAATGTCATTTATAAATGAAAATAAATCAGAGGTGAAAATCAAAAAAAAGTATAAACTTTCAATCGGCTATATTCCTGAATCCATGTGCGAAGATGACAGGAAGCTTCACCAATGAATATGGCATTGCATTTTATTGGGGTTTGAGATTTATTACTAATGATTTTGAAAATTTCGACACTTTAAAATAATTTGGAATCGCCTAATTGCAGGAAGATTACAATTTTAAAACCGGACGAATCTGGAATAACTAGAAATATTAAATAAATGTGCTAATGAAATAACTTTTTTTTTCTCCGCACATGGAACAGGATTATAGCCTATTAAAAGGTATTGAGCTAAGAAAAACTGATTTAAGAGTAATTGATCTTAGACAAATGAGTAAATTAACAAATGATTTTAAAGATTTTTAATACAATTTAAAAAGTCTCACATTCTTTCATAAATATAAATAACATTCAACATTATTATTGTTTATATATTTTTTAACATTTGACCTAGATGATGATGACTGATGAGGACAATCTCATTCAAATATTTTTCATTTATTTGGTGAAATGATTATTTTTCAGTAACAATACATGGAATTGTAAAATGATAATATAAAAGTTTATATAAAATTTAATAAAAAATATTTAAAAGATAAATTTTTGCATTTAAAAGAAAATAATAATAAAGAAAACATAATAAATAAAAAAATACATGGTCAATATATAAAAAAAATGTTAATTAAATTTATTGAAAAAAATAAAATAATTAATTTATTTCAAGTTTTAAATGTTTTACTATATTTTTATTGCTTTCATTTTCCAATTTACGTTTCCTTTTTCGATTATTTAAAGGAATTGAATTACTATTTTCTGTTGTTTTATTTGTTGATTCTAAATTTACAGAAGCATATAATTTTTCTTTATTTCTTATCCAATATGTAACTTTATCTTTCGTTGTGTTTAAACTAGAAGCAATTTTCAAAACGCTTTCACCGTTTTCATATTTTTTAATGGCTTCAAGTTTTTTAATTACATTTTCTTTGTCTTGTTTAATGTCTTCTTTAAATTTTACCCAATATATAATGTTTTTAGTATTGGTATTAAATGTTTTTGCAATCTCCGAAACTGAAATATTATTTTGATGCATTTCTATGGCTTGAGTTTTCTGCTCTAAAGTGTATTGAGTACGGGTATTTGGTGAACTTGAACCGTTTTGCAAATAGTCTCTATTTCTGAGCCAGTACAGAAGGGTATTTTCATGAACATTATAAATTGTTGCTACTTCTTTCAATAACTTACCTTCATCATACATTTCAATTGCTTTAAGCTTATCTTTTAATGCATGTTTGGTACTTGGCTTGGAAGAATCAGAATACTTTTCAAAATAGTATTTTTTTTCAATCCACGAGTAAAGGGTTTCAAAACAAATATTGTAAATTGAAATAATTTCTTCATAAGATTTTCCTTCTTCATGCATTTTTATGGCGTTTAATTTTTCCTTGTTTGTATATTTGATTTGATGCAAAGAATTATCATCTAGATTTGCGTAATATTTTTTATTTTTAATCCATTTAGAAACAATTTCTAAACTTGCATTATAAATTGAAGTAATTTCTTCAAAAGATTTTCCTTCTTCATACATTTTTACAGCATTTAACTTTTCCTGTTTAGTATATTTGATTTTAGGCAACGATGTATCATTTAGAGTTGCGTAATAATTCTTATTTTTAATCCAATTATAAACAGTTTGTAAACTCACATTATAAAGTGAGGCAATCTCTTGGTGAGATTTCCCTTTTTCATGCATTTTGACTGCCTCGATTTTGTCAGAAACTGCCAAACCTTGATTCTTAGATTTTCTAATTGCTTTTCTTCTGTTTACTACTTGATCAGATCCTAATAACTGTTTTGAATCGTTTGTCAAAGTTACCATCGCAATTATTTTTTTAGTTATTATTTCTTCTACAAGTGTTCATTGAAATTATAATATGTTATTAAATATTTTCTAATGTTTTCATTGGGTAATTTATTTTAAAAATTGAAACATTTAAATGTGTTTTTTTGAAAGGCGAAAACGTTTCTACTGACATAAATCAGTTCGGTTAGATCAGCGGTTCCCAACCTGTATGTCGTGTTACAATTTTTAAGATATCGCCTGAGACCTTCTGAAAATAATTTGTTTATGCTAGTAAGTGGTTTCTTACTGTCATTTTAAATTTAAGCGATCCTCCTACTCTGACTTTATATTATAAAGTATAAAATATAAATAAAATCAGATATTTAAAAGTCGAAAACATAATAGTTAGATGCAGTGACTGAGAAGCAACCCTATTAATTTTACTGTTGGTAGCCACAAATTGGCAAATTTTATCAAGGGGTCACAACACTAGAAATGCTTGGAACCACTGGGTTAGATAATATTTGTTGAGACTGTCTCCCGTTGGGTTACCTGTAACTAGATCAAGCCAACTGAGTTATATTGACAGAATTTTAAAAATTATGAACTGTGTTTATTCATAAAAGTTATTTTGTTGAGTTAGATAGATATAATGACATAATAAATAATAATAATAATAATAATAATAATAATAATAATAATAATAATAATAATAATAATAATTTTAATTATTAACGAATTTTTAACTTAATGCATGGAATAGTCGACGGAAAAGCCATTTGATAATCTTGTTTTCTTATTTCATTATCTTTATCTCAATAGATGCTCTTTTAAAATGAATATCTTTAAAAAATATTCTTTCCAAAATGCTTTTTCAGACTTGAAAGTTAAAATCGTTTAAATTTTTCGTAAAATTATTTACAGTATTTTCCCGAATATAATGCACAGGATATATCCGCATATTTTCCGGTTTATCATTAATATGCTATATATATTTCAAATTTTTTTACCGGATTTAACTGATTTTATATCAAGGTAAGTTAACTCCAGTAGAAGAATTTAAAATATATATGGCATATAAATGATAGACAGGAAAATATACGGGTATAACCTGCATGTTATATGCAGGAAAATAGGGTATTCATTTTTCTAGTAAATTAATTTTTTTCTGATTTTATAATCTGAAAATTAAAATTTTTTGAAAAAACGGTGTTTTAACTATAAAAAGTGGAAATTTAATTTCAAAAATTGTAAATTCCAGAACCAAAGAATTGTGAAAAAATATCAAGATTGACACTATAATAACAAACAATTTTAAAATTCTTTAGAAATTAAAATACCTTTTTTTATAGAATAATTTTATTCAATTAATATCCTAATTTAATTTTCACTAATATTCTTTTAATCTTTTGTATGAAGTCCACCTAGTGTTTTATTATGTATTCCATAACTGGTTCCATTTGTAATTTCGTAAACAATGTGTTAGGAATTGCGTTTTTCTTTAAATATGTCATTTAAATATGTCAGTGTCTATTTTTACTTTTTCTGTACAGTAAGACCCCGCTTATGGGCTGTTTCGGTTAAACGCGGTTTTATTGGAATATGAGGGATTCCTCGTTAAGCGGGGTCTTACTGCATGAATATATATTAAACCATAATTATATATAAATTATACTATAGCTTTTTATTTGGTGATTTCTTGAAAATTGTCGAATACTGAAAAATAATATCAGCTATTTTTCATCTTCTATCTTAGCTTTCTTTGACATTTTATGAGTAATAATTTAAAATAAATGAAAAATTGAATTTAAATAGCATTTATTGATTTATTGCATTTTGATCATAGTAATAATTTAAAATTATAGTAATTAGATATTTATTAACGAAATCCAGTGAAACACTACGAAGCTCTTGAATTATGACTCGTAATCACTGTCTGTTGATGGTGATTAAATTTCCGACGAAATGTAAAATTACGATGATATTGAAGAATAACAATGTGAAGTTTGGTGTGAATAAACTTGCAAAAGTGGTATTGCCGTTCCGGCAGTGAACCGGCAGGCTAAATTAAAAGATCATACTCAATTATGAAGCTAGAAAAAGGATCGAAAGATATATATGTGCATAGCAACGGTTGTGGTCACCGAATTATTGATTGCTTATTCATATTATTGCTTTCCTTGACTTGATGCATGCTATTTATTATGTAAACTATTTGCATATATTATAAGCTATCTGAATCATTTGCTAATCCAATCGTATTTGCTGACAGCTGTAACACTAGAGTGAGTGAAATACCACTTGCAGATTTTCAGTCCTATTTAATTTGAATAAGGAATTTATAGATTTAGGTTTGGAAATAAAATGGATAAACAAATAATAATAATAAATTTGTTGAAGCCATTGAGTTCTATTCCAGTCAAATTTGAAGTAAATTTCTACATTTTTTTCATCTGCATATAAAACTGTGAGAATAATTTCAATAGTGAACCACATGTAGCAAGATTTACGCAACAAACTCTCTAATAAAGCCTGACTTTCTATGTAACCAGTTAAATACCACAAATAATGACAGAATGTCGGTAATAAAAATCACAAATAATAAATACCAAATAATATTTATATTTAAATGTTAATTTTTATTGAAATTTCAATCATTTGTTCCAATTGTCTCAAAAATATTTGCCATCTTTGACTTAGACTAAATCTACTGTGGGATTCATGATTTACATTTCGAAACAATTACGACTTAAACATAAAATGTTTATCATAAATTATTAGCAAATGATTAGTTAAGTTTCCGTAATTGAAAATATACAAAAACTTGCATTAATTTTTGAAATGCTAGACTTAAGCACATCCTTTAGGTAGAAAATAATCTAAATATCAATTAAAAAATAATATATAAAATAATATATATATATATATTTAACCTTGTATCTTAAGTCAGTATTTAAAATATTTTCCAAATTCATTAAAAGCTTTACACTGGATCAAAATTAATTTAGATCAACACAATTTAAAAATAGATAGAACTTGTGATTTCGTATAAAATATCAAATAAAAACTGATGCATGCAGCTTGTAGTTTCAAGGTTATGATTTTATCACACTTCTCTAAATATCACAACTTTTAAACAACATTAATAATATTAACAATATTAATAATTAATTCTATTATGATTTTAGTATTTATTATCAAATTTAAACTAAAAATGTATCACCAAATTATGTGGAAATATGGTGACCTCGAAATAATACTAAATTGAAATTTCCAATTTAATAGTTTCATTTTAATTTGATTATGTAAAATTTATTATAAATTTTTATTAAAGATTGATTATATATAAATTAATTGTTTGTGATACTTACAAAATTTAATAATTAATAATGTAACAATAAAAGTAACACTTAAAAATGTCAAGGTCATGCTAATAGACAAAAATCATAAATACAAGCAAGCTATTAATTCTATTATGATTTTAGTATTTATTATCAAATTTAAACTAAAAATGTATCACCAAATTATGTGGAAATATGGTGACCTCGAAATAATACTAAATTGAAATTTCCAATTTAATAGTTTCATTTTAATTTGATTATGTAAAATTTATTATAAATTTTTATTAAAGATTGATTATATATAAATTAATTGTTTGTGATACTTACAAAATTTAATAATTAATAATGTAACAATAAAAGTAACACTTAAAAATGTCAAGGTCATGCTAATAGACAAAAATCATAAATACAAGCAAGCTATTAAAACTAAATTCTGTACTCAAGTTATTGAATATTGTAGACCGACGGAATTTACCAATATTTGTGTACACAACATGGGTTGTGTTGGGCCAGCACACAAATAGCCTTGAGAATTGTTTAAATGCATCAGTAATACAGCACGAAAATCCAGCACCAAGATAACTTAAAATACAATATACAACACCAACTAAACACTTTAAAATCTGAGAGAATATAAATAAATATAAAATCAAAAAACATAAAAAGTAAAATAAAATAAATACAAAATGCATCAAGAACCGCACGAAATTTACATAAAAAATAACATAATGGTGGGTTACTGGGTTTCGCTATTTGTTTAAATCATCTTATTGTTACCCCGGTAACGCCATATAAATATTTTCTAGCTACCACTCGGCACCCGTTGCTAGGCAACGTTGGAAATGTGTTCAAGTGGGTGGGTTATGCGCAAAAAAAAAAAAATACTGTAATTGCTCGGACAACCCTCGGGTTCAACGAGCTGTCGATGGAAGACCTATGCTCGCTTTGTAATGTCCCCTGTGTGCGAAGGTTCAAGATCAGACTCGTGGACAGGTAGAAATGGAACGACATTCATGTGCCGAGGTGCGAATACTCATGACTTTTCTGCGGCAATTTAATATTATTCACAGTTTTAATATACCCCCTTTTAAACGATTTATCAATGCTTATAATTTTATTCAATACATAAAACAAAACAGGGTAGATTAGACAATATTTATAATTCAATTTAATTTATAAGCAATACAGGACACATTAATTTAGTTTGTTTGCCAGGCGTGCGGCTCTGCGTCGGGCACGTTCCTTCCGCCCCGGTCTGTAACTGTTCGAGGGTATTGTTGATGGGGTTGCCACGGGCGTTGGGTTATTGACTGAATCCCGGTACGCCAATTGGCGGCCAGGGCAACTTCTAACCCCCTTATCTGCGCCCGGAGGTTCTGATTCAACTGTCGTTCCTCGGCCCAACCCTTTTGAGCAGCTGTGAGACGTTGATGGAGAGATTTGAGTTTTGCTGGGTCAACCCAGGTGGATTTCACCTGTTAAACCTCCTTTGTAAGTTGGATTATCTGCTCATATAGAGCTTTGTTTGATTGTTGGGCGCGGGAAAATTCCTTCTGTAGTACTTGAGCAGGTTCCATAGCTAATAAAGAGAATAATTAAGGGTGTGAGTTTACTAACCGAGCATATTTATGTGAACTATGTTTAAACCAAACCAAACTAATGGAAAATCATTTATAAAACAAAATTAGAAATTACAAACTAATCACCAAAAGGTGTAATTAACTTCATTTATTATTAAACCACAGATTAATCAAATTTGCGTTCTTAACTGTTGGCTAATGGATCAGGGGAAGCCCTTCGCTACCCATTCCTCGGGCGTGTAGCCAGAGATGGACATTGTTGGCCTCTTTGTATTACGGACTCGGGCCGGGGTGGCTTGAGGGGCCTGTGTCGAGGAGACCTGTCGGGGGTGCCAATAATTGTCGGAGATCCGACCCGCCAGTAAGTCCTCTTCGACGTTCGCCAGATACTGGCGAGCTCGGATCACCTGTAGATCCACTTGTCTTTAATGGGCTTCCAGACTCTCGAGCAGATGCCGAGCCTGCCGGTGGATTTCCTCGGCTGGGCTCCATTCTTCGGCCATCTCTTGCCCCAGATTATCCCTGTTGAGGAACCTTGACGGAGGAAATTCGGGGCATCTCTCCTGTCTGTAACGTGCCCAGGCCCATCTCCACCGATCTGCGAGAGAAATTGACAAGCGATCCGTCGGACTAGCTGCTGAAATGAAAATCGTTAACTATATGTACCAAAACCAAGTAGATGAGTAAAATGATCCGGATTTATTCCTTTGTGAAATTTTAAATCGGTCTCAGCCCGTTATGGAGATCGAGAACAAGACTTATGGGTTCGCAGTTATGCTACTTTAGTCGTTAAATCATTCCCATTTTCTTTGCTGGGGTGTTTTTCACAATGTGAAATTTTTACTTAATTTTTTAAATATTAATCTCCATGTTGACGGTTAAAATGACTTGTCTTTATTTAAACCCTAAAACCGATAATTGTCTACCACTGTTGAGAAATACTAATAAGATTTGCCCACAAATTTCCTAATCCCCAATTAACATTTTAAAGAGCACGATTATATTTTCTTATGGCTAATCAAATAAACTTCCAGCAAAACAGATGGTAATAATCTTTACAAGTTATCCGTTTCACGAAAAAATCATGTTGAAATATAATTGAGCACTTTACAAGAAGGACTTCTGGTTATTTAAGAAGTTCTAAACATGCGGCGAATTTTCGAGTGACTTGTGAACGGATTCAAATGAAAATCAAGCGGTGACAAAAATAAGGCTGATGTGGTGTGATGAATGAATTCTATAGAGGGGTCGTGGCGTTAGGAAATCCAATGGCTAGACTTAATAGGTTGAGGATAATCATGAATGGTTAATAAGGTAACTGATTTTAAAATTTCTACAATCTTTGGTTAACACTAATACAAGGAGATTGTATCAGGGTCATTTGGATATTATAATAATTTCATACATTTTAAATGTAAAATAATTTAGGTCGAATTTAAAGAAAACTAGAAACGAGGAAGAAGCCAAAAGACCTTTTCCTTATTTCTCCTTTCTTCTATACGGGATAATATTGACGTTCCAAACCCTGCGTTCCGCACGCCGGGTCTTCACGGGCACAGATCATCGGCGATATTCCACGCACTTACACGAATCTGAATAGTATGTTGATTTTACTATCTTGCGGTGTGTCTTTGGCTATGGGCGGAAAAATTTCGACAATAAAACAATTAATTTTATGAAAAACAAGTTAATTTTATGCATTATAAATATTTATTAATATATTAAACAATGTAACAAATTACTTGACCAAAAATCATCATACAAAATACAAATACATCTCTCCCCACGCCGACATCCAAGCAGAGCTCTACCGAGGTTGCGAGGATGGGACGTGGAGATAGTTTCCAAATAAAACTTCTGCTCACCTAAAACTAGATTTTTAAACAAAAGGTTCAAGTTGAAAAACTGATTAATGATTTTCAAAAATGGTTAAATTTTATGTTAAAATACATCGGTATTTATACCTATTTTCTGTCCCTAACCTCGCGTGTTATTTTTGATTTGGTAAAACAAAATTCGACCTTGATATTTTCTAGTGTATTCTAATCTTTATTTTTATTATTTTCTAATTTATTTTGATAATTTTTTATTTGAAATTTTTATTGAATTATTTATAATTCAAATTCTTTGATTTAAATTTCATTTTCATGAAAATTTTTCATTTTTATCAAATTTCGGTCGAATTCATTGGGTTTTCATGTTATGTTTGTATTTGTATCGTGCGGATCTTGTTGCATTTTGTTATTATTTTAATTTATTTTTATGTTTATTATTTTATGTGTAATTATCTTTTTTCTCATATTTTGTTAGGTTTAATTGATGTTTACATAGGTTTGAATTTAAAACTGCATGTTATATTTGCATGTGTGTTACCGATTCATTTAAACATTTTTCAAGGCCGTTTGTGTTCTGGCCCAACAATAATAACAAGAAAATTCGGCCGTAAAATGACCATTTATATAAAATTAAAAATTAATGAATTAAATGAATAAAAATAAAATATTTTTGGATGAATAAATTTAATTAAAAATGTTAAAAATAAATTACCAATTTAAATTAAGAAATAAATAAAAATTTAATTTAGATAATATAAATAATTTCAAAGTCGAATTTTGTTTAATCGCAATAAAACTAACACGCAAGGTTAAGGCCAAATTATAGGTATATATACTGATATGATTTGACAAATATCTAATCTTAATTTTCAGTATTGATTTTAAATCGTATTTTGACACTGGTTGTCAGCAGTTTCACTTCGGATTATTTAATTCGATGTTTTTAATGAATTTTTATGGATGCATTCGATTTATTTAGGAAGGATATGGATTTATGGATTTTTATGGATAATTATGAATCTTATGGATATGGATTTTATGGATTTTTGTGGATGTATCCGAGTTATTTAGGAAGGAAATGAATTTATGGATTTTTATGGGAAGTTTAATTCAATGTTTTTAATTTGGATGGTTGAATTTATGAATTTTAATGGAAGTAGCCGGTAATTTAGCTTTGGTTTTAATAAATTATTATGATGCTTAAATTATTTTCTAATTGTCGAAAATTTTCCGGCCCACAGCCAATACATTGCAAGATAGTAAAATCATATACAGTATTCAGATTCGTGTAAGTGCGTGGAATACCGCCGATGATCTGTGCCCGTGAAGACCCGGCGTGCGGAACGCAGGAATTGGAACGTCAATATTATTCCGTATAGAAGAAAGGAGGAGTAAGGAAGAGGTCTTTTGGTTACTTCCTCGTTTCTCGATTTCTTTAAAATTGACCTAAATGATTCTACAATCGGCTCAAAATCTCTAACACCGAGTAGTCCAGTGTGCACTCACTAACTATGAAATGAACATACATAGATCTTAAGGACAAAAAGAGGGAATGGGTAGCGGGGAAAATTGCGAAATCGTTGCAACACTTAAAATGAATAGCCATCGGAAAAAGATTAATCCGAACGACCAAAATCATGAAAATAATGTTTTTAAATAAGAATTAAATAAATTATGTTAAATTGAAACGGAAAATATGGACAGAACGCTGCGCAAATTTTTGGGAATCGTTAAAACACTTATCATAAAAAACTGTAAAATAAGGGCGGAGCGCTGCTCAAATTTTCCGAATCAACTAAAATACTTATAAAAAATAGAAAAATAAAAGTGAAATGCGACTCAACGGTTGGTATAAGATTATTATGAGACTGAAAAATAAGGGCAGAATGCTGCTCAAATTTTCCGAATTACCTCAAATACTTAACAATAATAGTAAAGTAAAAATGAAACTGTAAAATAAGGGCGGATAGCTGCCCAAATTTTCCGAATTGATGAAAATACTTATTGAAAATAGTAAAGTAAAAGCGGAACGCGTAAAATAAGGGCGGAACGATGCTCAAAATTTCCGAATCGATGAAAATATAAAACCGTAAAATAAGGATAATGGTGATAATAATAATAATAATAATAATAATAATAATGATAATAATAATAATAATCATGGTATTTGCAGTAATGATGATAATAATTATGATTATAATAATAGTGCTAATAATCATAGTGCTAATAATCATAATGGTAGTTATAGTAACAAAAATAATAATATAGGAAATAGTAGCAACAATTAATAAAGGTAATACATATGATGGCAACAATAATAATGCTAGCAATAATAATGGGAAACATTGTAGTTATGATAGGGATAAGAGTAAGAGAACTAGTGTGTGAATATTTAACCTAACCAAGGGATACAGGCCAAAGGATAATCTTCGACATGGACAACGATAAGAAGGACTATGGGAATGGACATAACAATGAATGATATGAGAGTATAGGTTAACATTTGACAGAGATAGGAGAATAATGGGACCTAAGAATCGAAAGCGAGCACAGTTTTTCTATCGACAACTCGTTGGATCCAGAGATCGTTCGGTCAATTATAGCATTAGCAATAGCGCTCACTTTTTGCGGACGATCTACCCACTCGAACACAGTTCCAACGTTGCTCAGCAACGGGTGCCGAGTGGTAAGCGAAAGAATATTTGTATGGGGTTGTTTGGGTAACAACCATATAGTTTCAAAATATCAAAACCCAGAAACCCACCAGTTGCAAGAGTGAAATTGACATTTCTGATTTAATAATCATTGGAAACGTGCTATGTGAATCGTTGTTGATAAGATAATTGTAACCATACATTAACATGCTAAATACTGTTTGCATGTATGTTTTGAAAGGTTTTAAGAAGTTTGGTTGGAAAATTTTGCATGTGTGGATTGCCGGTGTATTTAATTAAAATTTAGGTAAAATATTTTGAAAATCTTTCTTCGCCATTCTGATTCAATACTCCCATACATGCAACATCATTCTATCTACCTGCCACTCATTTCTATACTAAGTGATAGTGTGAAAGATAGTTGGTAGTTCATTCAAAGTGTGCGTAGTCACCGGAACTGTTTGGGACCGGACGTGCCCTTGGTTTAGCTAACTGCCGATAGAACGCCTTTGCTCGTCTTCGCATATTTTGATTCGTATTTCTTATGTTTACTAACAATTACCGGTTAATTATTAATTCTTGATCAGATACTCAAAAAATTAAACTTTTATTTTATTTATAATGAAATAAAAGTTTCATATTAAATATGACCCAATAACATACATCATACAGTAGTTAATTAATCTATTCTTAGTTCGTACATTTGGTTACCGACGACTTTCCTAGAGTGTGGACGAGATGCTTTTGCACTTTTTCTGCCTAACCCGGTTTAATACACTTGCGAGCTAATCTTACCCTTTCATTTTGATGCGTTGGTTTTGAGCTGCTCCTGGGCAAAAATCAATGGGTATGTAACGGCGTTTCCATCTTGACTTGCTATAAGAATGGTTTCGAGTGCTCTGACTTGTGTCTTCAGGACTTGGAAACGTTGTTGTTCCAACTCGTAGGCTTCTTGTGTTGCGTGTAGCTGTTGATGTATTTGTTTAACCCAAACAGGGTGAAACCATCTGACTTTAAATTGGTATTGAGTTCGTTGATTTTAGATCACACGTTCATGCTGTTTCTCGTTCTCTTTATGTAGATTGCATATTTTCAGTTTTAGGTAACGAATTAATTCCGTCACCGAAAATTTTAAAATTTATCTGTGTTATATATTGTAAAGACATTTCCTTTAGTGAGTCCAAACTGTCCTCATTATGCCCCATCCAATGATTACTTTCCGGTGATTGAAAGGAATTTTGTTTCCTAGTTGGGGTAGTTCAATCATAACTTCATTAGTCAAATGTCATCTTCATCAAAAATTCAAACCAAATAAATGAGAAATCTTATAGTTGACAATTTTATATACAAAAAAATATTTAACACATGCGATCACATTCACATGAACAACGTACATGTCAAATTACATTTCTTGTGATTGAGTTCACACTTTGTCTCTTCTCCTAACCTTAGCAATGATGATAAAGTTGTCTGGAGTTTCGTACCTTACAGATCGATGGGAAGATAAATGAGAACAGATACTACCATCCGAGCTCTTATGTTCAGCAGGAATGATACCCAATATCCCTGATACTCAGCATCAGTAATTTGAATATATCTAGATTTAAGCAATGTAGGTTTTGCTTGTCCGCTTCATTTACACTTGTATTATGTAAAAACCTAGTCACAATCAAGATATATTTATTTGCTAGTTGTTGGTATTGTCAGAATTAATTTGAATAAATCATTTAGAGGATTTTATTAAATTAAAAAAGGATGAAAGGTAATTTGTCATGTTCCAATCCAATGAAGTCGTCATTGTTTGGCCATTATCAGTAACTTGATGAGACATTCTTCCCATTTCTCTACCATGTCTATCAAAGAACCTTGGAAATCCTGTTGTAAGCTTTCCAAATATTTAGACCAACCAGTTTCTCCTAGTCGTACGCAATGTTTGCTTATTACATTTACGTATCAAACCAAAACCGTCGAACTTCCAGTTACAGTAATTTGATGACACAATATTTTGGGTTTTCTATTTGGTGATTGAATTTATCCATTCCTGAATTTGAAATGTAGAATTTAAGCTTAACTACAGGATATTATTTATCCTTTATACATTCATAATTTGTCCAATATTTATATACTAGGTTGTGTAAAAGGTTCCGGGCAGTTTTGGATTACAATTTCAACATATAGAATGACAATGAAAACAAACATGATTAACCAATCATTTTATTCGTCAAAATAAAGTCCTCCATTGTCTATAACAAGCTGCCATCTCTCCACAAGCAACCAAATCTGATTAAAATACCAATTTTGATCTTTACTGGCAAAGAATTGCTGACAAGTCTGTTCAACCTCAGATAAAGTTTTAAATTTTCGTCCTCGTAAGAAATGTTTCATTGAACGGAACAATCGGTAATCAGATAGAGCAACATCTGGGCTATATGGAGGATGGGGTAAAACTTCAACAATTCATCAATCTTCTTCTGAGTTAGACGAGCACGATGGCAGGAGGCATTATAAAATTGCATGAGAACTAGATTTCGATTAACTAATGCTGGGTATTTAACTTTTGAAATGTTGCATATCCGATCCAACTATTCACAGTAAAGCCTCGGATTGACAGCATGACCGTAAGGAATAAACTCGTAATGCACAACACCTTGGTAGTTCCGCCAGGCTGACAGCATCACTTTCTTCTCAAAACAGCCTTGGCGGATCACTGGTTCAGGTTCCTCGCCATGTTTAGCTCATTGTTTTAATCAATTTTTATTAACAAAATAAATTCATTTCTCATCTCAGGTAGCAATGCGTCTGCAAAAACGATCATCTGTAGGATTTTTAAGCAGCTGCTGACATATCTCAACTCCTTTTTTAGCTTGTGCATCAGTAAGATCATATGGATCTTGACGAGGCCGTTTCAGCATGTAATGAAGGTACTGCAGATGATTGTGGACAGTTTTGTTGCAGATCCTAAGACTCGTGGCTAAAGAACGCGTGCTTGCATGTTTATCTTGATTCAATGCATCAACTAGAACCTTTTCATTTAATACTGATGGTCTCCCACATTGTGGTTTATCATCCAGGCAGCTGCTGACTTCTTAACCGTAACCTCACCTTCAATGGTACAAATTTCCTCAACTGCTGCTCTTGTGTAAAGAGTTTATTAACTTATAGGTTCCATGTATGCAAAGTGCTTTGTAAATTTACTTACTACTGCTGCCCGGGAACTTTTTACCCGACCTAATATTATGGAGCTGAATCAGTCATTTGTTTTGAGAAAAGCTTGAAATAAATGTATATTATATAATTTATAATTGAAAAACACATGAAAATTTAATTAATTAAATAAAAATTGTTTGAATGATTTATCATCGAGATTTCCAAAACAGAATTTATTGTTTGACTACAAAAGAATTAGGAAGGAATTCATTGTCAAATTCCATTTATGTTTTCCTAAATAACTAAAAGTAATAAAGAGTAGTGAAGTTATTCATTTGACTTTTATGGTCGAAAAAAGTGCATAAGATACATTTGTATGAAAAAGAAATGGAAGTCAACAATCAAAACGACTAAAAATGCAAATAATCTCAATTAGAAAGAATTAGTTATTTTCCAATTTAAAAATTAACTATATTCGTGATCCTTGTATTTGGTATTGATGATTAAATAGTCAAATTAAGCCTTCATTTAAACAAAAATAACTATAAATTTTACAGTATTAATTACATTTTTCCAAACCTAAAAATTGTGAATAGTATTTTCGAATTTATTATTAGATTAATATGCATCCTATGACGGCGAGAAAAATATTACAAAAAATCGGTATATTTTTATAATATAATTCAAAAATTAACTTTACATATTTATTCAAGGTTCTCAAGTATTTGCTCATATTGGTTAAAATGATAAAATATTCTTTTGATGCTTACCCAAATGCCCAAACACGAAAGAATAAGTTTGTCTGAACATAATCCTAGTAAAATGTTAAATATAAAATTATTAAATCTCAAAATTGTTAAATGATGAACATTATAAAAATTAAATATTAAACAAAAATTTAAAATGAAAATGAAAAATAATTGAATACAATTTCAAATCATGAAAAATTAAATTTAGATGTAAATATATTTAGAATTTTCATAAAAAGTTATAAATATAATTTTATCTTTAAAATAATAATAAATAAAAATCCAGTATGTTGTGTTGAAAGAATGTATGAAATCTTTCCTGGGCACACACACACACATATATATATATTATAAGTGAAAATCACTTGAAAAAGCCTGTCCCGAAAATTCGTGAATAGCTTAAATAAATCTGATTCATAGCCAAATTTTGTAGAAAATATATATATAACTTTGATAAAAATAAATAACTATTCAAATTTATCAAATATTAATGGGTTTTTTAAATACAAGTAGTTCAGAAAGAAACTGTAACACTAATAAGCACCATAAGCTGATAATGATAAATAACTCAATGAAAAATTAGGAAATAATAATTATTTATAATGTGAATCTCGCATAAAATTACTAACAAAAATTATGATTTTTCAAATTTTTTAAGAGCTGATTTATAAGGATAAAATAAAATATTAAAAAATATATAGTATAATAGTTATAACGCTAATATAAGATATATAATAAAAGTTTTTGTTTTCTCAGCATTAAAAAATTGGGCTTTAGTCAAGCAATAAAATACTGAGAAAGAAGTTTCCTAAACCTCAATATTGTTCACTATTTTTTATCAAAAAGTAATTCAAATATTTTTGCATTTTTATTTATCAAAAGAAAAAAACGCATTCGCTTTCTTTAAAACAGATTAAAAGAACAAAACAAGAGGAACATTCATAAAAAAAGAGAAAATATTTTGTTGGCAATTTTCATAAAATTGATATAAAAAATAAATTTTTAGTTAGAAAAACTAAAATTATTTAAAAAAAATGGTAATTAGATCATCAAATGAAATTTTAATGAAAACAAAGTTAAGGAAAATATAATTAAATATTAAAAAAGTGTCCGTGGCTCCATTTATGACAATGGACAGGTCCCGGTAAAATAAATTATCTTCTATTACCTGGAATAATTTTAATGAAAATTAAATCGAATAAGAAAAATTTTAACCAATCAGATTGAGTATTTATTGCAAACTCCCACTCATCAAATTAATTTTTTTTATTAAATTTTTTCAAACTCCAATATAAAAATTTTTGATCGGATTATTTATTTTTTAAATTAATGTAAGTCGTTGTTTTATTTCTATTTATTTGTTTAAAATGTTCGAAAATTTTTCTTCAATCCTAAATACTGAAACAATAGGAGAAATTATTTACTATACTAATTAAAATTAAAACCAAAATTTTATTTTAGTAAAATATTAAAAAAAATCAAGTCACTCGTTTTTTTTGAATTTCCTATATTGTTTTAATGTTTCCATCATCTTCTGGTTAATGTTCAAAAATATTCTATTGTCTTTCAACAAATCTAAAACTCAAATAATAGTTTTAATTTAAAATTTTCAAATGTTAACCTGAAATTCCTATTGTACCTTTCTTATTGTCCAACAATATGATTCCAAATAATGTCCGAGTTTGTACACAAACACGTCATGGCATACTGAATAACATAAATTTCTAAAGGAGAACTTCATAAAACCTTAATTTAGTCCAGGTCATCCAATTTTCTTTGAAGTTGGCCATTTTCTAAGAATACTTACATTTAAAAGTCTGATACTACTCAAAAATTCACTGAACCACTCTTGCAGCAACCATCAAAATTTCCATTGTAAATTAAAGTTTATTTGCAAATACTCAATTACTGTCAAAATCGATTTAACACATTTTTATTTACTGTTGGAGTTTTGGAATTAGGTGCAAATAAAATATTAAAGGTAGCATACAAAAAGTTAAAGATGAATATGTAAATTTTATACTGTCAATGCTCTTTGCAAAATTGAAAACTAATCAATTAAATTAACTAAAATATTTTGACGTTATTTATCAACTTTTCGGGTAAACACAAAGTTTTACAGAATTAATAATAGCCTTTCAGACTTAGGTTATCTTTTCATTAGGAGAGTTAGGGAAAACTATTAGTACAGTTTTGGGAAAGGAATAATTAACGGCACCACACGTTTAAAGAGAGGGAAATTGTAAAAAGCTATTGTAAATTTACTAATCAAATTGACAAAGTGCTTGTGGTGATTTCCATTTTATTTTCTGGAGTACAATTAATATCCCACAATTGAATTGTTCCATTCACTGCAGAATTAAGTAATACACCAGCGTTTTTGATGTTACAAGAAAATCCAAAACCTTACTGAGAATGTCCTTGAAGAACGAGATCGTTAGTTTGAATTTCAATTAATTTATCATCGATTGCTACAAAGCTCATGAGAATACAAAATTATCGTAGTTGTGGAAGAACTTCGATTGATAGATTTAACAATTGTAATTTTTTATTCAATTGATTCAGAAGAGTTGATATTATTTGATTGAGAACGTGAATGCTTGCGTCAGATTTTTGATATTGTTGATGGAGCAGTTCGGAAAATTTCGTCAACTCTACAAATGGCAACTCCATAGCCATATTTGTGTAGGATAGTGAAGTGTCCAACATTTCTTCTGTTTGTTCATTTACCAATGAATTACCAATTGAATATTCTTTTCATCTATAACCGGTGATTTATTAACAAAGTTTAATTTGTTAAAAGTTGTTTGACATTCATAATCGAAATTAATTAATGATCTAGTTAATCAAAGAAGGTCATCTGAAGATTTTTCAACTTGATAATCGGTTTTAAAATCGTTGCTAGCTGTGTTTCCATTGGGAAATGAATTTTCAAGTTCGAAATATTTAAAGCAATTGTCGTTATCAATATCACTTCATCATACTCCCATGGAATTTCGGAATTAAATGTTAACTCATTTAATTTATCTGATTCTTCCTCTAATTTATCCAATTTATTTGTATACTCTAAACCTCTATAATTATGTAGTTTCTCAGTCGTAAAAATTATAAACAGTATAAAAAGTACAATTAATTTCAAAATTTACATAAAGTGCACTTTTTTTGATCGTAACAAAACATTAAAACAAAAAGTGTTTTTACATTGTTCCTTTTGGATTAATAATTTTTAAAAATTAATTTTGCATTTTAATAGTTTTTAAAAATTAATTATTGTTGTTACTTGGAGAAAAGACTCAAAATTTGAGTCCATTCTCCAAGTTACTAAACTACACGAGGGCTATGGGAACAAGCTAACCAAATTCTCAACAGTTTGAATGTCTTGATTATCATATTATTGCTTACTATATTTGCAAGTGTTTTCGTATATAAAAAGTAGTTTGAAGTGGACTTCGTTTGGATTTCCAATCAATAATTTAAAAATATATCTTTGAAAAAAAACTAATAAATTATTTAATCAAGCTGTATTGTTGGTTATCGAGCTGAACAAACGAATTTGAATTGTATCAACTTTATTTTGTTGTAATAAAACTTAATTGAGCTGGGTCTTGTTGTTCAGAGTAAAAACACGAACTCAATTTATCATTATCTATTATTGTGATATATATATATATATATATATATATATATATTATTCATCTTATTATTTGTAATACAATCAAAAAAATTGAAATTCAAGCAAAAATCATAAATCAAAATTTTGATAAACGATTAAATTAGCAATTGAATCAAGAAAAAGGTTAGTGCTGAGGCCCAGGAGAATAAAGGGCCAATAAATTTGGGTCAGATCAAAACGATTTCCCCATTAACTCAACTAAACGCTTGAAATTTGAATCAGTTTCATATTTGCATTTAATAATTTTTAAATTGCGAAAGTTTTCTGGGGAGGGTAGCATTTATTTCATATACCAAATCCATTTTAGCTAGTAAATCAGTTAATATATTGTCAAAAAAGCGATTTAACCTTTTGTTAGAGAAACAACTATAAGATTCCATTGGATAATAAATACAATAAGAACATCCCTATTATTATTATTATTATTATTATTATTATTATTATTATTATTATTATTATTATTATTATTATTATTATTATTATTATTATTATTATTATTATTATTATTATTATTATTATTATTATTATTATTAATATTATTATTATTATTATTATTATTATTATTATTATTATTATTTATATTTTATCAAATCTATATTTTCTATTTAATTAGAAAGTAATGAAAACGAAATTAAAATTTTATTCGTTTAAATATAAGAGCTTTTCTGGAAGAGGAAAACTGCAAATACGCTTAAATAAAATATTAAGAAAAATAAATTATATTTAAAATTTTTCTTTAAAATGCTTATTTCAATAATTAAATCACTGAATTGTTTTACAAATATTGACAGCAAGTAGTAGTATATTTTAAAATTTAAATATATTTTTTAATCGAAAATTTTACATTTATAAATATTATTGAAATTTAATCATACGCTGCTGCACACGGCACAAAAGAAACATGTTGATTTTTAAGGGGGTTCATTTCAAAAACGAGTTATCAACAATGAATTTCATCAGTCACATTTATTTTAAAATTAAAATTAATAAATAATTGATCAAAGTAAAATAGAAAAATTATTATTTATTTATAAATTAAAATTTAGTAATTATTGTTTTAGAACTTTATTTGTTGTGTTTGATTTCATTTAATTATTATGTTTATTAAAACATTTTCTAATACAACTTATTTTACAGCATTTCAACTGTTCTTTTGTTTTTTAATTCATCTTTTGATGAATGCTAAATTCTTTTGAAGATTTTTAATGAGTTTGCTTTTTGAAAAATAAAATTATATTGCACAGCGAGTATCACAATTTCATAGATGCTTAGGTGACATTTCCAAACAAAATTCTCGACGCATACAATTGTAATATTACAAATAATTCTTCCTATTACATAATCTTAACTTATTTGCACACACAAACAATCCCACATCAGTCAATAGTCATCAAAGTCACTGTAACTTGGTTATATTAGTGACTCATAATAAATTAATATTATTTTATATAAAAATAATAATTATAATTATAATAATAATAAAAGTTTCATCAGTTTAATCATAGAAACATTATAAAAATTTGTTTAAACAGTTTTCACTGAAACTAATTTCTTTTTTTCCGTTTTTTTATGCTCATAGGGTATTCATTTTTATAGTTAAAGTCAAAAGCGAAATAGAAACTAGCTTTTAAAAAAATGTGATATCACAAATAATGTCAGATAAACAATTAAAAACTTATTAGAAAATCTTAAAACTAAAACAAACATTGGAATTTCTAGTACCAGTTAAACAAAAATAATTTCAATTAAAGTTTCATTGTTCTTACTATCAAAAATGTCATGTATTTTATGTGCAGAAATAAAATAATTCTAATAAATTATTTTACCAAAATTACTCCAAATGATTATAATAAATAGCAAGAAACATAATTTTTTTGCATTAAATAAAATTTTAAAATTATGAAAGCCTTCATTTATTAGGAATCATTAAACAATGGTACTGATTTAAATAAAAGAACTCGCCAATCCAACATATATTATACTACAATATAGATTTGCATCATTATTGTTTTAAAATATAGAATTTGACTCAGAATGTGATGATAGACTATACATACAATTCATTAATTATTCTCGTATATATATAGTAATGATATTTAAAACAAAAAAATATATAATCATTTGATTCCGAGTAAAAACACATGTATTCAATGTGTACAAACAATTATATATGACAGGCTCAAACTTTCATATTAAAGACAAATCAAACAAAAATTAATTACGTTTCTCATTTCATTTACATTGCGAAAATGAATTAGGAAAAGTTTTCCAGTGATTTTATTTTACATGCTTTATTCAATGAGTTTGCATTCTTTTGTTAATAGGAATATAAAATTATAAAATAAATATAATTATTACATAATTCTCTATTTTGATGATTTTTTGTAATATTAACCTTTGTAATATAATCCTTCAATAAATAAAAAGTTTCAATTGAAATAATAATTCTCAAATTTTCTTATTGGAAATTAAAATACATTATTTAATTTTAAAATACTTCTTTACTAAATTTCAGACCCGAAAATATAATCGAATCACTAATTATATTACTTTAAATTTGCATAATCTCGAAAGGGAGTAAAATTAAATTAATCTTTATTCATTAAAAATTTAAAATGAGTAATAAAATACAAATGAAAGTTTGTTTGAATAATCAAGGATATTGAGATTAGAAATTCAAAGTACGATGAAAGTATTTCTTCAAATTATTAAACTCAAATTCCTATCAATACAATCTCAGCCGATTACTGAAATCGATTATCGTTTTTGAAAAACATTTTCTCAATCAAAATTTATCAGTAAATTGCCTTAGTTATTGTAAATAGAATTTATTATTATTATTATTTTAGTTTTTATTCATACACATTCACATACACAGAAATATTTCTTTTTAAATTAATTTCTTTCTCGTTTTATTTCTTCCTAAGACTATTTTTCTTTTATAAAATAGAATTTTTATTTATTTTAATTTCTTATATTTTTAAATGATTATCATTTTGTTATGATTTCAAAAAAATATAACTAAATAATATATTTACATATGCCTTATCCGTGCCGGTACATATTTCATTAAAAAACAAAACCGAATACTAAAGCTGAAAATTTCTACAATTTTCCTATAGTTTCATGATTTTTAGTTTAATAAAAGCATCATATTTCTTCTACAAAACACTTAGTGAGTATCACATAAGCCTTTAATAATAATAATTATTATTTTAAATTTAAATTTTTTCATAAAACTTTTATATTTACATATTTTTAAGTTACCTTCATTTAGTTTTCTTGAAATCGAAAATGAAATAAAATATAAGATTAAAAATATAAAAAGATAATTATTGATATATGCATTTTCGAAGACAGATTCGAGTTTTAAGACGTTCGGTCATGAGAACCTGTTTAATAGTCTTCGCATTGGTCAATTGGTTGGAGCATGACTGCTTTTGTGACTATTCCAAGCATAGGCATTTTTGCTTGGAGGTTAATATATGCATAAGGTTTGATCTTCAAATTGCTTTTGAATCATCAGTTAGACACTAACTGCAATGACTAACATCAAATATAAAGAGAGAAACTCGTTGACTGACAAACATTTAGAAAACTTGACAAGTGCAGCGGTTACTCAATATTAGCCACAAATTAAAAAAATTGCAAATTTAATTTAAAGTCAAATTTCTCATTAAAAACAAAAAGTTTTTCAAAGTTGTAAACACATTCTGGTTTTTATTTAAAATTAATATAAGTTACATAGCAAAATTTTAGATTAAATTTTTTACCATACTTCAGCACCTCTAAAATGCATTGATCAATGATGACACTTCTCCAGATCTTTATTATACCACAAAATAATTCTTTATATAAGTAAAGTAATTCTTTATATTATTACAAGGAGACAAAAATGGACTTCTATTTGTTGTCAAATGCTCCAAACTGCATTATTTGAGTGGCTCATTGTGTCAAAAAAGTTGGACAGCACTGAGTTAGAGCTTTTCATGACTCTTACAAATATTCAATTTGATAATATAATTAATTTTTATATTAATATTTATCTTAATAAAATCATTTAATATTATCAATTATTGAAATAATACTACTTAAATTAAAAGGTAAGTATATAAATGGAAACAATCACTCAATTCCATCCCAAAACTACGAAATTTATAAAAATATTTTATAAGAGAATATAGACCAAATAGGTTTTAAGTAAAAAAAATGCAAGTAATCTAAAATTTTTAAATAATTAAAAATAAGAAAATAATTAAAGTTTGTTTAAATTATACTCTTACAATTGAAAAACGTGACTAAAGGCGCTAGTAATTAATATTCTCTTTCTAGAAATTATTTGCGAGCACATTTCTCCCATAATTCTTAAACCATTATAAAAATGGCAGTAATAACTAAAATCTTTTCCTGAAAGTTTTTTAAAAATTTTGATATTTTATTTCGAAATTATTGAACAAAATAAAAACAAGAAAAAATATTAAGAAAACTTTTTCATAAATTACAAATTTAGTTTTGAAGTCATAAAGTAAAAAAAAAGTTTGTTTAATATAAAAATATTAATTAAAAAACTTCTATGGAGAAATTAATATTGTAGTAAAACTTCAATTATCTTGACAAGCCACCCTAAAACATTGGTTCCTAATCTTTTTATGGTGACTGAGCACATTGTAACCACAAATAGTTTTACTGTCCCACTTTTTTATTATTGATTTTCTTTTTATAAATTATAGATTTTTAATCACTTAATTATTAAAAAAAATTAAATGAATATAAAAGAATATTCGAAACTAGTGTGATTTCCGCTGTTCAATATCTTTAAAATAATCTATTTGTAATTGATTTGATTTCTCGAGTAAAATGTTATCTACGCACAGGCATCCAATCGCAATATATTACGTTTTTTGTTTCAATAATCTAGTTTTCCTAAAATAAGAATGTCTTCGAGATCAAAAATTCCTTTATTTTATAGTAAGTTTCAAGGGTTTTGGATCTCAATTTCGGAATTGATATATGTATAAGTACACATGGTAACAGCAAAGGTAACACTATAATGAATATGATAAATAATTTTATTTAATTCTCCGAATAATCATAATATCTTCTAAAATGTGATCAGTCATACGTGTCCTTAAATCGGACAATATAAAGCGGAGACCAGAGAAAAGTCTCTCAACACTTTTCAGTATATCTTCTTACACAACTATAAATATAGCCTAAAAATAAAGAATACACTATGGGATCAGCCAGGAAATGAGATAACATCTGAGTTAACTGAACAATTATGGTAAGATATGTTTAGGATTTTCTTTTTGTTTTCTATAGTGCTGTTTGAGGTTCTCGTCTTTAAAATTTGTAGTACTCATCCTAATGTTTACTTCTTACATGACGTTCTAAATTTGCACTGTGTAATTTCCCAACTTTATAATATACTAATCTTGGTATAATTACACAGATATATTTTTTATATTTTATTTTTTCCTTTTTTCGAAATCAAAAATTTGCAGCTGTGGATTTTTATAAATGACCAAAAACTTGTCATATCTCGCCTTTTTACTAGCAGATTTTTTATTGAAATTGTTTATTGGGGGGGGGGGTAACCATAATTATGAAGGATATGAAATAAGCTTTAGGAAATACTAACTCGTATGCTGAAAAGAAGAAAAATAATTTTAACCGGTTTTTTAGGATTTCGGTTAACGGTAACCGGTTTATTTATGAATATTTATTTCGGTTTCGGTAACAGTTACGGTTAGTGAAATATTTAGAAAAATAACGGATAACCGGTTTCCATCTCTGATTAGGACTCAAGATAAATTATTAGCTTCTGTAAATTGTTGTTAAAATAATATTTCTTCAAATTTAGAATCAACAAATAAAACAACAGAAAAAAGTAATAAAATCCTTTAAAAAATAAAAATTCTAAATTGAGACTAAAACGTAAATTAGAAAATGAAAAACGATGAAAATATGGCAAAACATTTGAAACTTGAGTTAAATTAATTATTTTATATTTTTCAATAAATTAATTAACCATACTTTTATTGTGTTTAAACTTTGACTATGTATTTTTTCTATTATGTCAACTGCATTTATTAAATTCATAAATATTGTTTAGTTTTAGATGCAAAAATGTTTTTTAAATATTTATTTATAAAATTTTATTTAACGATGTAAATTTAAGAACTCGAAATAAATGAAATATTTTTCAAGGAAATTATCATCATCTTCTCTCTGCCATAATAATCTCAATCAAATGTTATATTCGGAAACAATAATTATGCAATGGATTGGATTCGTTGCTGATCAAATATTATTTTAATCAATAATTTATACTATTTTTATAATGAAATAATTTTTATAAATAAAGATTAAATTGATATTACAAATAATAATATAGAAACGATTAAATAATTATTAGAAAATTTTAAAACGGAAACAAACACTGAAATTTGCATTAAAAAACATTTCATTTTCTTGTAACAGTTAACAAAATATTTTTTCAATTACTTTTTATTTTTCCTACAACCAAAAAATTACTCCATTGAAAATAATGTCATACGTTTCATATGCAGAAATGAAATATTCCGTAATAAATTATTTTACCAACATTATTCCTTACATGCTTATAATAAATAACAAAAAATACCAATTATATGCGTTAATTAAAATTGGAAAATAATTAAAACCGTCCCTTACTAAGAATCATAAATAATAATTACGTGTTAAATTAATGAAATAATTATTTTTTTATTTATATATTTATATAATACTAGCAAAAGCCCGTTCAAATGTCAAATTTATAAAATAAAATGATTAATAGTTGAAGTAAAATTTTAAAAAACAGTACTGTTTAAAAATATATATTACTTAATAAAATTTTTTTGTATCTTAAAATTTAACAATTTTCTACAGTTGTTTTCAAATTATAGTTCGTGGGATAGCTCCAGGAGCATCGTGTCTTTTTTATTTTAAATGTAATACTCACATACTTTATAAACATTTTGATTGTCATTTGCATATATTATCACATTTTCACACAAATTAAAGTTCGTATAATTTTCTAACAATAGTTTACCCTTTACACTATCGTAATAAACTCACAATGTACTCAATCATGTACAAAAATTACGTTTTGTTGTGAAGTTTTCCATATTTAACTTTTTAAAACAGTTTGTTATTCGATAAAAATTTGATTAAATTTATTTTGATTTATTGCCATACATGTCATATCAACATGTAATTGTTGTTGACATAATAGTGATATGAGTAAGTCATACGCCTAGTTTATAAAATATAAAACACATTTATACATTTGATTATATCTGAACAACTAGTATTTTATGTTGCTTGGTAATGAAGTAGTCAGATTTTGGGATCTGATGGCAAATTTCGATCCATAATGTTATCGAATTTCTTTAGTTTTACATTCATACAATAAAATATTTTACATTAATTTTAATCATGCATCACAAAATTGCGCTAACTATCGTTTATCAATTATTATTATTATTATTATTATTATTATTATTATTATTATTATTATTATTATTATTATTATTATTATTATTATTATTATTATTATTATTATTACTATTATTACTATTATTATTATTATTATTATTATTATTATTATTATTATTATTAAAAATAATTAATTAGGTTTGGCATTCATTTTATTAAAATTAAACGCCAAACCCTCATCGTACAATATATTTCGACAGTTTCACTGTCATCTTCAGGCCTAAAGATCAACTCAAATATTATGGATCATTTATATAATTTAAACATATTATTTTTTTAATTAAATATTTAAATATTTTCTAACTAATATTTTAATTTTTTTATAAATATTAAACTTTTTATCACTATATTAATAAAATATTAAAATAACGAAACATTTTATAAATTAAATTTTATAAATTTTAATTTTACACACAATACAAATAATATTAAAATTTACAAAGAATTTTTAAACAATAATGAAACGTCAATTTATCACAATTTAACATACTCAAACTATTTAAAAATATTCAAAACATTTGTAGTCATAGCAATTTGCACAATTATCTTTCGATCCAATGACCTTATCAACGATATCTCACACGTTCCCAATTATTATTAAAACCTTTCCACAAAATTTTAAAATCAGATATTCCTATTTTATTTTTAGAACCTCTATCGTGCTTACAAATATTGCTTAAACTATTCAATTGACAATGCTCTAGAACTCGATTACACTCATTACATGTAAATTGATAAACGAGATCAGAACACAATAATATTGCGTACCTTACACGAATTAGAAACGATCTTATAATCTGAATTTTCCTTCTGCTTATTAAACTTCCTCTTATAATTTGTACAACCTTCTGAGCATGGCAATACTAACACAAATTTAGGCTCATTATTCTTATTTTCATTTTTTTGTCAAGTTGCACTCAGACTTTCCCAAACATGGATCCTTAGGCCTTTTAATCAATTTGTCAACATTAATAAATACAAAGTTTTTAAAGAACACGAATATGTAAAATTATTTTACTTATATTTTTAATATTTTGAATCCCTTAAACTTATCCCACATCCAATCTAGCCGACCCAGTCTAAAATACAACTTTGCATTAAAACTGTCGTTATTTTATGTATATTTAGTAAATTGTGGGAAAATTCCAAAAACTGAGTTTAAACCAAACCATATATTTCCTGTATTTAATTGTAAAAGTCACGGTTGCTCACCTGGGAAATTATAAAAATTTCCCAATCCAACATACTTAAAAAATCAAACGAAAAAAAATATTAATATTTTCTATTATTAAAAATCTACAATAATTGTTCTATTTTACTTTTTACCATTTTATAAGCCCATAATATAAAACCAAATATATCATGAGTATTATTTTATTATTAAAATTAAATAAAAATAAATAAAATTAAAAGTCCAAAAAAATAAATAAAGCCGCCTTATTTATTTATTATAATCCTAGATAATAGTAATAGGATTATTACTATTATATAATCCTTATTTTTGTTTTAACGATCGTGCATAAAATAGTTTTGAATAAACAATAAATGGAGCGTGGAAAATAATTTTAATACGGCTGAACGAATACTGAAATCATGCATTGAAATAACAACAAAATTATTATTTTTTAATTTTTTATTCTCTTGAATAGATTTTGGTTTTTGTTCAAAAAAATCTGATTTTTTAAAAGAGAATTTGTTGAATTATAATCAAATTACCAATGAATTATTAATTTAATTATAGTTTTTATTATTTTAATATAATATAAGTTCAATTTTACACTTAAAATAAGCAATAATATGTAAATTGTTTTATTAAATAAAAAAAATAATTTTAAAAGGTTTTTTTTATTGAAATAAAAATTTATAATTAACTGCTCTCTTTAGCTGAATACATCACAATAATTGCAAATGTTATCAAATTTATTTATTTACACCTGAGTCACTTTTCCTTTCTTCACTTAAAAAACCATTGAAAAACAAAAAAATAATTTTTGTTTTAATTATAATATTTCATATTATACTATGAAAGTAAATCCGTTTATCGAATAAGGCTAAAATTAATTATTTAATCAACAATGTTTCCAAATATTAATTAATTTAGTAATCTTACTACTAATTACTTACTTCTAAAGAAAATCCCATTATCACCTAATAGAGTAAAATTAATAATTTATAAGAAATTTGTTTATAAAATTTGCAGTAATTTACTATAAAAGGCTTAAATAATTAATAAAAAAATTTTCAATGTACTAATTGTCTTTAATTATCTTTTTTGGGATTACTAAATATTTTCTTCGTTACTTTCAATAACCTTTAACTGTCCAACTTTCTTAGTTCTTTCAGCGAGAAAGAACACAATAACATTCCTCCCTTTATAATTTTTTAATAATTTTATATTTAAAATACAAAAATTTATAAATAATTATGTTTCATAAATAATTCCTAAGTTAACATGAAGAATTGACAATAATAATAATAATAATAATAATAATAATAATATTAATAATAATAATAATAATAATAATAATAATAATAATAATAATAATAATAATAATAATAATAATAATAATAATAATAATAATAATAATAATAATAATAATATTAATTGTTTAAATGACAAAATAAAACAGTTATTTTGTGAAAAGTTTACAGCAAAGGAGATTTTCGTCATCTAATTATATAATATTTAACTTACGATAATTTTATAATAATAATTATAATTACACAAATTCATAAAGCAATAAAATTATATAAAAATATAAGATATATAATATGATTGAAGTAAATGGTAGTCATTTCATTAATATGCTAAAAATTCACAATAAATATTACTAAAAGAATTATAGAATGATAAATCTATTTCCGAAATAAGTGATCCGAAAAAAATAAGAAAGAACTGAAAAAATTCATGATAATATTTTTGATGTTTTGTTTATGTGAGCGTAATGAGGAATTTAGCTATACACCAATTTAGGTTTTTAAAATATTTATCAAATGATAATAAGCAAAACATTTTTGTTTGAATTAGTAGTTGTTATAAATAAGAAACCATAATAAAAATGACCAAAAAAATGACAGAAAATGCTAAGGTAATAAAAATGGAAGTGGTAATAATAAAATGGAATAAAACTTGAATTAATTCATTGAAGTATTTTTCATTTATTTTTCATTTATTTTTAGATAAATTTTAGTTCGTAAATTTTTATTGGTTATGCTTGGATTTCGCAGGATTTCTGGTTTCCTTTCATTAGGGTTCTATCCGTTCTTTGACTAATTTGACTCTCAAATATCAATAATGGTTTTTATAAGTTTTGCAAAAATTTTGAAAATTTTTATTAATAATCTAAAAATATTATTAAATATTAAAAATATTTTTTTATATATTAATTATTAAATAACAAAATGTTAGAATTAAAATTACAATAGTATTATGATATTATTATTATTACCAATAAATATTTTGGTAATAAAATAATTATTACTATTAACTTTATGATAAAATGCAGTAATTAATAATTAAAAAATTTTAACCTAAGATTACTACTGAAATTTCCAATATAAAATTTAGCTGAGATTTTAAATACATTTTTCTTTTTTTCCCTCCATTTTTCAACTCAGTATTACCAAATAAAACAGATAAATCGTAGTGAAAATTGTGAACTTTCAAAATTAATAATAACACTAAATTCCAGACAAAAATTATCCAACGCTCAAATTATCATAACTCAAAACCCTTTACTTGTTTATTATCAAGTTCCATTTAAATCGGCGACCACTAATTTAAACAACATATTTACTATAGATGTTTATAATTTTTCTTCTCCAACATTTTGAACTCAGATAAAATTCAAGAATATAAAGATTTTCAATTTGAATTAAGATGTAAAAAATAAATAGTTGCAAAAATAAAATATAATAATACAGTAATTTTTTGTTTAAATGAACTTATTAATAATGACAAAGTTTGTATTTTTGAAAGTTCAAGTGATGCTTTTAATAAATTTGTTAAATAAATTTCGGTTTATCTTATTTTTAGATGTATAATTAAATTTATTAATTTTATATTAAAATAAAATAACTTAAAAATAATATATTTATATCAATGGAATCAAAACATTGCAAATATTGTTTGCGGATATCTGTTAGTTAGTTTTCGGCAACAAATTCTTAAGTAAATATTTACGCAAAGTGCAAAAAGCGAATTCGATTGTTGTTATTGTGTTATTAGTAAAATTTTAATGCATTTTTGAGATTGTTGATCTTTACAAAATGGCACAGGGAGTCACATCAAAATTCAGTTGCCGAAATTAAACTCATTTTTATATTATATATGAATTTTCTTATTTTTATATTGAAAAATATTCAATTATGTCAGAAGTAAATCAAGTCAGCATATCTCTCACTGAATCTCGTTTTAAAATAAAATTTCAATGCAAAATTTCAATTTTTTTCATGATAGCTTTTAACAATGAATAGATTAATTAATTTTTCAGAGAGATCATTATTAATAAATAATTTTAATCAATCTCTCGATTTATTATTAATTCTTTTTTCATAAAATCTAATTTAAATTTTCAATAAATAATTTAATTGATATCAAATTATTTGTCAAGGGCGTCCTGAGTGATATTTTATCAAAGGTTTTCATCAGCACTTGAAAAATTCATTTTAATAATTTTTTTTAATTTGTCTAGAATTATTGTTATATTCTAACATTTATTCATAAAATAAACCTAATTATCTTACACTTTTCAAAACCTTCTTTCGAAGAAACAGCTTTTTTGACAATCTTAGGAAATAAGTTGGAATCAAAATATTTGGAAAAAGTAACTTTAAGAAAAAGTAATTAAAAAAATTTAAATATATTAAGAAAATATTTAAAATATATTAAAATATTAATTATTTTTGTTTAAATGAATATTTTTGGTTTATTTATGTTCGAATCACCAAAATTCAACTGTATTGCAAATTTGTTTACAGGAAAATATTTTGACCAAATCACTTGCATAAAACACAAAATTCTCAATCACATCCAATGTGAAAATTTACAATTTCCACTAGATACTTTTTTTTGATCATTAATGACAAATATGAATAAACTTAGCAATTCTTTTATACTATAAATATTTAATAATTTTCCTTATTTAATTTCTCTTTGCTGTCGGTTTTACCAACTAATTAAACTTTATAAAACCTTTTTTGCATCCATTAGATAAACTTTTTTTGATTCGCAAATATTTTAACCATAGTTTCAAGTTTCTACTTTTCATTCTAAATTTGTTATAAATCTGAAATAACTAAATTTTGCCATTTCTCATTTTTGCATTTAAATGATTTGCAAAATACTATCAACAAACCTCAATGACTTTTAACCACAGAAATATTAACCATACAAATAATTTGAGAATTTCAACCGTCACTTACTCAGCATATATCACAGCTTTATATTATATTTTCTATTTTTAAATATCATAAATGTGATTATTTTATTTGGAAATCTTATTTAAACATTACAATCCTTTTATTTTGTTTTAATGAATGCAACTTTTTCATTTAAATTCGATTAAATACAGATTTTATTTGTTAAATTAACAATGTTTGGAAATTAAAATGACAAAACTGACATTCCGTTTTTTATGCTTTATTGATAATCTATTAATTAAAACAAAAAAAATAATTTCCCAAGATTTGAAGTTGACCAGATAAAAACAACATATAAACAAAAAAATAATTTGCAAATAAAATGTAATTAAAAATTAATGTTTTTCGGTGCCGTTATTTTATTTCTAATCATCAATCAATAGAATAAAACAATGAATATTTTGTTTTCTTTTTGCATTTGAAAATAATTTAAAATAATTTAAAGTCGACATTTTTTAAAAATTTTTAAAAATAAGTCATTTTTAATATTAAAATTTTTGAAATATGTAATTATTTTCCTCTGGAATATTATGTAGAAACATATTTATTCAATTAACTAAACTCCCATTAATTAATTTTTAGGGCCTTGTTATAACATTTTGAGTTTAAAAACTTTCCGCATATATTATTTATTATAATTATTAACGTATCTTTAATTATAAATTTATTGAGAATATAATTACAATGTATTTTTTATTTATTTTAATATATTTTTTAAATAAATACAATTTCACTTTACTTAGCATTCAATTATAACAAAATTTCTTGACAAATAATAAAACAAAAAACATTGAAATGATATTTTTTCACCTAAATCACGAAATTAATCATCAGAAACTAAACAAACTAAATGTTAATTAATATTTAATTAAATGTTTACCGGTTAAAGTTGACATTATTTAGCATTCAAAAATAACAAATAATATTTTAATTGAATAAAAAACATATTTTTCGCACCTAAACCACGAAGTAAAACCAGCAAAAACCCTAACTAATTAAACAGCTAATTAAAACCTTGGGATTACATAAGTCTTCTTATAAAGGATAAAACAAAGAATCTTTTAGAAATTTTAATAAACAGAAATTACTTCAATGAAATTGTCAAAAGAGATCAAAAATTTTGTTTTCTTTTCATGAAAAATATTCATAAAATATTTATGTATACGTTTCGTTACATGATAATTTCTCCTTAATTATCTTTCATTACTGGTTACATAGAAGTACAAAAAGGGAAGTGTGAGTTAGATTTATTATAATTATGTTTACCTTAAATATTTCACATTACATATCAACATTTGTTTTCTTTTTCATATCAATGTTCGGCACAAAAAATTTTCAAGTGTTTTTATATATATTATAAAAAATAAATTTTTAAAAAAATTCTTTTAGGTCACATATTTTAAAATTTTAATGTTTCTGAATTATTTCTTTTTCTATGTTCGCTTGTTAGTTTGTTTGAATGCGTGCATGTGTATGTATACAATTAACTAAAATATTTATGAAATATTTTGTACAATATATTTGTAATTATGTCATTTGTAAAATGTCTAGGATTAAAGAAATAAACTGATATAGCAATATATTATTTTCTACTTTAGCTTAATTTAAAAATACACTTTTGCATGTACTTTTACAGTACAACAGTAGCAATAGAGTACATGATAAATAAGTATTAAATCCTTTTGTATTGTTATATAATGTCATAAACGTAAATACTTTTATCCTTAATCAAATGACTTCAAAGATCTGTCATTAGTGTAGCAATATCATTAACTTTCAGAACTATAATAAGATTTATTACTTAATACAATCTCAAAACAAGAGTTTTTTATGCCTGTGTGAGAAAATGCAAAAAATTTTAATTCTCAAAACTATTTACAATTATTCATCTATTGTTTCTGGTTTACACCACTCCTAAATAGAAACTTCTATAAGCAAAAAAATGTGTTGGCCATTTTTACAAGATATTTTTGTGGTTAGAAAATTAATAGATTAAAACACAAATAGATTAAAATTGCCCTTTTATTAATCAGATGATGTAAGCAGATATTAACTAATCTATTTACCATTTGTACTGAGGATGTGACTGCATGCCACTAAAAATATGTGTGTATTTATCTGACAGTGTACACAATTATCTGCTTATGACAGATTGAATGTGGAAATGGTATAAAATGTGGAACAATTTGATCGACTGCCTTTAGCAGATAACTATTTCTTTGCTAGCAAACCTTTTTTTTATAATTATTTCACTTTTCATTTAGATGACTAAATAAAGAGTGATTTGAAATTATGTGTAATAATAAATTACTATTATTAAACTATTTATTTATATTTAAAATATTTTTTCCTTTACTGTAAATTATTAATTTTGAAATATTTTATTTTTATTTTTTTAAATTCATTTTATTTTTATGAACATTAACAATTATTTATTATTATAAGGAATTTTTTTGTTATTTCACCTCTGATTTCTTTATAAGTGACATAATATTTTCTACAAAATTTGACTATGAATCAGATTTATTTATTAATTATTTAAAAAGTAATAATTACTTAACATTTACTTTTAATTATTTTAATTACTTATTTTTAAATTTTGAACAAGTTCACTTTATCTCTCACATCAGTTAGTAATTTATTCACAACAATTTCTAAAGACTCATGTTTCTAAATCTTCCAATTTTATAAAATTCATGAATAAAAATGAAATCTTTCATTTTCAAATTTTCTCTTTTATAATATATTTTTCCTTTTTTTTTAATTGAATTTTTTCAATTTATTTTTTATTGTTTAAATACTAACCTTAATATAAACAAATGAAAACTAATTTTTCAATTTTAAATGAAAGAAAAGATTGTGATGAATAATGAAATTATTGTTTTAAAGAACTTATATCTCAGGAATAAATAATGCACTGAAGTAAAAAAATTTGTTTTAAACAATATTGAAATTTTAAATGCTGTAAAAAATGAAGTAAAAAATCTTTACAGCAGTTTATATTGTTAGAACATTTTTAAAATTATTAAAAAAATATTTTATAATCAAATTCTTTTACAGGTATCGAATTTACTGTGAAATTCAAATCTTTCTTTGATTTTCTTTTTGTTTTAATTTGTTATGTTCTCAAAACAAGTAAATTTTTTAATTATTTTCTTTATCAACAATGCAATAATTTCAATTCTTTGTAGAATTGCATTGCAAATATAAAAATGTTTTCTAATAAATTAGAAATAAAATCATTTTTAACTCATTCTAGCAATTTATTTAAATTTATAGAAAGAGATATTTATTTTTAAAATGGCAGATGAAAATCATTCGATGATTGAACTACAAATTTTTCTTGTTGTTTGTAGTATTTGTCTACTTTTTTTCTCCAACAGACAAATTATTTTTCATTTACAATTAATGAAATTAGCCCAGAAATGTCAACGGCAAATAAATTTTACTTTTATCCAAATTTTGAAATCATCTGATGGTGGAGATTAATTAATTTTTAAAAGTTATTTCAATACAACTAAGCAAAAGTTAATAAATGTTTTTGTCTACCTAATTTCATATTTTTTAAAAATAATAATAATAACAATAATATATTTAATATTATTATTATTATTATTATTAGTGGATTTAAAGTCATTCATAGATAGTGTTCCAATCCTGGTAATGAATATATATGTCAAGATGCAATGCCACGCAATTGATCACTGTCGACTGAATGAATTGATTATTGTCGTTGGTTTTGAAGTGATAAGTGATTCACATAAATATAAAATAGTTTAATGTTTGAATGTAAAAATAAATTATTATAAATTTATTCAAGATTTATTAAAGATTAGTTAGAATTTCAATTTTTATGATTTTTATAATAATATTAATTATATTATAAACAGGATTTATTTAAAAAAAGAATTAATGAAATAAACAGGATTGGATAAAAGTAATTAAATTCGGCATAGTTTAAATTTAGATTCTGCCCGACGATGACAGTGAGTCTGTCGAAATATGATAGGTTTGTGTTTTTTTATAATTAAATCATTGTCATAGTTTAATGATTGTTATAATCAATTATTATTATTATTATTATTAATATTATTATTATTATTATTATAAACAATTGTAATTTTAACTGAAGTTATCTTGTAAAAATACAGATTCTGATAAAAAAAAAAGAAAAGTCAGTTTCCTGCTAATTATTTGATTCGTTTACAAAAATGAAGTTTATGAAAAATCTTTTATTTGCTAATAAAATATTTCCTTCATTAATAGAAAGTTTAATTGAAATAAATTTGCTGTTGAAATTACTAAGTCTCATTCATAGGCCTTCATTTAGAAATAAATTAGATAAACATCTTTCTTTTCTGTCGTAGAAAAGTTAATAAAAAATTAATAAATTGCAGTTTGTAAACAATTTTTTATGTTTTGTAAATATATAAATCAAAATAGTCTGTTATTAGCGTATTTCATGGAAACATAAAAATTAGCATTGCAAATTATTGACCACATCCTCCATGTTATAAGGGTCTTTTTAAAATATTTTCTTGAGGACATATGTACCAAACAACAAAGAATTTTGGAGTAAATTTAAAAATTACATATTTAGAGTGATAATAATCAAATAAATCCCAATTTTGAACAATATATTTTTAAATAACTCCCTAAATAAGAGCAATTTTGCTAACTATGACACATTGGGTTTGCTCACGAAGGGTCTAAAATATTTCAGTGATCACATTCTTTAAATTTACTTTTAATATTGATTACCAACCCTCCTCCATCATCATTAAAAATATTATTAAAATTTTTGAAATCAAATAAAATGCATCATAAAACTGAATACATTTTATTATTTGTTTAATCAGAGTTATATTTTAATGACGTTCTTGAGATTTATTATTTTTTTATTGTAAAAACACTTTGTAAATATCATTTTTCCTATCCTTTATCATCCTTTCTTTTCAGATTATAAATCAATATTTTGTTTTATTTTAATTTTAATTGAAATGATAATTGCTAATTATTCAAATATATTAAAATTTGTTAATGAAAATTTAATTATAAAGTATTTAGAGTTTTAGCAATTTTTTTTATCATAATTGAATTTTTTATTAAAAATAAATAATTTTTAATTATAACATTTTATTTAAGTTTTTTTTAATTCAAGTAATTCTAACATTAATCGCAATATTTATTTTTTAATGTAAATCCTCACTTTGAGAAACAATACTAGTATTACGGTATTTACACTCGTAATACTGGTATCATCGTTACTAGCAATACTTGAAATTGTTATAAACTGTATTTTCTGTATTAAAATTAATCAGTTAAATATTTACACAATTTATGCAAACTTTAGTTTAAGTTTCAAACGGCAAGTCAGACATTCAGTAAGTCTGTGAATAAAGCCTCTTTCTGCGCCCTTAAGTGACTTTCAGTTTTTTTGCCATAACTCTTTTGAATTCGGACCAACACAAGTTTTTAAACAGTCATAAAATTCTCTAATGACTTCTAGTAATATAAACAAATGTTAAAATAATTAATTTGAATGTTACATCTATATTTAATAAAACTCAAAAAAAGAAATCTCCTTTAGTTTAGACATTTAAAAATTTAATAAATTGATTTTATTTTCTCCATTAAAACAATTCTTTAAATACAAAACGCTAAAATTTTAATTGAAAAATGAACGAGAAAGAATGAAAAATTGAGTTAAAAAATTAAATTAAATTTAAAAAATTTAAAAATATCCCAAACACATTTTTATGAAATAACATATTGAGTTTTAATGTTCAAATTTGCTCACAGGTTTCATATTTCAAACGAAAAAAAAATACGACAGGAATTGTTTTAATTATTCACATGACCATTTCACATTTTATTGCTCTCATTCTTTATTTTAAATTATATATATATATATATATGTTTGTTTTAATTCATTGAATAAAAATGTTTATTTAGAATGTCAGTCTTGGAAATGAGAAATTTCAGCGATAAATGTACAGTGTATCCAGAAACGTCGACGATTTCGTTTGTTTGTTATCATATTCTTATTCCGATTATAACAATGTGTGGAATAATTGGAAATGTTCTAAATCTTGCAGTCCTATCAGAAAAACGATTACGCAATACTCTCGGCAGGCGAGTTCAAAGTGCAAACCAATGTCTGAAAGCTCTTGCGATCAGTGATCTTTTAGTTTGTTGTTTCGTTTTTCCGACCGGTTTGTCTCCACATCATCAGATTTTCATTCAAGTTGATTTCTATTATTATTACACTAAGTATTCTTATATTTTTATCAATATTTTTATTTTTTCCAGTACTTGGTTGACTGTGTTATTGGCGACGGAAAGATTTGTTGCCGTTTGTTATCCATTGAAGGCGTGTCATTTTATTACTTTAACTAAAACAAGAATTTGTATTATTGTGACGTTTATCATATCAATTCTTTTCAATATCCCATACGCATTTCGCAGCAACATGCAACTACTTGTGAAAAACTGTTCCGACGAATATTCCACGTCGTATTTGTATTATCATCAATTGGATTTGACATCTTTTTCCTCGGAAATGGAACACTTCTTTCGTGGAGCTGGAATATTGTTTGGGAATGTTATTCCATTGGTTTTGTTGTTTGTGTTCAATTTCCGGTTAACTCTTACCGTTTCCAAGGCGCACCGTGTGAAATTGACTCAAAACTCCTCTTCCTGTAGCAACTCAACGAATTCGGCATTGTATAGAATTCTTAATCGAAGTCAAAGAGGCGATTCACAAATGATGTCAGTGTCAAGGACCCCTCAGCATTTCTCGTCAAACAATATGAGAGTCACTATTACATTAATATCTATCATTGTCACTTTTCTCATTTTGGTGGCACCCTCAGAAATAGTGAAACACATTATTTTTTCCATAACAACGGTAGATTATAAACAAAACAATGAAACCAAATCAACAAATAATAAAATTTATGATGACGCAGAAATCATAACAAATACAATGCAAGTTATTAATTTCTCCATCAACTTCATGCTTTATTGTTGTTTTCTTGGAACCTTTAGAGAAACTGTCAAACGAATTATTTTGTCTTTTCTCAGTCAATTGAGATTACGGAGAGTTGGAAATAGAGTATTTTAAGTTATTTAATTCAAGATTTAATCAAAAATTTATTTATTTTTGAATTTCGTGTTGTTTTATTTTGAAAAGATTTCCTTTTCGTTAATATTAAAAATATATATATAATACTTAATTTAATTTAATTTATAATAATATTAAAATAATATTTTATATAATATTAGGAATATTTCGACTGTTTTTGTAAGTTAATGTTGGTTTATTATTTAGTTTTATTTAAATATTAATAAAATCATATAAAATTATTTTCAAGTATGACTTTATCCTCTATGCAGACAATTTCAATGTCTTTAATGTCTCAAAAAATGATGACATAATAATTTAATAATCTTTTTTTTTAATATTCACACATTAAAAGGATGCATGAGTTCGACAATAACTGAAAGCCTTTAAATTTCATATACCAAAGGTGAACATGCCGTATTATAAACCCATGAAATTATTTGTCTTATTATAACAGCAATTATTTCGTAATTTTAATCTTTTGAAGTAACTGGTTCATACACAACACAAGTTTTTTATATTTACTAAAATATGAAGTTAATAAATTTTGAGCTGAATTTTAGGTTTTTATGTACTCATCTTGCACATGTGCACCAGTTACAGTTTCCAACAAAACCATTTAGGAACGAACATTACGTTGATTTATTTTAGTGATGTTTTATGTAGATCGTATTTCAATTTGGTTTGGAGTTTAAACCACATCAAGTAGGTACATTGTAAGTTTCTATTATTTGATAATATTTGTTTGGGTATATTTTAAAAGTTTACTGTATATTTCTCACAGTTAACATGTACAACATAGTCTCAAAATAAAAGCAAACCCCAAAAATAACGAAATAAAATTATCTCACATACTTTAACAGAAATCTGTTGTGAAAATCTTTTCGAAACCCAGAAGTTGTCATGAGCTAAATAGGGCTAGCAGTGATTAAATATAAATAAATTTTAGATAATTTTAACATATTATAATCCCTTGAAAAAAGGCTGTGCCGAAAATTTGTGAATATCATAAAAAATCGATATCCTTACTGATTCATAGTCAAATATTTTTTAATAAATTTCATTTGAAAATTATAAGTAATCATTGGTTAAAATCCTATTTGTAAAGTTCTTATATTGATATTATAATGTATTTACATTATGTATTTATTTATTATAAGGTGTTACAAAATTTATTATTAATTAATATTATTAACTGTAATCATTATTAAATAATCGAACTTTATTTCACATAATTTAATTATTTCTTAAAAAACTAAAATTATTTTTGTATTTCTAACAAATTAAAATTAAATTTAAATAATGAATGAAAAAATAATTAAATTTCTAGAGCGATTTTGAGGAATGTCAATTATTAGGATTTTGTGTTTAAAAGGCATTTTTGAACAAATTTTAATCATAGATTTTGGATAAAAATAGCTTAATTATTCAACTTTTTAAATGAAAACTTTTCTACAAAAATTTTCAAAATATTTTTTAAACCACTAATTTTCAAATTTGAGTTGTAGTTTGTAATTGTTATACATTTTTCATACATAAAAAAAATTAAGAAAAACAAAAATTATTCTATTGTCTAAAATATTTAAATTGCTTACGTTTTTGAAATAATTTCGTCATTAACTTTTAATACAAATCGTTATTAATTAAATAAAAATTAAGGTACAAATATTATTAACTATTTTACACTTAATATTTATAATTATAAACCATATTTCTGACCTTGATTTGTTTATTTACTACTATTTATTTGAAAAAAATGAATTTAAATTCATATCAAATTCATTATATTTAATATAATATAAGAATTTCTTTTAATTTTCACCACTGATTGCTTATCATTTTCAAATAAAATTATTTATAAAAAAATTTTATTAGAAATTTGCTAAAAACATTTGTGTACAAGCTGCTTTAAATTTAAAAATTTTTTAGATACCTCTTGTGTTTATCCGAAAACCCTATGCAAGGTACTTTTAGCGCATCTTTCAGCAATCGCTGTAATATATTGGTAAGCCACATAGGCGCTTGTAGCAGCAAAGGGGTTCTTAAATCTGTTAAATAAAACAACAAGACACCACATGCAGAAGTTATTGAAATTTATAATAAAAGCTGATTATCATAAGGATTATAATGTTCTCTTTGCTATGTTCGCAGCTTCCAATAAAACCTTAGAACATTTAATTTGTTTAAATAATTTATTAAACATAAAATAGATTGAGTAATATAAAGTTGACAGAAAGTTGAATTCAAGAAATAATATTTTCACCCTTGAACAACCTCATTTCACTAGAACTTCCAATTACTCAAGCTAATGGCATTATTGTGGTTTACAAAACTCAACTTTCAACCTTTATATAAAATAATATATTAAATTTACAAAAAAAGACGTTTCAATAATGTTCTTACAAGCGTTTGGTTAAGCTTGACTGTGTTTTTTTCCAAAAAAGGTTAGTTCTTTGGCAACGCACAGTATTTATAGAGGATTTTGTCAGTTTATAAATTAAATTTTAAGAAATCTGATTTGTTTGTAAAAGAATTTTTGAGAGTTTCTAACGCAATCATCATGTTCTCATATCTTTCATCTCCATTCGCTATTGTATGATTGTAGTGCTAAATTTATTCTTGACAAAAACTGGTAATATATTAAATAGAAAAAATGCCCTGAAATCGTTATATATATATGTATATATATATATATATATATATATATATATATATATATATATATATATAACATCCGTTGACGGTGGAAATTTAGGGAGGTACAGTAGAAAATATTATTTGACTTAAATGGATATTATAAAATTATTATTATTCTTATTATTATTATTATTATTATTATTATTATTATTATTATTATTATTATTATTATTATTATTAATACTAATAGTATTAGTATTAGTATTACTATTTAAAACACATAAAATATAACACAATAAAATATAATACTTGTGTAAAAAAGAATTACAAGTGGATTTTTTTCGCCAATTTTTGGATAAATGTTTATGAATATGATGATTTGTTTACGTATGGTTTTTGCATTTTTTACAATTAATTTTAGTAAATATTTCTAATTATGATAAATCATTTTCGATCAAAATATTTTAGACTTATCCTTTAATTTTAATTTAATTTATTTTTTTATCATAAAAATATTGATTTTTTATTGTTTATAGTTTTTATTATGTGCGTTATATATTTTACAAATACAATAACTGATTTATTTTAAAATTATTTTAATTATAAAAAAGCGACATTCTAACACACGTTTTATGATATTTCGACAACTTTCCTGTCATCATTAAAAAAATCAATAAATGTAAATCAAATTACAGATGTTTGTAATAATAATAATAATAATAATAATAATAATAATAATAATAATAATAATAATAATAATAATAATAATAATAATAATAATTATTATTATTATAATAATAATAATAATAATAATAATAATAATAATAATAATAATAATAATAATAATAATAATAATAATAATAATAATAATAATAATAATAATAATAATAATAATAATAATAATAATAATAAATAATTACAAAACAGATCAATCAATTTTGAGACTTCATCTTTTTTTTCAGCCTGTAAAACATAGATTTACTGTAATCTTACGTCAATATCCAGTATTTTCTACAATTAATATTCTCAAATTTGTTTAACCGCTGTTGAAAAAATTAATTAATGAACAAATGGATTAATCATTATATTGAATAGATTTTGTTTAATACCGTTTAAACAAAAATTTTTTCCAATATTGATATTGAGGGTATATAAAAACAAAAGCAATTGCATTCTATTCAGTTTGACATATGCAGGCGGGTAAAGGAGAACCTATAACGGGTTCATAGAATAATATCATCCATAAAATAAAAAAACAATCCACAAACAGAATTGTTGAGTAGTAGAAAAAGTAAATAAAACACACAAAACCAACACAATAAAAAAAATAATTTCATACCAAAATTTTAGATATACGTGTGAGTCACATTTTTTACGCTTTCTGTTAATGAGCCCCTCCCTCCAGACAAACTTCCGGTTACAAATTTGCATATAATAAAATTTTGTTTATCAAATAATAAATATGTCAAATTAACCGATGAAAAGATAATTTTAAATAAGAAATAATTGTAACAAAATATTTTAGAATCAATACTTGCGCAATAAAGTAGAGAAATTGATGTAAATAAACAATAAATAAATAAATAAAATTTCTAAATAAAATAAACTAAAGAGTAATTTGGTTATCAATTTAACATTTTAAAATGACAGCTAAGGAAATAAATCACCTAATTTTATTTCTTGATCTTTTTATGTGAAATATAAATTGGAATTCCTTTATGATTTTGCGTTCAAAATTTTATTACCAGAAAATTTAAAATAATTCACGTTTCGATTATAATTTTTTTTTTAGATTTTTGTTTAAAACTCCAATTGAAATGTTCCTTGAAAATTTATTAATCGCATTTATTAATAATTGTGGTTAATTTAAAATTAATTGGCTTGGTTTTATGTAAATAAGTGCAAGAAGATTTAAATACACAAAGTTTTATTAAAATGTGAAAAAATCGAATAATTAATATTTTTCTGAGAAAAGGAGATTGAAAGTCAAATATGAATATTATAATTACAAATTTATAAGAATGACAAAGTTACAAATTAATCAATTTATTAATTATAGTGTTGTTGTTGACATTAATCATTTCATTAGAAAAAGAAAATACCCAACTTGACAACTTATTAGTGACCTGTCGCATTTACTTTCTAAAAGTGATTCAAAATTACTTTGAGTGATTCTATCATATTATTTATTTATTTATTATTGTCTATCATATTCACAGGTGATTTGTATTGAAATATTGTTTGTAGTGGTTCTCCTTATCATTATCATTTACCCATAGAAACAATATTTATTAAATTAATTGAAGTGAAAGAATAAATCATTGAATTACATTGAATTTTATATTAATAAAAAGGGAATTGTATAATTTTCTTGTTAAAAAAACTTAATTGAGTTCTAAATGTTTTGAATAAAAATGTGAAGTGAGAATTTAATTCAATTCCTGCAAAAAAAGTTTTTTATATCTTTAAAAATAATTAAAATTTTTATCATAGAATTAATTAAATATTTATTGAAGTAATTCTAGCATTTTATAAAATTGATTTTAAAAAATTAAAATTTTAATTAAAATTTTTCCAATTGATATTTTATATGCTTCACTTTGAAAAATATTACAACATTTATTCTTTATAAATGAAATTTTTTATTTTTTTTGTCATCTTTGAACTGGTTTTTGAAATTTCATTTTTTTCATTTTGAAAAAATATCCAATCATTTTTTATAATAAAAAATATATATTTTATAAATTTCACTATAAATCTAATTGATTTTTCAATTTTTTTTCTTTAAAAAATAATTTTTCATGTTATTTCCTAAGATAAAAACCAACACGAATTACATTCAGTAAAACAATAACATCAAAATTATAATTATAACATTTACCCAAGGAAACGAAATATTTACAATATCAATAATAGAGGAAATGCAAATTTATTTATTTGAAAGCACTTCAAAACGAAAATTTTATCGAGTCTTTAACAAAAGTGCAAAACTATTTACCGCATTCAGAAAATCAAAGTCTCATGATGACTTTTGACGGACTTTCAAATATGCTCGAAATTTTTAATTACTAATTTCGTTGGATAAACTTCATAAATATTGATAGTCAATTTGCTTTTTTACTTACTTTATCACATATTTTTATTTGAACCGATCATCAATTTTATCGTATTTTCACTAGACATTCATGATTTTTATTTAAAATAAATTTATATTTATTTATAATAAAAATAAATAATTTTGACATTTTGCATAATAATAATTAAAATATCAAAAACATATACTGTGATACTGATTTTATTATTATTATTTTTTTGATTATTATGATTATTATTATTATTATTATTATTATTATTAATATTATTATTATTATTATTATTATTATTATTATTATTATTATTATTATAATTATTATTATTTTTTATTATTATTGTTATTATTATTATATTTAAATATATAAGTAAATTAATATAACTTAAACAATACTAAATTAATTTTTACTAAATTTATAAGAAATGTATAATTTTAGTAATCTTATTATTATGACATTGTTATGACCTTTTCTATAAAAATTAAATTTAAAAAAAATCACGAATTCAAACATAATAAAGGCTAAGGAACATTGAAGGTTATCTATTTGAATAAATACCCAAAGATCTTTTGAATAAAATTTATTTTTATTTTATAAAACATATATATTTTACATTCGTTCAATTGAAAATAAAATAAATTTTTTTCTTAAATATTTTGGTCAAAACAAAAACATATTTATTAATAGTTTTTTCTACACTACCTAAATTATATTGCATTTCCCATTACTTTTTTGACATCCAGTATTTCAAATCGTGCAATTATATCGAGTTGTCCAGAGATATAATTGGTAAAATATTTCTTCGAATTTTTAATTGCATTTTATTGATATTTAGTAAAAAATCCAAACTTGATATTTTACTCTTTCTGATGGAAAGTGGTGGATAGACAAACTAGAAAACAACATCTCAAAATCACATACATTTTTAGCTGCCTTTTTATTTGATTTTCACGCTTTTTGTCATAGTTCTAAAGCTACCTTCACATAAATGGTATAAATCTTTGAAAGTAAAATGTAAAATGTTCGGTAGCAGACTTTATGCATTACTTTTATCTTCAATTTTAAAATCAAAATTTTCTGTCATTTTCTTAATCAAGACCAAAGAAAAAATCTTAAATTTATTATCTGTTTTTTTTGTTTTAATAAAGAGTATTTATTAATTTATATATTGCAATAAATAACAGTGTACTCAATCTTGTTTAATGCTCAATAATTTATGTTTTTAAAAGTTTTAATATGTGTTTTCAATTTTATAATTTTTTATATTTTAAATCAAAGAATTTCGTGTAGACTCGTTAAGTTCAATAAAGCGAATATCTAAAATTTTTTTTAAATTTTAAAACAATAATTTAAAATGCTGAGATTGAGATTTTCAAAAGAATAATTAAATTCAAAGGGGTATCAAAGTGAGATTAATATTTCTGATGTAAATATAATAACATTAACATTAAAATATTCTCTTTAAAATCACAATAAAATCTTGGTACTTATATATTTGTTTATTTTATATAAACAAATTATTTTTTTGCAATTTGTTTTAAATTTTAAAAAAATAATTTAAAATGCTGAGATTGAGATTTTCAATAGAATAATTAAATTCAAAGTGCGATTTATATTTCTAATGTAAATATAATAACATTAACATTAAAATATTCTCTTTAAAATCACAATAAAATCTTGGTACTTATATATTTGTTTATTTTATATAAACAAATTATTTTTTGGCAATAAAAAATCAAATAAAGATTTGTCACAATTAAATATTGTTCTGTGAAAATGATATTTTAAAATAATTTATAATATATTTTAAAAATAATTAAAAAATACATTTTAGGAGTAACAATAAAAATTCGTTCCTTCAATAACAAAATTGAATGAATTATTTGTTTTAATGTAAGATATGACATTTGAAATTTTGGAAAACTGTTTTTTTATCATTTAAAATCAGAAGTAAAAACCTCATTTAAATATTTCCATTTATTAATTTTTAAAATTATACATTTATTTTATGTTATACAATTATTTATAACAATAAATTAATTGAAAAGTCCGGCGATGATTAGTCCCAAAATACATTAAATTAAAAACACGTAACTTTTGATTCTTAGTAATTGACGGTTTTAATTATTTTGCAATTTTAATTGATGCATAAAAGAGATATTTATTTTTTCTTTATAAGCATTAGGCGTAATTTTGGTAAAATAATTTATTAAGGACTATTTTATTTCTGCACAAAAAAAATTTTTAAAAATTTGTTTAACTGTTACAAAATGTTTTGTTTTTTGTTTCAATTTAAAGATTTTTTAATAATTATTTTATTGTTTCTATAGTATTATTTGTAATATCAATTTAATCTTACAGAGGTGAGTCTCTGTTTTGCTTTTGACTTCCATTTTAAAAATTAGTCTACAAAGATTGAATAAAATAACATTTAATTCGAAACGTATTGAATGATAATTATTGTTTGTAGTGTTTGTTATTAATTTATTTTTCAATAACTATAGTTTGATTTTTAAAAAAATTGTAAAAATTTATTAAAAATTATTTTTGCATTTAAAAGTAAACCATATTTATGGATTTGATAAATAAAGTTGAAATAAATAAAAAAAATAATCAAATAAAAAATATAAAAATAAAATAATTAATTTAATTCAACTTTTAAATGTTTTGCTATATTTTCATCACTTTTATTTTCTAATTTACGTTTTACTCTCATTTTAGAATTTTGATTTTTTAAAGAATTTAAATTTCTTTTTTCTGTTGTTTTATTTGTTGATTCTATATTTGAAGAAATATTATTTTTAAAAAATTCGACTTTATCTTTAGTTGTGTTTAAATGAGAGGCAATTTCAGCAATGCTTTTGCCGTTTTTATATTTTTCAAAAGCTTCAAGTTTTGTATTTGAATTTTTTTCATTCTTTATCCAAGTTAAAACGCTTCCTGTAGTTGCAATAATTTCTTTTGCTATCTCCAAAATCGGTATATTATTTTCATACATTTTTATGGCTTGCTTTCTCCGTTCAAAAGTGTACTGGTTGCGAGACCTTGAAGAATTTGATAACTTTTGATAATAGTCTCTATTATTGAGCCAATTTCTAAATGTATTTTCATGAATGTTATACATTATTGTTATTTTAGTCAGTGGTTTACCTTCATCATACATTTCAATTGCTTTAAGCTTTTCCTCAGGTGTATGATTGACATGTAATTTGGAAGAATCAGAATTCTTTTCAAATTTGTTTTTATTTCCAATCCATGAAATAAAGGTTTCCAAACAAATATTGTAAATCGAAATAATTTCTTCAAAAGATTTTCCTTCTTCATGCATTTTTATGACGTTTAATTTTTCTTTTTTTGAAAAGTGGGATTTTATCATATTATTATCATCCAGATTTGTGTAATAATTTTTATTTCTAATCCATTTATAAAGAGTTTGACTATTCACATTATAAATTTGAATAATTTCTTCAAAAGATATTCCTTCTTCATGCATTTTTATGGCGTTTAACTTTTCATTTTTTGAAAGGTGAGATTTTGTCAAATTATTATCAGCCAGATTTGTGTAATAATTTTTATTTTTAATCCGTTTATAAACAGTTTGGCTAGTCACATTATAAATTGAAATAATTTCTTCTAAAGATTTTCCTTCTTCGTGCATTTTTACAGCATTTAGCTTTTCTTTTTTTGTATATTTGTAAAGTTTTATCAGATACATTTGCGTAATAAGTTTTACTTCTGATCCAGTCGTTATAAAGTAAGGCGATTTCTTGGCGGGATTTCCCTTCTTCATACATTTTCACTGCTTCTAATTTGTCAGAAACTTTAAAAACATTATTTCTACATTTTCTGATCTGTTTTATTTTGTCTTTTTCTTTATCAGATCCTAATAGCTGATTTGAATCATTTGTCTAGTTTATCATCGTAATTGGTTTTTAGTTATTATTTCTACTACAAGTGTTCATTGAAATTATTATATGTTATTAAATATTTTCTTATGTTTTTATTGGTTAATTTACTTAAGAAATGAAAAATGAAAATTTATGGTTTGTAACATTGCGAAGGTTTTTGTTAGATTACTCGAGGATGTCTTCTGTTGGGTTAGCTGGAGCTAGATCAGGCCAACTAAGTTGCATTGACAGGATATGAAGAGTTTTGAAATAATAATAATAATAATAATAATAATAATAATAATAATAATAATAATAATAATAATAATAATAATAATAATAATAATAATAATAATAATAATAATAATAATAATAATAATAATATTAATAATAATAATAATAATAATAATAATAATAATAATAATAATAATAATAATAATAATAATAATAATAATAATAATAATAATAATAATAATAATAATAATAATAATAATAATAATAATAATAATAATAATAATAATAATAATAATAATAATAATAATAATAATAATAAAATAATAATAATAATAATAATAATAATAATAATAATAATAATAATAATAATAATAATAATAATAATAATAATAATAATAATAATAATAATAATAATAATAATAATAATAATAATAATAATAATAATAATAATAATAATAATAATAATAATAATAATAATAATAATAATTGATAAATATTAGTGAGTTAAATTTTCTGCTACATGATTATAATAAATGTAAAATATTTTTTATATGAAAATAAAAATATGTTATTACTAATCTATTATTATGTTGTTTAAATTTGTTTTTTTTAATTTAATAACAAAAAATTTTAAGTTCGACATTTAGAAAACAGAGTTTCTAATTCTTTAAGATTATCTATTTTTAATATAAAGAATTTTATGAATAATTTTATTTAAAAAAAAATTTAAATTGTTTTGGATTCAATTACAATTCTATTTAATGATCAATTTAAGTATGTTGAAATATATTGTAGTTTAATATGTATATGTTTCACTGGCGTTTTCGTTTATTTAAACCAATGCCATTATTTTGTGATTATATATAGAGCTGTTAACAAAAATGTTTTTTAGTCTAATGACAGATTAATTTCGAACTTATTTGGACTTCATCAGAACCATGTTAGAAATTCGATAACATTATGGATCGAAATTTGCTATCAGATCCCAAAATTTGACTACTTCATCACCAAGCAACATAAAATACTAGTTGTTCAGATATGATCAAACTAGGTGTATGACTTACTCATATCACTATTATGTCAACAACAATTACATTTTGATATGACATGTATGGCAATAAATCAAAATAAATTTAATCAAATTTTTATCGAATAACAAATTGTTTAAAAAATTTCAATATGGAAAACTTCACAACAAAACGTAATTTTTGTAAATGATTGAGTACATTGTGAGTTTATTACAATAGTGTAAAGGGTAAACTACTGTTAGAAAATTATACGAACTTTAATTTGTGTGAAAATGTGACAATAAATGCAAATGACAATCAAAATGTTTATAAAGTGTGTGAGAATTACATTTTCATAAACATATTAAACAATAAAAAAGAAACGATGCTCCTGGAGCTATCTCACGAACTATAAAACTGCGAGATAGCCCTTTCAAAAGCAACTGTAGGAAATTGTTTAATTTTAAGATACAAAAATAATTTATTAAGTAATATATTTATAAATAGTTCTGTTATTTTAAAATTTTACTTTAACTATTAATCATTTTAATTTATAAATTTTACATTTTTATGGGCTTTTGCTTATATTATTTAAATATATAAATAAAGAAATAAATGTTTCATCTATTTCAAAAAAAATTATTACATTTCATCTTACTTACTAAAAGATTAAATTTATACTAAATTATTTTTCATCTAATTATAAGTTTCTTGTTTTACTTGTTTTAAAATTTTATTTATTTGGATGAGAATTCCTGGGATGAGTTTTCTGGGATAAACTGTCCAGGATGAATAATCTCTAAATCGAATTATTTACGGTCTTTATGGCTTGAAGGTGCTATTAACATATGTAGTTACTATATAATAAAAGCAAATTATTTCTTTCTACAATTCTAGGTCATATTTTACTGCTCATTTTCTCTTCTATTATTTTATGGTGATGATAATTTTCATTTTTTAATTTCTTATAGAAATTGATTCAACTTCCTTAATATTTATCCATCTATCTATGCTCTATACGTCCTTCCATTTACGTTTCGTAGATTTTCTTTAATAATTTGTATTTATAGAATTATTTTTGGATTTTATTTTATGTGATTCTATAATTCAAATTGCATTTTTTGGATTAGAGCTTGAAGAATATCTTTAAAACGTTAATAATTTTATGAGTTTTTTTGTTTATATTTAATATTTTTTAACATTCAAAATTTCTTCAATGGCTTCTGAGTTTTTATTTCATTTTTTAATTCTAATTTTCAAAATTGATGATATTAATTTTTTGATTTTGATTTTGATTTATTTTTATTTTATCTTTATATTTTTTATTTTATTTTATTTTATTTTATTTTATTTTATTTTATTTTATTTTATTTTATTTTATTTTATTTTATTTTATTTTATTTTATTTTATTTTATTTTATTTTATTTTATTTTATTTTATTTTATTTTATTTTATTTTATTTTATTTTATTTTATTTTATTTTATTTTATTTTATTTTATTTTATTTTATTTTATTTTATTTTATTTTATTTTATTTTATTTTATTTTATTTTATTTTATTTTATTTTATTTTATTTTATTTTATTTTATTTTATTTTATTTTATTTTATTTTATTTTATTTTATTTTATTTATCATGATCGAAATGAAAAATCATTATACTTCAATATAAAAATCAGGAAACCTCGATAAAATGTAATATAAAAAACAATTGAAGACTTCACAATCATTACCAAATAAAACTCTGATAAATTTATGGAAAAAAATAATTTTTAACCAATATTTATGCTATTTATTTGGAGAAATTATTAATTAAAAATCTCAAGCATATTTGAAAATCCGTCAAAAGTCATCATGAGACTTTGATTTTCTGAGCGCGTTAGATTTTTTTTTCACTTTTGTTAAAATCATCATAAAATGTTCATTTATATTTTCTCTCGAATATTTTTTTCAAAATTGAGAATATTAAATAAATATTTTCATTTGCATTTCCTCTATTATTGACTTTGTATATATTTCATTTCCATTGGTAAATGTGATAATTATCATTTTGATTTTATTGTTTTAATGAATGAAATCAATGAGAGTATAATTGTTGTGATTCATTAAAATGCCAGTGTTGACTGTCCAAGCAAGTAATGGTAGTTTATTTGTGTTGAATTTTTTTATTAAGAAATAATCCATGGAATTTTAATTTGAAAAAATAAAATTAAAAAATCGATCTAATAAATTATAAAAACAATATTACCAATTAAAACTTAAATAATACATTTTATTTAAAATTTATAAATCCAAATTAATTTATAAATTGTTTTATAATATATATATATATTTAACTAATCAATATTATTAATTAATATATTTAATTAATTTATTGTAAAATAAAATTTCTAATTTGACATAATTTTTGGTTTAAAAAGAAATATGTAAATATATTTCTTTTTTGATTTTTCATATTTTAAATTTATAGAACATCAATTTTACTAAATCAAATTTTCTTACTGAATTAATTAAAATCCAATGAATATTGAAACTCAATTTAGTTTTCAATTATTTTAGGAGTTTTCAAGTTTCAAAAAAAATATTTTGAAAAAAATATTAGAAATTAATACTATACATAATAATGATAATAATCATAATCATAATCATAATCATAATCATAATAATAAGAAATAATAATAATAATAATCATAATAATCATAATAATAATCATAATAATAATCATAATAATAATCATAATAATAATAATAATAAAATAATATTCATAATAATAATAAGAAATTTACTATCATTAAAGTTTGAATTTGGTAAATTTAGTGACCTCATAAAACCAAATATTTGGTCTTAGCGTTCCCAACGCAAGGAGCCCCTAGCTATCATATATATTTAAGTTTTGTGATTTGTTGAACTAAACTTAACTAACTAAAACAAGGATTAAATTAAACTCTGTACTTAATTAAAATAAATCAAATTTTTTAAAATTAAAATATTTTAAAATTTTACTATTATAAATAATAATAATAATAATATTATTGTTATTATTATTATTATTATTATTATTATTATTATTAAATTTATTATTATTATTATTATTATTATTATTATTATTTTTATTATTATCATTATTATTTTTATTATTATTATGTATAATAAATATGTATTTACTTTTAGTTATTTATTATTCTTAAATATCAATATGAATTTTAATTGTGATATTTGTTTATTTTTATTTATGCTCATTAATTATGCTCTAATATCCTTATTATAAGGAAGAAGCTGTTCAAAATAAATAATTTAGTCTGTTCATTACAACACCCATAAATTGAAAGCAAAAGTATATTTATTTTTCAGTAAGTACTAAAAAAAGTTACAAAGTTTGCTATGATTCAAAGCTTTCTTTTTTCAAGTCCTTATAATTTTTCTCAAAATCAAATTTATTAGAAGATTAAAACAATAGCAGTAGACTTGTGCTTTAATTGAATTTTATTTAAAAATGATTATGTAAAATTTCAGTATTTCTCGCTGTTTAACTTCAATGAACGATAAAGAAGTTTAAAAATGCCCAAAATTTATTTCTCAATTATACAGAAACTATTTAACACTTAAATGCCCGATTTTTTTACTGATTTGTTTTTTGCATTTGATTAAAAAAGCATACATACCCTTGAAGAAATAGCAGAAAAAAATATTACATAAACTTTTTTATTTATTGCAAATAAACTTCTTTGTTGCCAAATGGCTGCATTGTATGTTTACAATATGCGATTAATTAGTATAAAATGTTGCCGCTTAAGTAAAATTGTATAGGTTGTGCCGAGAATTTGTGTTAAATAGAAAGTTATAATGAAAAAGATTTAACAAATTTATATTTACTCGGTATTATATATAAAAAATTAACAAAAAATAGGCTTTTTTTATTTACTTTCTATAAAGAATTGAATAAAATTCACAAAATATTATTTTTATTATTTTCTAATTAAATTAAATCAAATCCATTGATTTTCATCTTTAATTATCTTAAAAAAATAATTTGTTTAAATAAAGTGATTATGTATTTTATTTTTTAATGTCAATATAATAATGATTAACTAAGAAATCAGATTAAGTGTTTTATTGATACAATTATTATTAATTAATTAATCAGAATTAAGTTGAATTTAGAAAACCTATTTAAGAAAGGGTTGCATGATTATTTACAAAGTAGTCATCAACAAGATTAGTTGGATTTATTGTTCTAGTAAATACAATGGGGGTATTGCTAAAGACTTGTAAATTTATGTTCGTCAATCGCTCCTAGGTTGCGTAAATACTGCTGACAACTTTAGCTGAACTGATGTTTATTTTGGGTTGGTAGCTAAATTTCTACTAATATCTAATAATAATTTCAAATAGAAAATTATATCTGTTAATTAAATTATTTTTAAAAATAAATTATCAGTTCTAAATTATCAGTCATTTCTAATGTGTTCTTGAAACATCCCGATTGTGATTTCCTGAGAAAATTTTTTTCCTTTTTGACTTTATTTATGTCTCGAGAAATCAAGAGTTTTTCAAAATGGTTTTAAATTTTTAAAAAATATTTTGTGACTATTTATGACTTATTTATGTTTTTTTAGTTTTTCCAAAGACAGTTAAAAAATTCAATAAATTTTAAAAAAACTTACATAGTTTTTTGTGAGGAAGAAAAAATAAGTTACGCTTGTTTTTTGGTGGTTATAGGTGATTTTTAGTCAACAGAAATTTTTTATTTGCCCATTTACTTCCAAAGAAATTAATTTTCCTTCATTTATTTTGGCAAAATTTGTCATATGTATTAGATCTTACTTAAAAACACAGTTGATAAATGCTTAATTTATAAATGCTGTTTTTTGTGTGTTGAATTCAGATGGTGTTGCCGGTTGTATAAACTATTCATTTAAAACTTACAATTGTACTTTTTGAACAAAATTGAACAAACTTCTCAATCCCAGTCACTATTTATGATTTCAGTGTAATGCAATATTTGATAACCATTATCCGTATAATATAAAGAGTAATTTCGTATAATTATTGTGTTTAATTAGATATCCTAATTCAGACTACTATAAACAGAAAACTGTATTTATTGCTCGATGTATGCATCTAATTATAAGTCATATACAGTCAAAGTCGCGGAACAAATTCTAAATACTCCAAATTTAACTCGCATCCATCAAAATAAAAAATCAGAAAATGATCTTGAGTTGTGCTTTGGTGAACTTTATTTTAAATCATATAAATTGTTACATTTTTTCTGCTTATATCAAATTCAATTTGGAACTGGTGTTCCATTTAAATGTACTTGATGTTTATTGAATGTCTAGTTTTGTTTATTGTTTATCTATAAAATATATGTACTGTAGACACATGGGCTATATATATATATATGTGTGTGTGTGCGTGTGTGTGTTGAGGTATTTAAATAATAAAAATTGATCAAGCACAATTAATTTTATAAATGATTGGATGGAAATGGGTGACAGGAAAGGTGTGTTGTTGAAAGTAAAATTTAAGAAATCAAAGTTATTGATTAAATTTAAAAACAAAAAGCAACTAAATCAAACATATCAATCTCAGAAATCCGTCTTAGTAATCAAGTTATTGTGAAATCTAATTGGTATTGAAAACGTACTATTCTTCCCGTAGGTTTTTAATAAGCACCCAGTTGTCATTGTAAAGTGATGACAAAGTGTGTTAATCAATAAAGTTTAAGTTGTTTAAAAAGTACGCTCGGAGTCATAATATTTCATTTCGCTCTATATATATATATATATATAGTCTACTTTTACTCTGTCGTTACTTTATATTATCTTATCATTTTTTATTAAAGTCCGATTTTTTGACTTTTTAAGATACTTTTTTACGATTTCCCTTCAATAAGTACGCTTCTTATAGCAATGAATATAAAAATAAATTTGAGTTATTAAGCAAATTAAAGTCAATAAAATCAGAAATTAAAATTAATGTAGGCAAACAGTAAGAAAATTCCAAAACAATATTTTTATTTTTTTCATATTTTTCATTTGAATAAGCCTTTTTAATAATTTATGATTTTCTTCTAAAACATTACAAAAGTCTTCATGTAATTACTAATGTCACTGCCGATAAGGTTTCTATATTTAATATCGATTTTTCACTACTGCAGAAATCATTAATAATTTAAAATGCTCTTTCAGTGGTTGCATTAGTACTCTGTAAGCATATTGATAATTCAATAAATAATTTCAAATTTTTAATAGGAATATCCTCATCTTTAAAAACCAGTAGTTAAAAGGTTTAAAAAACTTTGAGCAGTATGGACTGTCGAAAAGAAGTACTTTACTTCCGAATGCAGTATGTCAGTTCACTGTAATAATATAGCATATTTTAAAATGTGTTAAAATATTTAAATTTATTTTATTAATATTAACTAGGAGCATGGGCGTGTAATTATTCAGTTGTTTGAGGCATTTAACAAAAAAACTTTTATATGGACCATAACAGGTTAAAATATTTTTTCAATTTCTTTTTTTCATTTTTTTGTTTTATAGTATATTTATTTATCTAATTTAAAAAAGTTTTTAAACTATCTTATTATTAATATAATTTTTATTCAAATGTATTATATATTTGTTATTAAAATATTTTCATTAAAATAAAATGTAATTAAAAAATTATTCAATATAAAGCATTGTTTACTCAAGTCTCAATAAAAAAAAAAATCGTCATTGAAACGTTCATTCTGAATCTTATCAAAACTACTTGAAAACATATAATTTTAGTAACAATTTGTAAATAATAATAGTAATATTCTGAGTTCTTTTTAGATAATAGTTATTTTTATTAACCATTCAAAACTGGATTCAAAATTCAAAGCATCACCTAAAAAATATATAAATAAACCTAAAAATTAATTGAAAATATATTAAATTAAATATGAAAATAATAATCCTATCACTGGTAAGATTATTTTATAGAGATTATGTATTTTTTTTTATCTCATCTAGATTCTGGTAGTAAGCTGTTTGAATATCTGAGCGTATGGAATAGAGAATTTTCGACCTTAACTCAGCCTCTCGAAATTATTCAATATAATGAAACTACTGTACCGCTTTTCAGATGTAGAATTGGAATATCCGAGAAGGTTTCCAAGCAAAACCAAGTCGAAAAATTCGAAAAAGACAAATGTTTTGAGAAATTTTACGATTGGACCCAAAAGAATGACGTTGCATGTGAATGAGAGTTTGCATATACCAATTTATCTTAATGTCAAAGGTTGTCAAAACGGAGCAAATGTAACTAAAACGATCCAGTTACCCAGTCTGAAATTGGTCTTTGGAAAGAATTACAAAAATGGAAGTTGGGTATTCAGTTATGAAAGAAAAATGGAAAGTCTAATGTGCAAATATGATTTTTAGTAGACTATTTTTTTGATGATTTCAAGATAAAATATTTTTATATTAAAAAAACAAATTTACTATTAATTTTGATTTGTTTTAATAAATTAAATCACTAGTTTTAAATGCGAAAAAAACTAACTCACATAAAAGTTGCATTATTTACACAAAAAATTCGTTTAATATTATTATTTAATTGAAGAACTTTTTTTTAATATACTAAAAATATAATTAAATCCATCAATTTAATTCATTTAAAGTATTATTTAAAATAAAAATACGCTGAGAAATACCAACCGTCTATCACTCTATTTAAAACAGAACTTAAAATGAAAATAAAAATATATTATCAAATAGAATTTAAAGATTTTTCAAAAGTAAAATTATAGAAATAAGGAATAAAAATAAAAATAAAAAAAAATAAATAAAAAAAAATTTATTTAACATTTTTTTTAATAATAAAAAAAGTGTTTTGCTTTACACTTGTGAATATTATAACCTTAAATAAAAAGAACTAAGGGGCCCATGTGATTTATGGGTATTTTATAATTTATTCAAGAACTTTAATAATTAATTTAATTGCGTACAGTCATGTTTCATTTATTTATTAAAAAATCTCAAATGAACACAATAATTATAATTTCATTATTTTCATAAAATTTCATTGAATTACATATTATTACAAAAAAATATTTGATTACAATATAAGATATTATTCTTTTCTCTGAAAATGTTTAGAACATATATGATGTAATTACAAACTTTTTTTTTAAACTAATTAACAATAAATAGAAAAGAAAATAATTAAGTATTCGTGGTGATATCAATTTATAGATAAAAAATTTTAAAGTGTCTTAAATTTTAATTAAAATTACAGAAAATGTCTATTGGGATGGATTAATTACGACATGAAATTTTTCTAATAATCAATATAATTTTTAAAATTAGTTTAATATAAATTTTTAATAAAATGATATTTTGACTTATTTTAAAATAACAATACTTTTATTGATACAAAGAAACTCTTTTTAAGGACACTAAAGAGCAAAAATAATAATTTTAAATTAAATTAATAAAATATGTTTAATAATAAAAAATGATTAAATGATTAAAAAATACATAATATAAAAAATTTAATAATTGCTTAAATTTATTTCAAAGTTCTAATTTTTGGAATTTAATTTTCCTAAATTCGTTTTATACTCATTCGATCTTTTCTCTATTATTTCACTATTTTCTTATTTGCCTATGAGCAATAGATATTTAATAATTAGTTTTAATTTTTGAATAATTTTATTGTTCTTTAAAAATTAAAAATTTTCATATTCTTTAAAGAAAAACTGCAATCTACTGATTAAATTATCAGGTTTTAATTTTTAAAAAAAATTTTCATTTTTTGTAAGTTCTTTCCTAAAAAAATCGTTCAAACTTCATGTTTTAAGTTAAATCATATATTTTTATCGAAAAGAGTTCTTAAAAAAATTTATTTTTGGATAACAAATTTCCGCATATCTAAAAATAAATAAACTTGTTGGGCTTTTAAAGTTTCATGAATTGTAACTTTTAAATATGTTTAATTCATGATTACTCAATTTTAATAAATTTTATTTATAATTTTCTGACACTATTAACTACAAATCTTGCAAACTTTATATATATCATCGGTTTTGCATGTGACATTCAATGTGTTAATAATCTGTGGAAATAATATTTTATTTATTTATAAAATACAATGTCTCTTATAAAAAAAATTAAAATAAATCAGAGGTGAAAAACAAAAAAGTCCTTATAACATTTTATATAATTGAAATACATTCATGAGACATAAAAATTAGAAAATTATTTTGGGTGAACATTTACCTTATAATTTGTCATTTTGGACGCAAATTTCTTTTCTTTTTGTAGGTTTGTATCTCTGTCAATTTTAATTTTTTTATTAATCCTTGATATAGTTCTGCATAACTTTTGATTCTCTACATGCTAGCACTTTAGAAATTGCAAAAATCATAACTAACTCGTCAGAACAAAGTCTATCTGGACGGAATATTTTTTACTTTTTTTTGGGCTTGTATCTCTGTCAATTTTAATTTTATATTAATCCTTGATATAGTTCTGCATAACTTTTGATTCTCTACATTCTAGCACTTTAAAAATTGCAAAATTCATAACGGACTCGTCAGAACAAAGTCCATCTGGACGGAAATTTTTTTCATTTTTTAGGCTTGTATCTCTGTCAATTTTAATTTTTTTTAATAATCCTTGATATAGTTCTGCATAAATTTTGATTCTCTACATGCTAGGACTTTAGAAATTGCAAAATCATAACTAACTCGTCAGAACAAAGTCTATCTGGACGGAATATTTTTTACTTTTTTTTTGGGCTTGTATCTCTGTCAATTTTAATTTTATATTAATCCTTGATATAGTTCTGCATAACTTTTGATTCTCTACATTCTAGCACTTTAAAAATTGCAAAATTCATAACGGACTCGTCAGAACAAAGTCCATATGGACGGAAATTTTTTTCATTTGTTAGGCTTGTATCTCTGTCATTTTAATTTTTTTTAATAATCCTTGACATAGTTCTGCATAACTTTTGATTCTCTACATGATAGCACTTTAAAAATTGCATAAATCATAACGGACTAGTCAGAACAAAGTCCTTCTGGACGGAAATTTTCTTTCTTTTTTGAGGCTTGTATCTCTGTCAATTTTAATTTTTTTATTAATCCTTGATATAGTTCTGCATAAATTATGATTCTCTACATTCTAGCACTTTAAAAATTGCAAAAATCATAACGGACTCGTCAGAACAAAGTCTATCTGGACGGAATATTTTTTTCTTTTTTTAGACTTGTATCTCTGTCAATTTTAATTTTTTTATTAATCCTTGATATAGTTCTGCATAAATTTAGATTCTCTACATGATGGCACTTTAAAAATTGCAAAATTCATAACGGACTCGTCAGAACAAAGTCCATATGGACGGAAATTTTTTTGATTTTTTAGGCTTGTATCTCTGTCAATTTTAATTTTTTTTATTAATCCTTGATATAGTTCTGCATAACGTTTGATTCTCTACATGCTAGCACTTTAAAAATTGCATAAATCATAACGGACTAGTCAGAACAAAGTCCTTCTGGACGGAAATTTTCTTTCTTTTTTGAGGCTTGTATCTCTGTCAATTTTAATTTTTTTATTAATCCTTGATATAGTTCTGCATAAATTATGATTCTCTACATTCTAGCACTTTAAAAATTGCAAAAATCATAACGGACTCGTCAGAACAAAGTCTATCTGGACGGAATATTTTTTTCTTTTTTTAGACTTGTATCTCTGTCAATTTTAATTTTTTTATTAATCTTTGATATATTTCTGGATAAATTTTGATTCTCTACATGCTAGCACTATAAAAATTGCAAAAATCATAACTGACTCGCCAGAACAAAGTCCTTTTGGACGGAAATTTTTTTTCTTTTTTTAGGCTTGTATCTTTTTCAATTTTAAGTCTTTATTAATCCTTGATATAGTTCTGCTTCAACTTTTGATTCTCTACATTCTAGAACTTTAAAAATTGCAAAAATCATAACGGACTCGTCAGAACAAAGTCTATCTGGACGGAATATTTTTTTCTTTTTTTAGACTTGTATCTCTGTCAATTTTAATTTTTTATTAATCCTTGATATAGTTCTGCATAAATTTAGATTCTCTACATGACGGCACTTTAAAAATTGCAAAATCATAACGGACTCGTCAGAACAAAGTCCTTCTAGATGGAAATTGTTTCTTTTTTTATGCTTGTATCTCTGTCAATTTTAATTTTTTTTAATAATCCTTGACATAGTTCTGCATAACTTTTGATTTTCTACATGCTAGCACTTTAAAAATTGCAAAAATCATAACGGACTCGTCAGGACAAAGTCATTCTGGACACAAATTTTTTTTTTTATAGGCTTGAATCTCTGTCAATTTTAATTCTTTTTATTAATTCTTGATAAATTTTCGCATAACTTTTGATTCTCTACATTCTAGCACTTTAAAAATTGCAAAAATCATAACTAACTCGTCAGAACAAAGTCTATCTGGACGGAATATTTTTTTCTTTTTTTAGGCTTGTATCTCTGTCAATTTTAATTTGATATTAATCCTTGATATAGTTCTGCATAACTTTTGATTCTCTACATTCTAGCACTTTAAAAATTGCAAAATTCATAACGGACTCGTCAGAGTAAAGTCCATCTGGACGGAAATTTTTTTCATTTTTTAGGCATGTATCTCTGTCAATTTTAATTTTTTTTAATAATCCTTGACATAGTTCTGCATAACGTTTGATTCTCTACATGATAGCACTTAAAAATTGCATAAATCATAACGGACTAGTCAGAACAAAGTCTTTCTGGACGGAAATTTTACTTTCTTTTTGAGACTTGTATCTCTGTCAATTTTAATTTTTTATTATTCCTTGATATAGTTCTGCGTAAATTATGATTCTCTACATTCTAGCACTTTAAAAATTGCAAAAATCATAACGGACTCGTCAGAACAAAGTCCTTTTGGACGGAAATTTTTTTTCTTTTTTTAGGCTTTTATCTCTGTCAATTTTAATTTTTTTTATTAATCCTTGATATAGTTCTGCATAACTTTTGATTTTCTACATGCTAGAACTTTAAAAATTGCAAAAATCATAACGGACTCGTCAGAACAAAGTCCTTCTGGATGGAAATTTTCTTTCTTTTTTTAGGCTTGTGTCTCTGTCAATTTTAATTTTTTTTATTATTCAATGATATAGTTCTGCAAAACCTTTGATTCTCTACATGATAATACTTTAAAAATTGCAAAAATCATAACGGACTCGTCAGAACAAAGTACTTCTGGACGGAAAGTTTTTTTCTTTTTTGAGGCTTGTATCTCTGTCAATTTTAATTTTTTTATTAATCTTTGATATATTTCTGGATAAATTTTGATTCTCTACATGCTAGCACTATAAAAATTGCAAAAATCATAACTGACTCGCCAGAACAAAGTCCTTTTGGACGGAAATTTTTTTCCTTTTTTTAGGCTTGTATCTTTTTCAATTTTAAGTCTTTATTAATCCTTGATATAGTTCTGCTTCAACTTTTGATTCTCTACATTCTAGCACTTTAAAAATTGCAAAAATCATAACTAACTCGTCAGAACAAAGTCTATCTGGACGGAATATTTTTTTCTTTTTTTAGGCTTGTATCTCTGTCAATTTTAATTTGATATTAATCCTTGATATAGTTCTGCATAACTTTTGATTCTCTACATTCTAGCACTTTAAAAATTGCAAAATTCATAACGGACTCGTCAGAGTAAAGTCCATCTGGACGGAAATTTTTTTGATTTTTTAGGCTTGTATCTCTGTCAATTTTAATTTTTTTTAATAATCCTTGACATAGTTCTGCATAACGTTTGATTCTCTACATGATAGCACTTAAAAATTGCATAAATCATAACGGACTAGTCAGAACAAAGTCTTTCTGGACGGAAATTTTACTTTCTTTTTTGAGACTTGTATCTCTGTCAATTTTAATTTTTTTATTATTCCTTGATATAGTTCTGCATAAATTATGATTCTCTACATTCTAGCACTTTAAAAATTGCAAAAATCATAACGGACTCGTCAGAACAAAGTCCTTTTGGACGGAAATTTTTTTTCTTTTTTTAGGCTTGTATCTCTGTCAATTTTAATTTTTTTATTAATCCTTGATATAGTTCTGCATAACTTTTGATTCTCTACATGCTAGCACTTTAAAAATTGCAAAAATCATAACGGACTCGTCAGGACAAAGTCATTCTGGACACAAATTTTTTTTTTATAGGCTTGAATCTCTTTCAATTTTAATTCTTTTTATTAATTCTTGATAAATTTTTGCATAACTTTTGATTCTTTGCATGCTAGCACTTTAAAAATTGCCAAAATCATAACGGACTCGTCAGAACAAAGTCCTTTTGGACGGAAATTTTTTTTCTTTTTTTAGGCTTGTATCTTTTTCAATTTTAAGTCTTTATTAATCCTTGATATAGTTCTGCTTCAACTTTTGATTCTCTACATTCTAGCACTTTAAAAATTGCAAAAATCATAACTAACTCGTCAGAACAAAGTCTATCTGGACGGAATATTTTTTCTTTTTTTAGGCTTGTATCTCTGTCAATTTTAATTTTTTTATTATTCCTTGATATAGTTCTGCATAAATTATGATTCTCTACATTCTAGCACTTTAAAAATTGCAAAAATCATAACGGACTCGTCAGAACAAAGTCCTTTTGGACGGAAATTTTTTTTCTTTTTTTAGGCTTTTATCTCTGACAATTTTAATTTTTTTTATTAATCGTTGATATAGTTCTGCATAACTTTTGATTCTCTACATGCTAGCACTTTAAAAATTGCAAAAATCATAACGGACTCGTCAGGACAAAGTCATTCTGGACACAAATTTTTTTTTTTATAGGCTTGAATCTCTTTCAATTTTAATTCTTTTTATTAATTCTTGATAAATTTTTGCATAACTTTTGATTCTTTGCATGCTAGCACTTTAAAAATTGCCAAAATCATAACGGACTCGTCAGAACAAAGTCCTTTTGGACGGAAATTTTTTTTCTTTTTTTAGGCTTGTATCTTTTTCAATTTTAAGTCTTTATTAATCCTTGATATAATTCTGCTTCAACTTTTGATTCTCTACATTCTAGCACTTTAAAAATTGCAAAAATCATAACTAACTCGTCAGAACAAAGTCTATCTGGACGGAATATTTTTTTCTTTTTTAGGCTTGTATCTCTGTCAATTTTAATTTGATATTAATCCTTGATATAGTTCTGCATAACTTTTGATTCTCTACATTCTAGCACTTTAAAAATTGCAAAATTCATAACGGACTCGTCAGAGTAAAGTCCATCTGGACGGAAATTTTTTTCATTTTTTAGGCTTGTATCTCTGTCAATTTTAATTTTTTTTAATAATCCTTGACATAGTTCTGCATAACGTTTGATTCTCTACATGATAGCACTTAAAAATTGCATAAATCATAACGGACTAGTCAGAACAAAGTCTTTCTGGACGGAAATTTTACTTTCTTTTTTGAGACTTGTATCTCTGTCAATTTTAATTTTTTTATTATTCCTTGATATAGTTCTGCATAAATTATGATTCTCTACATTCTAGCACTTTAAAAATTGCAAAAATCATAACGGACTCGTCAGAACAAAGTCCTTTTGGACGGAAATTTTTTTTCTTTTTTTAGGCTTTTATCTCTGACAATTTTAATTTTTTTTATTAATCCTTGATATAGTTCTGCATAACTTTTGATTCTCTACATGCTAGCACTTTAAAAATTGCAAAAATCATAACGGACTCGTCAGGACAAAGTCATTCTGGACGGAAATTTTTTTTTTTATAGGCTTGAATCTCTGTCAATTTTAATTCTTTTTATTAATTCTTGATAAATTTTCGCATAACTTTTGATTCTCTACATTCTAGCACTTTAAAAATTGCAAAAATCATAACTAACTCGTCAGAACAAAGTCTATCTGGACGGAATATTTTTTTCTTTTTTAGGCTTGTATCTCTGTCAATTTTAATTTGATATTAATCCTTGATATAGTTCTGCATAACTTTTGATTCTCTACATTCTAGCACTTTAAAAATTGCAAAATTCATAACGGACTCGTCAGAGTAAAGTCCATCTGGACGGAAATTTTTTTCATTTTTTAGGCTTGTATCTCTGTCAATTTTAATTTTTTTTAATAATCCTTGACATAGTTCTGCATAACGTTTGATTCTCTACATGATAGCACTTAAAAATTGCATAAATCATAACGGACTAGTCAGAACAAAGTCTTTCTGGACGGAAATTTTACTTTCTTTTTTGAGACTTGTATCTTTGTCAATTTTAATTTTTTTATTATTCCTTGATATAGTTCTGCATAAATTTAGATTCTCTACATGCTAGCACTTTAAAAATTGCAAAAATCATAACGGACTCGTCAGAACAAAGTCCTTTTGGACGGAAATTTTTTTTCTTTTTTTAGGCTTTTATCTCTGACAATTTTAATTTTTTTTATTAATCCTTGATATAGTTCTGCATAACTTTTGATTCTCTACATGCTAGCACTTTAAAAATTGCAAAAATCATAACTAACTCGTCAGAACAAAGTCTATCTGGACGGAATATTTTTTTCTTTTTTTAGGCTTGTATCTCTGTCAATTTTAATTTGATATTAATCCTTGATATAGTTCTGCATAACTTTTGATTCTCTACATTCTAGCACTTTAAAAATTGCAAAATTCATAACGGACTCGTCAGAACAAAGTCCATATGGACGGAAATTTTTTTCATTTTTTAGGCTTGTATCTCTGTCAATTTTAATTTTTTTTAATAATCCTTGACATAGTTCTGCATAACTTTTGATTCTTTACATGATAGCACTTTAAAAATTGCATAAATCATAACGGACTAGTCAGAACAAAGTCCTTCTGGACGGAAATTTTCTTTCTTTTTTGAGGCTTGTATCTCTGTCAATTTTAATTTTTTTATTAATCCTTGATATAGTTCTGCATAAATTATGATTCTCTACATTCTAGCACTTTAAAAATTGCAAAAATCATAACGGACTCGTCAGAACAAAGTCTATCTGGACGGAATATTTTTTTCTTTTTTTAGACTTGTATCTCTGTCAATTTTAATTTTTTTATTAATCCTTGATATAGTTCTGCATAAATTTAGATTCTCTACATGATGGCACTTTAAAAATTGCAAAATTCATAACGGACTCGTCAGAATAAAGTCCATATGGACGGAAATTTTTTTCATTTTTTAGGCTTGTATCTCTGTCAATTTTAATTTTTTTTATTAATCCTTGATATAGTTCTGCATAACGTTTGATTCTCTACATGCTAGCACTTTAAAAATTGCAAAAATCATAACGGACTCGTCAGGACAAAGTCATTCTGGACGGAAATTTTCTTTCTTTTTTGAGGCTTGTATCTCTGTCAATTTTAATTTTTTTATTAATCCTTGATATAGTTCTGCATAAATTATGATTCTCTACATTCTAGCACTTTAAAAATTGCAAAAATCATAACGGACTCGTCAGAACAAAGTCTATCTGGACGGAATATTTTTTTCTTTTTTTAGGCTTGTATCTCTGTCAATTTTAATTTGATATTAATCCTTGATATAGTTCTGCATAACTTTTGATTCTCTACATTCTAGCACTTTAAAAATTGCAAAATTCATAACGGACTCGTCAGAGTAAAGTCCATCTGGACGGAAATTTTTTTCATTTTTTAGGCATGTATCTCTGTCAATTTTAATTTTTTTTAATAATCCTTGACATAGTTCTGCATAACGTTTGATTCTCTACATGATAGCACTTAAAAATTGCATAAATCATAACGGACTAGTCAGAACAAAGTCTTTCTGGACGGAAATTTTACTTTCTTTTTTGAGACTTGTATCTCTGTCAATTTTAATTTTTTTATTATTCCTTGATATAGTTCTGCGTAAATTATGATTCTCTACATTCTAGCACTTTAAAAATTGCAAAAATCATAACGGACTCGTCAGAACAAAGTCCTTTTGGACGGAAATTTTTTTTCTTTTTTTAGGCTTTTATCTCTGACAATTTTAATTTTTTTTATTAATCCTTGATATAGTTCTGCATAACTTTTGATTTTCTACATGCTAGAACTTTAAAAATTGCAAAATCATAACGGACTCGTCAGAACAAAGTCCTTCTGGATGGAAATTTTCTTTCTTTTTTTAGGCTTGTGTCTCTGTCAATTTTAATTTTTTTTATTATTCAATGATATAGTTCTGCAAAACCTTTGATTCTCTACATGATAATACTTTAAAAATTGCAAAAATCATAACGGACTCGTCAGAACAAAGTACTTCTGGACGGAAAGTTTTTTTCTTTTTTGAGGCTTGTATCTCTGTCAATTTTAATTTTTTTATTAATCTTTGATATATTTCTGGATAAATTTTGATTCTCTACATGCTAGCACTATAAAAATTGCAAAAATCATAACTGACTCGCCAGAACAAAGTCCTTTTGGACGGAAATTTTTTTCCTTTTTTTAGGCTTGTATCTTTTTCAATTTTAAGTCTTTATTAATCCTTGATATAGTTCTGCTTCAACTTTTGATTCTCTACATTCTAGAACTTTAAAAATTGCAAAAATCATAACGGACTCGTCAGAACAAAGTCTATCTGGACGGAATATTTTTTTCTTTTTTTAGACTTGTATCTCTGTCAATTTTAATTTTTTTATTAATCCTTGATATAGTTCTGCATAAATTTAGATTCTCTACATGCTAGCACTTTAAAAATTGCAAAAATCATAACGGACTCGTCAGAACAAAGTCCTTCTGGATGGAAATTTTCTTTCTTTTTTTATGCTTGTATCTTTGTCAATTTTAATTTTTTTTATTATTCAATGATATAGTTCTGCAAAACCTTTGATTCTCTACATGATAATACTTTAAAAATTGCAAAAATCATAACGGACTCGTCAGGACAAAGTCATTCTGGACGGAATTTTTTTTTCTTTTTTTAGGCTTGTATTTCTGTTAATTTTATTTTTTTTATTAATCCTTGATAAAGTTCTGCATAACTTTTGATTCTCTACATGCTAGCACTTTAAAAATTGCATAAATCATAACGGACTAGTCAGGACAAAGTCATTCTGGACACAAATTTTTTTTTTTTTAGGCTTGAATCTCTTTCAATTTTAATTCTTTTTATTAATTCTTGATAAATTTTTGCATAACTTTTGATTCTTTGCATGCTAGCACTTTAAAAATTGCCAAAATCATAACGGACTCGTCAGGACAAAGTCATTCTGGACACAAATTTTTTTTTTTATAGGCTTGAATCTCTTTCAATTTTAATTCTTTTTATTAATTCTTGATAAATTTTTGCATAACTTTTGATTCTTTGCATGCTAGCACTTTAAAAATTGCCAAAATCATAACGGACTCGTCAGAACAAAGTCCTTTTGGACGGAAATTTTTTTTCTTTTTTTAGGCTTGTATCTTTTTCAATTTTAAGTCTTTATTAATCCTTGATATAGTTCTGCTTCAACTTTTGATTCTCTACATTCTAGCACTTTAAAAATTGCAAAAATCATAACTAACTCGTCAGAACAAAGTCTATCTGGACGGAATATTTTTTTCTTTTTTTAGGCTTGTATCTCTGTCAATTTAATTTGATATTAATCCTTGATATAGTTCTGCATAACTTTTGATTCTCTACATTCTAGCACTTTAAAAATTGCAAAATTCATAACGGACTCGTCAGAGTAAAGTCCATCTGGACGGAAATTTTTTTCATTTTTTAGGCTTGTATCTCTGTCAATTTTAATTTTTTTTAATAATCCTTGACATAGTTCTGCATAACGTTTGATTCTCTACATGATAGCACTTAAAAATTGCATAAATCATAACGGACTAGTCAGAACAAAGTCTTTCTGGACGGAAATTTTACTTTCTTTTTTGAGACTTGTATCTCTGTCAATTTTAATTTTTTTATTATTCCTTGATATAGTTCTGCATAAATTATGATTCTCTACATTCTAGCACTTTAAAAATTGCAAAAATCATAACGGACTCGTCAGAACAAAGTCATTTTGACGGAAATTTTTTTTCTTTTTTTAGGCTTGTATCTCTGTCAATTTTAATTTTTTTTATTAATCGTTGATATAGTTCTGCATAACTTTTGATTCTCTACATGCTAGCACTTTAAAAATTGCAAAAATCATAACGGACTCGTCAGGACAAAGTCATTCTGGACACAAATTTTTTTTTTTATAGGCTTGAATCTCTTTCAATTTTAATTCTTTTTATTAATTCTTGATAAATTTTTGCATAACTTTTGATTCTTTGCATGCTAGCACTTTAAAAATTGCCAAAATCATAACGGACTCGTCAGAACAAAGTCCTTTTGGACGGAAATTTTTTTTCTTTTTTTAGGCTTGTATCTTTTTCAATTTTAAGTCTTTATTAATCCTTGATATAGTTCTGCTTCAACTTTTGATTCTCTACATTCTAGCACTTTAAAAATTGCAAAAATCATAACTAACTCGTCAGAACAAAGTCTATCTGGACGGAATATTTTTTTCTTTTTTTAGGCTTGTATCTCTGTCAATTTTAATTTGATATTAATCCTTGATATAGTTCTGCATAACTTTTGATTCTCTACATTCTAGCACTTTAAAAATTGCAAAATTCATAACGGACTCGTCAGAGTAAAGTCCATCTGGACGGAAATTTTTTTCATTTTTTAGGCTTGTATCTCTGTCAATTTTAATTTTTTTTAATAATCCTTGACATAGTTCTGCATAACGTTTGATTCTCTACATGATAGCACTTAAAAATTGCATAAATCATAACGGACTAGTCAGAACAAAGTCTTTCTGGACGGAAATTTTACTTTCTTTTTTGAGACTTGTATCTCTGTCAATTTTAATTTTTTTATTATTCCTTGATATAGTTCTGCATAAATTATGATTCTCTACATTCTAGCACTTTAAAAATTGCAAAAATCATAACGGACTCGTCAGAACAAAGTCATTCTGGACGGAAATTTTTTTTCTTTTTTTAGGCTTGTATCTCTGTCAATTTTAATTTTTTTTTATTAATCATTGATATATAGTTCTGCATAACTTTTGATTCTCTACATGCTAGCACTTTAAAAATTGCAAAAATCATAACGGACTCGTCAGGACGAAGTCATTCTGGACGGAAATTTTTTTTCTTTTTTTAGGCTTGTATCTCTGTCAATTTTAATTCTTTTTATTAATTCTTGATAAATTTTCGCATAACTTTTGATTCTCTACATTCTAGCACTTTAAAAATTGCAAAAATCATAACTAACTCGTCAGAACAAAGTCTATCTGGACGGAATATTTTTTTCTTTTTTTAGGCTTGTATCTCTGTCAATTTTAATTTGATATTAATCCTTGATATAGTTCTGCATAATTTTGATTCTCTACATTCTAGCACTTTAAAAATTGCAAAATTCATAACGGATCGTCAGAGTAAAGTCCATCTGGACGGAAATTTTTTCATTTTTTAGCTTGTATCTCTGTCAATTTTAATTTTTTTTAATAATCTTGACATAGTTCTGCATAGTTTGATTCTTACATGATAGCACTTAAATTGCATAAATCATAACGGACTAGTCAGAACAAAGTCTTTCTGGACGGAATTTTACTTTCTTTTTGAGACTTGTATCTTTGTCAATTTTAATTTTTTATTATTCTTGATATAGTTCGCATAAATTTAGATCTCTACATGCTAGCACTTTAAAAAATTGGCAAAAATCATAACGGACTCGTCAGACAAAATTCCTTTTTTGGACCGAAATTTTTTTCTTTTATTTAGGCTTTTCATCTCTGACAATTTTAATTTTTTTTATTAATCCTTGATATTCATTCTGCGATTAACTTTTGATCTCTACCATGCTTAGCACATTTAAAAATTTGCAAAAATCATAACTAACTCGTCAGAACAAAAGTTTATTGGACGGAATATTTTTTTTCTTTTTTAGGCTGTATCTCTTGTCAATTTTAATTTTGATGATTAATTTGATAGATTCACGATACACATTGATTCTCTACATATAGCAATTGTTAAAAATGAAAAAATCATAACGGCTCGTCAAACACAGTCATTTGACGGAAATTCTTTAATCTTTAATGGCTGTATCTCTGTCATATTTTATTTGTTTTCATAATCTTTTGATATATTCAGTCGATAAACATTTGATTCCTTTCGTTTTACATGAAAAAATTAGCAAAATTTATTTTTTAAAAAAAATTTGCCCAATAAAAAATTCCGAAAATAAACCATTGCCCTCCCGGGTTCAAACACAATATTCCTGACGGAAATTTTTTAAATCTTAAAGGCTTGTAATCTCTGTCCAATTTTTTAGTTGTTTTCATAATCCTTTGATATATTTTCTCGGATACCTTTGATTCTTCTAACATTTCTAGGCACTTTTAAAAATTTGCAAAAAATCATAACGGACTCGTCAGGAACAAGTCTATCTGACGGAATATTTTTTTCTTTTTTTAGACTTTGTATTCTGTCAATTTAATTTTTTATTAATCCTTGAATATAGTTCTGCATAATTTTAGATATCTCGTACATGATGGCACTAAAATTGCAAAAATTCAATAACGGACTCGTTCAGGAACAAAGTCCATATGGACAGGAAATTTTTTCATTTTTTAGGCTTGTATCTCTGTCAATTTTAATTTTTTTTATTAAATCCATTTGATCATTGTTCTGCATTAACGTTTGATTCTCTACATGCTAGACTTGTAAAAATTGCATAAATTCATAACGGACTCAGTCAGAACAAAGCTCCTTCTGACCGGAAATCTTCTTTCTTTTTGGGCTTTGCTTATCCTGTAATTTTTAATTTTTTTATTAATCCTTGGATGATAGGTCTTTCTGCCATAAATTTATGGATTCTTACATCTAGCCACTTTAAAAATGCAAAAATCATAAACGACTTCGTCAGAAACAAAGTCTTATCTGGACGGAATATTTTTTTTCTTTTTTCTTAGGATTGTAGCCTCTGTCATTTAATTTTTTTATTAATCTTGATTATTCTGTTATTAAATTTTGATTCTCTAATGCTAGCACTATAAAAATTGCAAAAAATCTAACTGACTCGCCAGAACAAAGTCCTTCTTGGATCGGAAATTTTTTTTCTTTTTTTAGGCTTTATCTTTTTCAATTTTAAGTTCTTTATTAATCCTTATGATATAAGTTCTGCTTCAACTTTTGATTCTTACATTCTAGACTTTAAAATTAGCAAAAATCATAACGACTAGTCAGAAAAAGTCTATCTGGACGAATATTTTTTTCTTTTTTAGACTTGGTATCATCGTCAATATTTAATTTTCTATTAATCCATTATATGTTCGCATAAATTTAGATTCATCTTACATGAGCGGCACTTTAAAAATTGCAAATCATTTAACGGACTCCGTCAGAACAAGAAGTCCTTCTAGATGGAAAATTGTTTCTTTTTTATGCTTGATCATCTGTCAATTTTAATTATTTTTTACTAATCTTGACATAAGTTCTGCATAACTTTTGATTTCTACCTGCTAGCACTTTAAACAATTGCAAAAATCATAACGGACTCAGTCAGGACAAAGGTCATTCTGGAAAGCACAATATTTTTTTTTTTATAGGCTGGAATCTTTGTCAATTTTAATTTCTTTTTATTAATTCTTGATAAAATTTTTCGCATAAATTTTTGATTCTCTACATTCTAGCACTTTAAAAATTGCAAAAAAATCATAACTAACTCGTCAGAAACAAAGTCTATCTGGACGGGAATATTTTTTTCTTTTTTAGGCTGGTATCCTGGTCAAATTTTAATTTGAATTATTAATCCCATTGAAATATAGTTATCTGCAATAACTTTTGATTCCTCATTTCTAAGCACTTTAAAAATTGCAAATTCCATAACGGACTTCGTCAGATAAAGTCCATCTGGACGGAAATTTTTTTGATTTTAGGCTTGATCTCTGTTCAATTTTAATTTTTTTCTTAATAATCATTGACAATAGTTCTGGCTACCGTTTGATTCTCTAATGGATAGCACTAAAATTGCATAAATCATTAACGGACTGTCAGAAACAAAGTTTCTGGACGGAATCTTATACTATTTTTATTGAGACTCTGTATCTCTGTCAATTCATTAATTTTTTTTATTATCACTTATGATATAGTTCTGCAGTTAAATTACTGATTCTTCTACATTCTAGCACTTAAAATTTGCAAAAATCATAACGGGATCTCAGAACAAAGTCCTTTTGTACGGGAAATATTTTTTTCTTTTTTAGGCTTATTATTCTCTGACAATTTATAATTTTTTTATTAATCGTGATATAGTTTCTGCATAACTTTGATTTTCTACATGCTGAAACTTTAAAATTGCAAAATCATAACGGACTCGTCAGAACAAAGTCCTTCTGGAATTGGAAATTTTTCTTTCTTTTATTTAGAGCTTGTTGTCTCGGTCAATTTTAATTTTTTATTTATCAATGACTATGTAGTTCTGCAAAACCTACTTGATTCTCTACATTGATAATACTTTAAAAATTGCAACAAAAATCATCATAACGGACTGTGCGACAAAAGTCTATCTGACGGAATATTTTTTTCTTTTTAGGATTGCTATCTCTGTCAATTTTCAATTTTTTTATTATAATCCTTGATGTATAGTTCTGCATTAAATTAGATTCTCTACATGCATAGCACTTTAAAAAATTGCAAAAATCATACCTGACTCGTCAGAACAAAGTCCTTCTGGATGCAATTTTCTTTCTTTTTTCTATTGCTGTATTACTTTCGTCCAATTTTAATTTTTTATATTCATGATATAGTCTGCAAAACCTTTGATTCTTCTACATGATAATACTTTAAAAATTGCAAAATCATAACGGAACTCGTCAGGGACCAAAGTCATTCTGGACGGAATTTTTTTTTTCGTTTTTTTAGGCTTGTATTTCGTTAATGTATTTTTTTATTAATCTTGATAAAGTTGCTGCATAACTTTTGATTCTCTAACATGCTAGCACTTTAAAAATTGCATTTAAATCATAACGGACTAGTTCAGGACAAAGTCATTTCTGGACATCAAATTTTTTTTTTATAGCTTGTATTCTGTCAATTTTTATTTGTTTTCAATAATCTTTGATATATTTCACAGATACATTTGATTCCTCTACATGATAGCATTTAAAAAGATTGCCCAAAAATCATAACGGAACTCGCGCAGGACCAAAAGTCATTCTGGACACAAATTTTTTATTTATAAGCTTGAATCTCTTTCAATTTTAATTCTTATTTATTAATTCTTGACTAAATTTGCCGTAAATTTTGATTTTTGCATGCATAGCACTTCTTAAAAATTGCCAACATCTAACGGACTCGTCCAGAACAACAGTCCTTTTGGACGGAAATTTTTTTCTTTTTTTAGGCTGTGTATCTTTCTTCAATTTTAAGTCTTTCATTAATCCTTGATTATAGTTTGCCTTCAACTTTTGATTCTCTACATTCTAGCACTTAAAAATTTGCAAAACATCATAACACTAACTCGTCAACAAAGTCTATCTGGACGGAATATTCTTTTTTTTTTTTGGCTTGATCTCTCAATTTTAATTTGATCATTAATCCTGATATAGTTCATGCATAACTTGATTCTCTACATTCTAGCACTTAAAAAAATTGCAAAATTCCATAACGGACTCGTCAGAGTAAAGTCCATCTGGACGGAAACATTTTTTCATTTTTTAGGCTTGTATCTCTGGTCAATTTTAATTTTTTTAATGAATCCTTGACTAGTTCTGCATAACGTTTGATTCTCTACCATGATAGCACTAAAAATTGCATAAATTCATAACGGACATAGTCAGAACAAAGTCTTTCTGGACGGAAATTACTTTCTTTTTTGAGACTTTGTTATTGCTCTGTCAATTGTTAATTTTTATATTATTCCTTGATATAGTTCTGCATAAAATTAATGATCTCTACATTCTAGCACTTTAAAAAATATGCAAAAATCATCAACGGACTCGTCAGAACCAGTCCTTTTGGACGGAAATTTTTTTTCTTTTTTAGGCTTTTATTCTCTGCAACTTTTACATTTTTTTCATTAATCCTTGAATATAGTTTCGCATAAACTTGTCTCTACATGCTTAGCATTCTTTAACAAAATTGCAAAAATCAATATACGGACTCGTCAGACAAAGTCATTCTGGGACACAAATTTTTTTTTTAGACTTGAATCTTGTCAATTTTAATTCTTTTTTATGTATTCTGATTAAATTTTCGCTATAACTTTTGAATTCTCTACATTCTAGCACTTTAAAAATTGCAAAAAATCAATCACTAACTCGTACAAGAACAAAGTCTATTCTGACGGAATTATTTTTTTCTTTATAGGCTTGTCATCTCTCTGTCAATTTTAATTGATATATCCAATTGATATAGTTCTGCCATAACTTTTGTATTCTCTACATTCTAGCACATTTAAAATGCAAAATCATAACGGACTCGATCAGATTAAAGTCCATTGGACGGAAATTTTTTTCCATTTTTTAGGCTTGTATCCTAGTCAATTTTAATTTTTTTTTAATAATACCATTGACATAGTTCTGCATAACGTGTGATCTTACATGACTAGCCACTTAAAAAATTGCAAATCATAACGGATAGTCCAGAACAAAGCTTTCTGGACGGGGAAATTTTTACTTTCTTTTTTGAGACTTGTAATCTTTGTCAATTTTAATTTTATTATTCCTTGATATAAATTTCTGCATTAAATTTAGATTTCATCTACATTGGCTAGGCACTTATAAAAATTGAAAAATACTCATAACGGACTGTCAAGAACAAAGTCCTTCTTGGACGGAAAATTTTTTTTCTTTTTTTTAGGCTTTTATCTCTACAATTTTAATCTTTTCTATATAATCCTGATAATAGTTCTGCATAACTTTTGATTCTTACATGCTAGCACTTCAAAAATTGCAAAAAATCATAACGGACTCGTCAGGAACGAAGTCATTCTGGACGGAATTTTTTTTTCTTTTTTAGGCTTGTATCTCTGTCAATTTTATTTTTTTATTTTTTCCGTGATATAATTCTGCATAAACTTTGATTCTCTACATGCTAGCACTTTAAATTGCAAAAATCATAACGGACTCGTCAGGAGAAGTCATTCTGGACGGAATTTTTTTTTCTTTTTTTAGGCTTGTATCTCTGTCATTTTAATTTTTTTTTATTTTCCGTGATATAGTTCTGCAATAACTTTGAATTCTCTACATGCTTAGCACTTTAAAAATTGCAAAAATCATAACGGACTCGTCAGGACGAAGTCATTCTGGACGGAATTTTTTTTTCTTTTTTTAGGCTTGTATCTCTGTCAATTTTAATTTTTTTTTTATTTTCCGTGATATAGTTCTGCATAACTTTTGATTCTCTACATGCTAGCACTTTAAAAATTGCAAAAATCATAACGGACTCGTCAGGACGAAGTCATTCTGGACGGATTTTTTTTTCTTTTTTTAGGCTTGTAATCTCTGTCATTTTAATTTTTTTATTTTCCGTGATATAGTTTCTGCATAACTTTTGATTTCTCTACATGCAGCACTTTAAAATTGCAAAAAATCATAACGGACTCGTCAGGACGAAGTCATTCTGGACGGAATTTTTTTTTCTTTTTTTAGGCTTGTATCTCTGTCAATTTTATTTTTTTAATTTTTCCGTGATATAATTCTGCATAACTTTTGATTCTCTACATGCTAGCACTTTAAAATTGCAAAATCATAACGGACTCGTCAGGACGAAGTCATTCTGGACGGATTTTTTTTTCTTTTTTTAGGCTTGTATCTCTGTCAATTTTAATTTTTTTATTTTCCGTGATATAGTTCTTGCCATAACTTTTTGATTCTCTACAATGCTAGCACTTTAAAATTGCAAAAATCATAACGGACTCGTCAGGACGAAGTCATTCTGGACGGAATTTTTTTTTCTTTTTTTAGGCTTGTATCTCTGTCAATTTTAATTTTTTTTATTTTTCCGTGATATAGTTCTGCATAACTTTTGATTCTCTACATGTAGCACTTTTAAAATTGCAAAAATCATAACGGACTCGTCAGGACGAAGTCATTCTGGACGGAATTTTTTTTTTCTTTTTTTAGGCTTGTATCTCTGTCAATTTTAATTTTTTATATTTTCCGTGATATAGTTCTTGCATAACTTTTGATTCTCTACATGCAGCACTTTAAAAATTGCAAAAATCATAACGGACTCGTCAGGACGAAGTCATTCTGGACGGATTTTTTTTTCTTTTTTAGGCTTGTATCTCTGTCAATTTTATTTTTTTTTTTTCCGTGATATATCTGCATAACTTTTGATTCTCTACATGCTAGCACTTTAAAAATTGCAAAAATCATAACGGACTCGTCAGGACGAAGTCATTCTGGACGGAATTTTTTTCTTTTTTTAGGCTTGTATCTCTGTCAATTTTATTTTTTTTATTTTTCCGTGATATAATTCTGCATAACTTTTGATCTCTACATGCTAGCACTTTAAAATTGCAAAAATCATAACGGACTCGTCAGGACGAAGTCTTCTGGACGGAATTTTTTTTTCTTTTTTTAGGCTTGTATCTCTGTCAATTTTAATTTTTTATTTTTCCGTGATATAGTTCTGCATAACTTTTGATTCTCTAACATGCTAGGCACTTTAAAAATTGCAAAATCATAACGGACTCGTCAGGACGAAGTCATTCTGGACGGAATTTTTTTTTTCTTTTTTTAGCTTGTATCTCTGTCAATTTTAATTTTTTTTATTTTTTCCGTGATATAGTTCTGCATAACTTTTGATTCTCTACATGCTAGCACTTTAAAAATTGCAAAATCATAACGAACTCGTCAGGACGAAGTCATTCTGGACGGAATTTTTTTTTTCTTTTTTTAGGCTTGTAATCTCTGTCAATTTTAAATTTTTTTATTTCCGTGATATAGTTCTGCATAACTTTTGATTCTCTACATGCTAGCACTTTAAAAATTGCAAAAAATCATAACGGACTCGTCAGGACGAAGTCATTCTGGACGGGAATTTTTTTTCTTTTTTTAGGTTGTATCTCTGTCAATTTTATTTTTTTATTTTTCCGTGATATAATTCTGCATAACTTTGATTCTCTACATGCTTAGCACTTTAAAATTGCAAAAATCATAACGGACTCGTCAGGACGAAGTCTTCTGGGACGGAAATTTTTTTTTCTTTTTTTAGCTTGTATCTCTGTCATTTTTAATTTTTTTTTATTTTTCCGTGATATAGTTCTGCATAACTTTTGATTCTCTACATGCTAGCACTTTAAAAATTGCAAAAAATCATAACGGACTCGTCAGGACGAAGTCATTCTGGACGGAATTTTTTTCTTTTTTTAGCTTGTATCTCTGTCAATTTTTAATTTTTTTTATTTTCCGTGATATAGTTCTGCATACTTTGATTTCTCTACATGCTAGCACTTTAAAAATGCAAAAATCATAACGACTCGTCAGGACGAAGTCATTCTGGACGGAATTTTTTTTTCTTTTTTTAGGCTTGTATCTCTGTCAATTTTATTTTTTTAATTTTTCCGTGATATAATTCTGCATAACTTTGATTCTCTACATGCTAGCACTTTAAAATTGCAAAATCATAAACGACTCGTCAGGACGAAGTCATTTCTGGACGGAATTTTTTTTTCTTTTTTTAGGCTTGTATCTCTGTCAATTTTAATTTTTTTATTTCCGTGATAATGTTCTGCATAACTTTTGATTCTCTAACATGCTAGCACTTTTAAAAATTGCAAAAATCATACGGACTCGTCAGAGAAAGTCATCTGGACGGAATTTTTTTTTTCTTTTTTTAGGCTTGTATCTCTGTCAATTTTATTTTTTTTATTTTTCCGTGATATAGTTCTGCATAACTTTTGATCTCTACATGCAGCACTTTAAAATTGCAAAAAATCATAACGGACTCGTCAGGACGAAGTCATTCTGGACGGAATTTTTTTTTCTTTTTTAGGCTTGTATCTCTGTCAATTTTAATTTTTATTTTTCCGTGATATATCTGCATAACTTTGATTCTCTACATGCTAGCACTTTAAAAATTGGCAAAAATCATAACGGACTCGTCAGGACGAAGTCATTCTGGACGGAATTTTTTTTTCTTTTTTTAGGCTTGTATCTCTGTCAATTTTAATTTTATTTTCCGTGATATAGTTCTGCATAACTTTTGATTCTCTACATGCTGCACTTAAAAATGCAAAAAATCATAACGACTCGTCAGGACGAAGTCATTCTGGACGGAATTTTTTTTTCTTTTTTTAGGCTTGTATCTCTGTCAATTTTATTTTTTTAATTTTTCCGTGATATAATTCTGCATAACTTTTGATTCTCTACATGTAGCACTTTAAAATTGCAAAAATCATAACGGGACTCGTCAGACCGAAGTCATTCTGGACGGAATTTTTTTTCTTTTTTTAGGCTTGTATCTCTGTCAATTTTTATTTTTTATTTTTCCGTGATATAGTTCTGCATAACTTTTGATTCTCTACATGCTAGCACTTTAAAAATTGCAAAAATCATAACGGACTCGTCAGGACGAAGTCATTCTGACGGAATTTTTTTTCTTTTTTAGGCTTGTATCTCTGTCAATTTTTAATTTTTTATTTTTCCGTGATATAGTTCTGCATAACTTTTGATTCTCTACATGCTAGCACTTTAAAATTGCAAAAATCATAACGGACTCGTCAGGACGAAGTCATTCTGGACGGAATTTTTTTTTTCTTTTTTTAGGCTTGTATCTCTGTCAATTTTAAATTTTTTTTAATTTTCCGTGATATAGTTCTGCATAAACTTTTGATTCTCTACATGCAGCACTTTAAAAATTGCAAATCATAACGGACTCGTCAGGACGAAGTCATTCTGGACGGATTTTTTTTTCTTTTTTTAGCTTGTATTCTCTGTCAATTTTAATTTTTTTATTTTTTCCGTGATATAGTTCTGCATAACTTTTGATTCTCCTACATGCTAGCACTTTAAAAATTGCAAAAATCATAACGGACTCGTCAGGACGAAGTCATTCTGACGGAATTTTTTTTCTTTTTTTTAGGCTTGTATCTCTGTCAATTTTAATTTTTTTTATTTTCCGTGATATAGTTTCTGCATAACTTTTGATTCTCTACATGCTAGCCATTAAAAATTGCAAAAATCATAACGAACTCCGTCCAGGACGAAGTCATTCTGGACGGAATTTTTTTTTCTTTTTTAGGCTTGTATCTCTGTCATTTTAATTTTTTTATTTTCCGTGATATATTTCTGCATAACTTTTTGATTCTCTACATGCAGCACTTTAAAAATTGCAAAAATCATAACGACTCGTCAGGACGAAGTCATTCTGGACGGAATTTTTTTTTCTTTTTAGGCTTGTATCTCTGTCAATTTTAATTTTTTTATTTTCCGTGATATAATTCTGCATAACTTTTGATTCTCTACATGCTAGCACTTTAAAAATTGCAAAAAATATAACGGACTCGTCAGGACGAAGTCATTCTGGACGGAATTTTTTTTTCTTTTTTTAGGCTGTATCTCTGTCAATTTTATTTTTTTAATTTTTCCGTGATATAATTCTGCATAACTTTTGATTCTCTACATGCTAGCACTTTAAAATTGCAAAAAATCATAACGGACTCGTCAGGACGAAAGTCATTCTGGACGGAATTTTTTTTTTCTTTTTTTAGGCTTGTATCTCTGTCAATTTTAATTTTTTTTATTTCCGTGATATAGTTTCTTGCATAACTTTTGATTCTCTACATGCAAGCATTTAAAAATTGCAAAAATCATAACGGACCTCGTCAGGAGAAGTCATTCTGGACGGAAATTTTTTTTTCTTTTTTTAGGCTTGTATCTCTGTCAATTTTATTTTTTTAATTTTTCCGTGATATAATTCTGCATAACTTTTGATTCTACATGCTAGCACTTTAAAATTGCAAAAATCATAACGGGACTCGTCAGGACGAAGTCATTCTGGACGGAATTTTTTTTTCTTTTTTTTAGGCTTGTATCTCTGTCAATTTTAATTTTTTTTATTTTCCGTGATATAGTTCTGCCATACTTTTGATTCTCTACATGCTAGCACTTTAAAAAATTGCAAAAAATCATAACGACTCCGTCAGACGAAGTCATTCTGGACGGAATTTTTTTTTCTTTTTTTAGGCTTGTATCTCTGTCATATTTATTTTTTTTTTTTCGTGATATAATTCTGCATAACTTTTGATTCTTCTCTACATGCTAGCACTTTAAAATTGCAAAATCATAACGGACTCGTCAGGACGAAGTCATTCTGGACGGAAATTTTTTTTTCTTTTTTTAGGCTTGTATCTCTGTCAATTTTAAATTTTTTTATATTTTCCGTGATATAGTTCTGCCATAAACTTTTGATTCTCTACATGTAGCACTTTAAAAAATTGCAAAAATCATAACGGACTCGTCAGGACGAAGTCATTCTGGACGGAATTTTTTTTTTCTTTTTAGGCTTGTATCTCTGTCAATTTTAATTTTTTTATTTTTCCGTGATATAATTCTGCATAACTTTTGATTCTCTACATGCTAGCACTTTAAAATTGCAAAAATCATAACGGACTCCTCCAGGACGAAGTCATTCTGGACGGAATTTTTTTTTCTTTTTTTAGGCTTGTATCTCTGTCAATTTTAATTTTTTTTATTTTCCGTGATATAGTTCTGCATAACTTTGATTCTCTACATGCTAGCACTTTAAAAATGCAAAAATCATAAACGACTCGTCAGGAACGAAGTCATTCTGGACGAATTTTTTTTTCTTTTTTTTAGGCTTGTATCTCTGTCAATTTTTTTTTTTATTTTTCCGTGATATAATTCTGCATAACTTTTGATTCTCTACATGCTAGCACTTTAAATTGCAAAAATCATAACGGACTCGTCAAGGACGAAAGTCATTCTGGGACGGAATTTTTTTTCTTTTTTAGGCTTGTATCTCTGTCAATTTTTAATTTTTTATTTTTTCCGTGATATAGTTCTGCATAACTTTGATTCTCTACATGCTAGCATTTAAAATTGCAAAAATCATACGGACTCGTCAGGACGAAGTCATTCTGGACGGAATTTTTTTTTTTTTTAGCTTGTATCTCTGTCAATTTAATTTTTTTTTATTTTTCCGTGATATAGTCTGCATAACTTTTGATTCTCTACATGCTAGCACTTTAAAAATTGCAAAAAATCATAACGGACTCGTCAGGACGAAGTCCATTCTGGACGGAATTTTTTTTCTTTTTTTAGGCTTGTATCTCTGTCAATTTTAATTTTTTTATATTTTCCGTGATATAGTTCTGCATAACTTTTGATTCTCTACATGCAGCACTTTAAAAATTGCAAAATCATAACGGACTCGTCAGGACGAAGTCATTCTGGACGAATTTTTTTTTTCTTTTTTTAGGCTTGTATTCTGTCAATTTTATTTTTTTATTTTTCCGTGATATAATTCTGCATAACTTTTTGATTCTCTTACATGCTAGCACTTTAAATTGCAAATCATAACGGACTCGTCAGGACGAAGTCATTCTGGACGGAATTTTTTTTTTCTTTTTTTAGGCTTGTATCTCTTGTCAATTTTAATTTTTTTATTTTCCGTGATATAGTTCTGCATAACTTTTGATCTCTACATGCTAGCACTTTAAAAATTGCAAAAATCATAACGGACTCGTCAGGACGAAGTCATTCTGGACGGAATTTTTTTTTCTTTTTTTAGCTTGTATCTCTGTCAATTTTTAATTTTTTTTATTTTTCCGTGATATAGTTCTGCATAAACTTTTTGAATTCTCTACATGCTAGCACTTTAAAAAAATTGCAAAAATCATAACGGACTCGTCAGGACGAAGTCATTCTGGACGAATTTTTTTTTTCTTTTTTTAGGCTTGTATCCTCTGTCAATTTTAATTTTTTTATTTTTCGTGATATAGTTCTGCATAACTTTTGATTCTCTACATGCAGCACTTTAAAAATTGCAAAAATTCATAACGGACTCGTCAGGAGAAGTCATTCTGGACGGAATTTTTTTTTTTCTTTTTTAGGCTTGTATCTCTGTCAATTTTAATTTTTTTATTTTCCGTGATATATGCTGCATAACTTTTGATTCTCTACATGCTAGCACTTTAAAAATTGCAAAAATCATAACGACTCGTCAGGACGAAGTCATTCTGGACGGAATTTTTTTTTTTTTTTAGGCTTGTATCTCTGTCATTTTATTTTTTTTTTTTCCGTGAATATATCTGCATAACTTTTGATTCTCTACATTGTTAGCACTTTAAAATGCAAAAATCATAACGGACTCGTCAGGACGAAGTCATTTCTGGACGGAATTTTTTTTTCTTTTTTAGGCTTGTATCTCTGTCAATTTTAATTTTTTTATTTTTCCGTGATATAGTTCTGCATACTTTTGATTCTCTAACATGTAGCACTTTAAAAATTGCAAAAATCATAACGGACTCGTCAGGACGAAGTCATTCTGGACGGAATTTTTTTTTCTTTTTTTAGGCTTGTATCTTCTGTCAATTTTATTTTTTTTATTTTTTCCGTGATATAGTTCTGCATAACTTTGATTCTCTACATGCTAGCACTTTAAAAATTGCAAAAATCATAACGACTCGTCAGGACGAAGTCATTCTTGGACGGAATTTTTTTTTTCTTTTTTTTAGGCTTGTATCTCTGTCAATTTTAATTTTTTTATTTTCCGTGATATAGTTCTGCATAACTTTTGATTCTCTACATGCTAGCACTTTTAAAAATTGCAAAAATCATAACGAACTCGTCAGGACGAAGTCATTCTGGACGGAATTTTTTTTTCTTTTTTTAGGTTGTTATCTCTGTCAATTTTATTTTTTTTTTTTCCGTGATATAATTCTGCATAACTTTTGATTCTCTAACATGCTAGCACTTTAAAATTGCAAAAAATCATAACGACTCCGTCAGGGACGAAGTCATTCTGGACGGAATTTTTTTTTCTTTTTTTAGGCTTGTATCTCTGTCATTTTAATTTTTTTATTTTTCCGTGATAATAGTTCTGCATAACTTTGATTTCTCTACATGCTAGCACTTTAAAAATTGGCAAAAATCATAACGGACTCGTCAGGACGAAGTCATTCTGGACGGAATTTTTTTTTCTTTTTTTTAGGCTTGTATCTCTGTCAATTTTTAATTTTTTTTATTTTTCCGTGATATAGTTCTGCATAACTTTTGATTCTCTACATGCTAGCACTTTAAAAATTGCAAAAATCATAACGGACTCGTCAGGACGAAGTCATTCTGGACGGAATTTTTTTTTTCTTTTTTTAGGCTTGTATCTCTGTCAATTTTATTTTTTTTTTTTCCGTGATATAATTCTGCATAATTTTGATTCTCTACATGCTAGCACTTTAAATTGCAAATCATAACGGACTCGTCAGGACGAAGTCATTCTGGACGGAATTTTTTTTTCTTTTTTTAGGCTTGTATCTCTGTCAATTTTAATTTTTTTATTTTCCGTGATATAGTTCTGCATAACTTTTGATTCTCCTACATGCTAGCACTTTAAAAAATGCAAAATCATAACGGACTCGTCAGGACGAAGTCATTCTGGACGGAATTTTTTTTCTTTTTTTAGGGCTTGTATCTCTGTCAATTTTAATTTTTTTATTTTTCCGTGATATAGTTCTGCATAACTTTTGATTCTCTACATGCAGCACTTTAAAAATTGCAAAAATCATAACGACTCGTCAGGACGAAGTCATTCTGGACGGAATTTTTTTTTCTTTTTTAGGCTTGTATCTCTGTCAATTTTTAATTTTTTTAATTTTTCCGTGATATATCTGCATAACTTTTGATTCTCTACATGCTAGCACTTTAAAATTGCAAAATCATAACGGACTCGTCAGGACGAAGTCATTCTGGACGGAATTTTTTTTTCTTTTTTTAGGCTTGTATCTCTGTCAATTTTAAATTTTTTTATTTTCCGTGATATAGTTCTGCATAACTTTGATTCTCTACATGCAGCACTTTAAAAATTGCAAAATCATAACGGACTCGTCAGGACGAAGTCATTCTGGACGGAATTTTTTTTTCTTTTTTTAGGCTTGTAATCTCTGTCAATTTTATTTTTTTTATTTTTCCGTGATATAATTCTGCATAACTTTTGATTCTCTACATGCTAGCACTTTAAAATTGCAAAAATCATAACGGGACTCGTCAGGACGAAGTCATTCTGGACGAATTTTTTTTTTCTTTTTTTAGGCTGTATCTCTGTCAATTTTAATTTTTTTTTTCCGTGATAATAGTTCTGCATAACTTTGATTCTCTACATGCTAGCACTTTAAAAATTGCAAAAATCATAACGGACTCGTCAGGACGAAGTCATTCTGACGGAATTTTTTTTTTCTTTTTTTAGGCTTGTATCTCTGTCAATTTTAATTTTTTTTTTTTCCGTGATATAGTTCTGCATAACTTTTGATTCTCTACATGCTAGCACTTTAAAAATTGCAAAAAATCATAACGGACTCGTCAGGACGAGTCATTCTGGACGGAATTTTTTTTTCTTTTTTTTAGCCTTGTATCTCTGTCATTTTAAATTTTTTTATTTTCGTGATATAGTTCTGCATAACTTTTGATTCTCTACATGCTAGCACTTTAAAAAAATTGCAAAAATCATAACGGACTCCGTCAGGACGAGTCCATTCTGGACGGAATTTTTTTTTTCTTTTTTTAGCTTGTATCTCTGTCAATTTTATTTTTTTTATTTTTCCGTGATATATTCTGCATAACTTTTGATTCTCTACATGTTAGCACTTTAAATTGCAAAAATCATAAACGGACTCGTCAGGACGAAGTCATTCTGGACGGAATTTTTTTTTCTTTTTTTAGGCTTGTATCTCTGTCAATTTTAATTTTTTTTATTTTTCGTGATATAGTTCTGCATAACTTTTTGATTCTCTACATGCTAGCACTTTAAAAATTGCAAAAAATCATAACGGACTCGTCAGGACAAGTCATTCTGGACGGAATTTTTTTTTTCTTTTTAGGCTTGTATCTCTGTCAATTTAATTTTTTTAATTTTTCGTGATATATCTGCATAACTTTTTGATTTCCTACATGCTAGCACTTTAAAAATTGCAAATCATAACGGACTCGTCAGGACGAAGTCATTCTGGACGGATTTTTTTTCTTTTTTTTAGGCTTGTATCTCTGTCAATTTTAATTTTTTTTTTTCCGTGATATAATTCTGCATAACTTTTGATTCTCTACATGCTAGCACTTTTAAAATTGCAAAAAATCATAACGGACTCGTCAGGACGAAGTCATTCTGGACGGATTTTTTTCTTTTTTTAGGCTGTATCTCTGTCAATTTTAATTTTTTTTTTTTCCGTGATATAGTTCTGCATAACTTTTGATTCTCTACATGCTAGCACTTAAAAATTGCAAAAATCATAACGGACTCGTCAGGACGAAGTCATTCTGGACGGAATTTTTTTTTTCTTTTTTTAGGCTTGTATCTCTGTCAATTTTAATTTTTTTTATTTTTCCGTGATATAGTTCTGCATAACTTTTTGATTCTCTACATGCTAGCACTTTTAAAAATTGCAAAAATCATAACGAACTCGTCAGGACGAAGTCATTCTGGACGGAAATTTTTTTTTTTTTTTAGGCTTGTATCTCTGTCATTTTAAATTTTTTTATTTTCCGTGATATTAGTTCTGCATAACTTTTGATTCTCTACATGCTAGCACTTTTAAAAATGCAAAAAATCATTAACGGACTCGTCAGGACGAAGTCATTCTGGACGGAATTTTTTTTTCTTTTTTTAGGTTGTATCTCTGTCAATTTTATTTTTTTATTTTCCGTGATATAATTCTGCATAACTTTTTGATTCTCTAACATGCTAGCACTTTAAAATTTGCAAAAATCATAAGGACTCGTCAGACGAAGTCATTCTGGGCGGAATTTTTTTTTTCTTTTTTTTAGGCTTGTATCTCTGTCAATTTAATTTTTTTTATTTTTTCCGTGATATAGTTCTGCATAACTTTGATTCTCTACATGCTAGCACTTTAAAAATTGCAAAATCAATAACGGACTCGTCAGGACGAAGTCATTCTGGACGGAATTTTTTTTTTCTTTTTTTTAGGCTTGTATCTCTGTCAATTTTATTTTTTTATTTTTCCGTGATAATAGTTCTGCATAACTTTTGATTCTCTACATGCTAGCACTTTAAAAAATTGCAAAAAATCATAACGGACTCGTCAGGACGAAGTCATTCTGGACGGAATTTTTTTTTCTTTTTTTAGGCTTGTATCTCTGTCAATTTTATTTTTTTATTTTTTCCGTGATATAATTCTTGCATACTTTTGATTCTTACATGCTAGCACTTTAAAATTGCAAAATCATAACGGACTCGTCAGGACGAAGTCATTCTGGACGGAATTTTTTTTTTTTTTTTAGGCTTGTATCTCTGTCAATTTTAATTTTTTATTTTCCGTGATATAGTTCTGCATAACTTTTGATTCTCTACATGCTAGCACTTTAAAATTGCAAAAATCATAACGGACTCCGTCAGGACGAAGTCATTCTGGACGGAATTTTTTTTTTCTTTTTTTAGGCTTGTTATCTCTGTCAATTTTAATTTTTTTTATTTTTCGTGATATAGTTCTGCATAACTTTGATTTCTCTAACATGCAGCACTTTTAAAATTGCAAAAATCATAACGGACTCGTCAGGACGAAGTCATTCTGGACGGAATTTTTTTTTCTTTTTTAGGCTTGTATCCTCTGTCATTTTAATTTTTTTATTTTTTCGTGAATATATCTGCATAACTTTTGAATTCTCTACATGCTAGCACTTTAAAAATGCAAAAATCATAACGGACTCGTCAGGACGAAGTCATTCTGGACGGAATTTTTTTTTCTTTTTTTAGGCTTGTATCTCTGTCAATTTAATTTTTTTTATTTTCCGTGATATAGTTCTGCATAACTTTTGATTCTCTACATGCAGCACTTTAAAATTGCAAAAATCATAACGAACTCGTCAGGACGAAGTCATTCTGGACGAATTTTTTTTTTCTTTTTTTAGGCTTGTATCTCTGTCAATTTTATTTTTTTAATTTTTCCGTGATATAATTTGCATAACTTTTGAATTCTCTACATGCTAGCACTTAAATTGCAAAAATCATAACGGACTCGTCAGGACGAAGTCATTCTGGACGGAATTTTTTTTTCTTTTTTTAGGCTTGTATCTCTGTCAATTTTAATTTTTTATTTTTCCGTGATATAGTTCTGCATAACTTTTGATTCTCTACATGCTAGCACTTAAAAATTGCAAAAATCATAACGGACTCGTCAGGACGAAGTCATTCTGACCGGAATTTTTTTCTTTTTTTAGGCTTGTATCTCTGTCATTTATTTTTTTTATTTTCCGTGATAAGTTCTGCATAACTTTTGATTCTCTACATGCTAAGCACTTTAAAAATTGCAAAAATCATAACGACTCGTCAGGACGAAGTCATTCTGGAGGAATTTTTTTTTCTTTTTTTAGGCTTGTATCTCTGTCATTTTAATTTTTATTTTCCGTGATATAGTTCTGCATAACTTTTGATTCTCTACATGCTAGCACTTTAAAAATTGCAAAAATCATACGGACTCGTCAGGACGAAGTCATTCTGGACGGAATTTTTTTTCTTTTTTTAGCTTGTATCTCTGTCAATTTTATTTTTTTTATTTTTCCGTGATATAATTTGCATAACTTTTGATTCTCTACATGCTAGCACTTTAAAATTGCAAAAATCATAACGGACTCGTCAGGACGAAGTCATTCTGGACGGAATTTTTTTTCTTTTTTTAGGCTTGTATCTCTGTCAATTTTAATTTTTTTTATTTTCCGTGATATAGTTCTGCATAACTTTTGATTCTCTACATGCTAGCAACTTTAAAAAATTGCAAAAATCATAACGGACTCGTCAGGACGAAGTCATTCTGGACGGAATTTTTTTTTTCTTTTTTAGGCTTGTATCTCTGTCATTTTTAATTTTTTTTATTTTTCGTGATATAATTCTGCATAACTTTTGATTCTCTACATGCTAGCACTTTAAAAAATTGCAAAAATCATAACGGACTCGTCAGGACGAAGTCATTCTGGACGGAAATTTTTTTTTCTTTTTTTAGGCTTGTATCTCTGTCAATTTATTTTTTTATTTTCCGTGAATATAGTTCTGCATAACTTTTGATTCTCTACAATGCTAGCACTTTTAAAATTGCAAAAATCATAACGGACTCGTCAGGACGAAGTCATTCTGACGGAATTTTTTTTTCTTTTTTTAGGCTTGTATCTCTGTCAATTTTATTTATTTTTCGTGATATAATTCTGCATAACTTTTTGATTCTCTACATGCTAGCACTTTAAAATTGCAAAAAATCATACGGACTCCGTCCAGGACGAAGTCATTCTGGGACGGAATTTTTTTTCTTTTTTTAGGCTTGTATCTCTGTCATTTTATTTTTTTTATTTTTCCGTGATATAGTTCTGCATAACTTTTGATTCTCTAACATGCTAGCACTTTAAAAATTGCAAAAATCATAACGGACTCCGTCAGGACGAAGTCATTCTGGACGGAATTTTTTTTTCTTTTTTTAGGCTTGTATCTCTGTCAATTTAATTTTTTTTATTTTCGTGATATATTCTGCATAACTTTTGATTCTCTACATGCTAGCATTTAAAAATTGCAAAAAACATAACGGACTCGTCAGGACGAAGTCATTCTGGACGGAATTTTTTTTTCTTTTTTTAGGTTGTATCTCTGTCAATTTAAATTTTTTTATTTTTCGTGATATAGTTCTGCATAACTTTTGATTCTCTACATGCTAGCAACTTTAAAATTGCAAAAATCATAAACGGACTCGTCAGGACGAAGTCATTCTGGACGGAATTTTTTTTTTTTTTTTAGGCTTGTATCTCTGTCAATTTTAAATTTTTTTATTTTCCGTGATATAGTTCTGCATAAACTTTTGATTCTCTAACATGCAGCACTTTAAAAATTGCAAAAATCATAACGGACTCGTCAGGACGAAGTCATTCTGGACGGATTTTTTTTTTCTTTTTTTAGGCTTGTATCTCTGTCAATTTTATTTTTTTTATTTTTCGTGATATAATTCTGCATAACTTTTGATTCTCTTACATGCTAGCACTTTTAAAAATTGCAAAATCATACGGACTCGTCAGGACGAGTCATTCTGGACGAATTTTTTTTTCTTTTTTTAGGCTTGTATCTCTGTCAATTTTAATTTTTTTTTTCGTGATATAGTTCTGCATAACTTTTGATTCCTACATGAGCACTTTAAAAAATTGCAAAAATCATAACGGACTCCGTCAGGACGAAGTCATTCTGGACGAATTTTTTTTTCTTTTTTTAGGCTTGTATCTTGTCAATTTTAATTTTTTTATTTTTCCGTGATATAGTTCTGCATAACTTTTGATTCTCTACATGCTAGCACTTTAAAAATTGCAAAAATCATAACGGACTCGTCAGACGAAGTCATTCTGGACGGAATTTTTTTTTCTTTTTTTAGGCTTGTATCTCTGTCAATTTTAAATTTTTTTATTTTCCGTGATATAGTTCTGCATAACTTTTGATTCTCTACATGCAAGCACTTTAAAAATTGCAAAATCAATACGGACTCGTCAGGACGAAGTCATTCTGGACGGAAATTTTTTTCTTTTTTAGGCTGTAATCTCTGTCAATTTTAATTTTTTTTAATTTTTCCGTGATATAAGTTCTGCATAACTTTTGATTCTCTACATGCTAGCACTTTAAAAATTGCAAAATATAACGGACTCGTCAGGACGAAGTCATTCTGGACGGAATTTTTTTTTCTTTTTTTTAGGCTTGTATCTCTGTCAATTTTATTTTTTTAATTTTTCCGTGATATAATTCTGCATAACTTTTGATTCTCTACATGCTAGCACTTTAAAATTGCAAAAATCATAACGGACTCGTCAGGACGAAGTCATTCTGGACGAATTTTTTTTTCTTTTTTTAGGCTGTATCTCTGTCATTTTAATTTTTTTATTTTTCGTGATATAGTTCTGCATAACTTTTGATTCTCTACATTGCAGCACTTTAAAATTGCAAAAATCATAAACGGACTCGTCAGGACGAAAGTCATTCTGGACGGAATTTTTTTTTCTTTTTTTAGGCTGTATCTCTGTCAAATTTTATTTTTTATTTTCCGTGATATAGTTCTGCATAACTTTTGATTCTCTACATGCTAGCACTTTAAAAATTGCAAAAAATCATAACGGACTCGTCAGGACGAAGTCTTCTGGACGGAATTTTTTTTCTTTTTTTAGGCTTGTATCTCTGTCATTTTATTTTTTTTTTCCGTGATATAATTCTGCATAACTTTTGATTCTCTACATGCTAGCACTTTAAATTGCAAAATCAATAACGGACTCGTCAGGACGAAGTCATTCTGGGACGGAATTTTTTTTTCTTTTTTTAGGCTTGTATCTCTGTCAATTTTAATTTTTTTATTTTTTCCGTGATATAGTTCTGCATAACTTTTGATTCTCTACATGCTAGCACTTTAAAAATGCAAAATCATAACGGACTCGTCAGGACGAGTCATTCTGGACGGAATTTTTTTTCTTTTTTTTAGGCTTGTATCTCTGTCAATTTAATTTTTTTATTTTTCGTGATATAGTTCTTGCATAAACTTTTGATTCTCCTACATGCTAGCACTTTAAAATTGCAAAAATCATAACGGACTCGTCAGGACGAAGTCATTCTGGACGGAATTTTTTTTTCTTTTTTTAGGCTTGTATCTCTGTCAATTTTAAATTTTTTTATTTTCCGTGATATAGTTCTGCATAACTTTTGATTCTCTACATGCTAGCACTTTAAAAATTGCAAAATCATAACGGACTCGTCAGGACGAAGTCATTCTGGACGGAATTTTTTTTTTCTTTTTTTAGGCTTGTATCCTCTGTCATTTTAAATTTTTTTATTTTCCGTGATATAGTTCTGCATAACTTTTGATTCTCCTACATGTAGAACTTTTAAAAATTGCAAAAATCATAACGGACTCGTCAAGGACGAAGTCATTCTGGACGGAATTTTTTTTTCTTTTTTTAGGCTTGTATCTCTGTCATTTTATTTTTTTAATTTTTCCGTGAATAAGTTCTGCACTAACTTTGGTTCTCTACTCGATAGCACTTTAAATTGCATTAAATCTAACGGAACTAGTCAGACAAAGTCCTTCTGGACCCGGAATTTTCTTTCTTTTTTTGAGGCTGTTATCTCTGTTCAATTTAATTTTTATTAATTCCTTGCATCATAGTTCCTGCAATATAATTCTGATTCTCTACATTTCATAGCACTTTAAATTCAAATATAACGGACTCTGTCCAGAACAAAGTTTTATCTGAGAATATTTTTTTCTTTTTTGACTTGTATGCTCTGTCCATTTTCATTTTTTTATTATCCTTGATATAGTTTCCTGCATAATTTAGAATTCTCTACATGATGGCACTTTAAAAATTGCAAATTCTAATCGGACTCGTTCAGAACAAAGTCCATTGGACGGATTTTTTTGATTTTTAGGCTTGTTCTCTGTCATTTTTATTATTTTTATTAATCCTTGATATAGTTCTTGCCATAACGTTTCGTTCTCTACTGCTAGGCCACTTAAAAATGCTAATCTAACGGTACTAGTCCAGACAAAGTCCTTCTGGACGGAAATTTTGCTTTTTTTTTGAGGCTTGTTCTCTGTCATTTTTTAATTTTTTTATTAAATCCTTGATTTTAGTTCTGCAATAATTATGGATTCTCTACCATTCTCGCACTTTTCAATTGCCAATCTAAACGGACTCGGTCAGGAACATTTCTATTGGACGGAAATTTTTTTTCTTTTTTGACTTGTATCTCTGTCAATTTTAATTTTTTTATTAATCTTTGATATATTTGAAGAATAAATTTTGATTCTTACATGCGTAGCACTATAAAATTGCAAAAAATCAAACTGACTCGCCAGCAACAAAGTCCTTTGGCGGAATTTTTTCTTTTTTAGGCTTGTATCTTTTTCATTGTAATCTTATTAATCCTTGATATAGTTCTTCTTAACTTTTGATTCTCTCATTCCTAGAACTTTAAAATTGCAAAATCATAACGGACTGTCAGAACAAGTCTATTGGACGGAATATTTTTTTTCTTTTTTAGACTGTGTTTCTCTGTCAATTTTAATTTTTTTATTATCTTGATATGGTTCTCATAAATTTGGATTCTCTACATGATCGGCACTTTAAAAATTGCAAATCATAACGGACTGTCAGAACAAGTCCGACCTTCTAGATGGGAATTGTTTTCTTTTTTTATGCTTGTTCTCTGTCAATTTTATGTTTTTTTATAATCCTTGACATTTCTGGCAAACTTTTGATTTTCACATGCTAGCACTTTACAATTCGCAAATGCATAACGGGACTCGTCAGGACAAAGTCATTCTTGGGACACAAATTTTTTTTTTATAGGCTTGAATCTCTGTCAATTTTAATTCTTTTATTAATCTTGGATAAATTTTTCGCATACTTTTTGATTCTCTTACTTCTAGCACTTTAAAAATTGCAAAAATCTAACTAAACTTCGTCATTCAAAGGTCTATCTTGGACGGATATTTTTTTTTTTTAGGCTTGTATTCTCAATTTTATTGATATTAATTCTTGGATATGTTCTGCATAACTTCTTTGTTCTCTACTTCTAGCACTTTTAATTGGAAAATTCATAAGGACCTCGTCAGACAGTAAAGTTCCATCTGGACGGAAATTTTTTTCTTTTTTTTTAGGCATTGTATCTCTGCTCATTTAAGTTTTTTTAATTCTTGACATAGCGTCTGCCATACTTGATTCTTACGTGATAGCACTTAAAATTGCTATAATATAACCGGACTGTCAGAACAAAAGTCTTTCTGGACGGAATTTTACTTTTTTTGAAGACTTGTATTTCTGTCATTTTTTAATTTTTTATTATTCCTTGATTTATAGTTCTGCGTAAACTTATGATTCTCTACTTCTAGCACTTAAAAATTGCAAATCCATAACGGACTCGTCGAACAAAGTTCCTTTGGACGGAAATTTTTTTTCTTTTTTTGGCTTTTTATTTCTCTTGCAATTTTAATTTTTTTTATTTTTCCGTGATATAAGTTTCTGCATAACTGTTTGATTCTCTACATGCTAGCACTTGAAAAATTGCAAAAATCATAACGGACTCGTCCGAACAAGTCCTTCTGGATGGAAATTTTCTTTCTTTTAGGCTTGTGTCCTCTGTCAATTTTAATTTTTTATATCATGTATAGTTCTGCAACCTTTGATTCTCTACATGATAATACTTTTAAAATGTGCAAAATCATACGGGACTCGTCAGACAAAGTACTTTCTGGACGGTAAAGTTTTTTTTCTTTTGAGGCTTTGGTATCTCTGTCAATTTTAATTTTTTTATTAATCTTTGATATATGTCTGGATATTTTGATTCTCTACATGCTAAAGCACTATTAAAAATTGCAAAAACTTGCATTAACTGACTCGCCAGAACAAAGGTCCTTTTTGGACGAACTTTTTTTTTCCATTTTTTTTAGTTCTTGTATCTTTTTTCAATTAAGTCTTTATTAATCCTTGATTAGTTTCTGCTCTTGCACTTTGGATTCTTCTACATTCTGAACTTGTTAAAAATTGCAAAATATACATAACGGACTCGTCAGACAAAAGTTTTGGACGGATATTTTTTTCTTTTTTTTAGCTCTGTATCTCTGTTCAATTTTATTTTATTAATCCTTGATATAGTTTCTGCATTAATTTAGTTCCTCTACATGTGCTCAGCACTTTACAGATTGCAAAAATCTAACGGACTCGTCGAACAGTCCTTCTGGATGAATTTTCTTTCTTTTTTTTATGCTTTTATCTTCGTCAATTTTTAATTTTTTATTATTCAATGATTTGTTCTGCAAAACCTTTGTTCTCTACATGATAATACGTTTAAATTGCAAAATCATAACGACTCGTCAGGACAAAGTGCATTCTGGCGGAATTTTTTTTCGTTTTTTTAGGCTTGTATTTCTGTTAATTTTATTTTTTTTTTTATCCTTGATAAAGTTCTGCAAACATTTTGCTTCTCTACTGCTAGCAACTTTAAAAATTGCAAAAATCATAACGGACCCGTCAGGACAAGTCATTCTGGACGGAAATTTTTTTCTTTTTTTTAGGCTGTATCTCTGGTCCCAATTTTAATTCTTTTTATTCTTCTTGATAATTTTTGCTAACTTTTGATTCTTTCGCGCAGCACTTTAAAATTGCCAAAATCCTAACGGACTTCGTCAGGGACACGTCATTCTGGACACAAATGTTTTTTTTATAGGCTTGCAATCTCTTTCATTTTAATTCTTTTTTAATTCTTTGATAATTTTTGCATACCTTTTGATTTCTTTGCTGCTAGCACTTTAAAAATTGCGCAATCATAACGGACTCGTCAGACAAAGTCCTTTTGGACGGGAATTTTTTTTCTTTTTTTAGGCTTGTATCTTTCAATGTTTAAGTCTTTATTAATCCTTGATGATACGTTTTCTGCTTCACTTTTGATTCTCTACATGCTAGCACTTTAAATTGCAAAAATCATAACTACTCGTCAGGACGAAGTCATTCTGGACGGAATTTTTTTTTCTTTTTTTAGGCTTGTATCTATGTCAATTTTAATTTTTTATTTTTTCCCGGATATAGTTTCTGCAAACTTTTGATCTCTAATTCTAGCACTTTAAAAATTGCAAATTCATACGGACTCGTCGAAGTAAGTCCATCTGGACGGAATTTTTTGATTTTTGGCTTGTATCTCTGTCCATTTTATTTTTTTTATAATCCTCTGACATAGTTCTGAATACGTGTTCTTTACTGATAGCACTTAAAATTGCATTAAATCATACACGGACTAGTCGACAAAGTCTTTCCTGACGGACATTTTTACCTTTTCTTTTTTTGGACTTGTATCTCTGGATCAATTTTAAATTTTTTTATTTTCCTTGATATGTTCTGACTAAATTATGATTCTCTACATCTAAGCACTTTAAAAAATTGCCAAAAAATATAACGGACTCGTCAGACAAGTTCCTTTTGGACGGAATTTTGTTTCTTTTTTATGGCTTTTTATCTCGACAATTATTTTTTTATTAATCGTTGATTAGTTCTGGCATACTTTTGACTTCTCTACCATGCTAGCACTTTTAAAAATCTGCAAACAATCATACGACTCGTCAGACAAAGTCATTTCTGGCACAGATTTTTTTTTATACGGTTGAATCTCTTTCAATTTATATTCTTTTATTTAATTTCTTGCGATAACTTTTGCATTAACTTTTGATTTCTTTGATGTAGCACTTTAAAATTGCCAACTCATTAACGGATCGTTCAGAACAAGTCCTTTTGGGACGGAAATTTCTTTTTCTTTTTTAGGTTGTATCTTTATTCCATTTTAAGTCTTTATAATCCTTGATATAGTTCGGCTTCACTTTTGATTCTTAATTCTGCACTTTAAAAATTGCAAAATCATAACCTAACTCGTCAAGAACAAAGTCTTCTGGACGGGATATTTTTTCTTTTTTAGGCTTGTATCTCTGTCAATTTAATTTTTTTTATTAAACGTGAAATATTTACTCGGATAACTTTTCATTTCTCTACAATTGATAGCATTTTTAAAAAATTGCAAAAAATCATAACGGGCTCGTCAAAACACAAGTCATTCTGGACGGGAATTTTTTTTCTTTTTAGCTTTTATCTCTGAGCACTTTTAATTTTTTTTATTAATCGTTGTGATATGTTCTGCCATACTTTTGATTCTCTACATGCTAGCACTTTTAAAATTTGCAAAAATATAACGGATCTCAGGACAAGTCTCTGGACACAAATTTTTTTTACTCGGCTTGCACTCTTTTCAATTTTAATTCCTTTTTATTCAATTCTTATAAATTTTTGCTACTTTTGATTTTCTTTGATGCTTGCACTTTAAAAATTGCCAAAATCATAACGGACTCGTCAGAACAAGTCCTTTTGGACGGAAATTTTTTTTTCTTTTTTTAGGCTTGTATCTTTTTCAATTTTAAGTCTTTATTAATCCTTGATATAATTCTGCTTCAACTTTTGATTCTCTACATTCTAGCACTTTAAAAAATTGCAAAAATCATAACTAACTCGTCAGAACAAAGTCTATCTGGACGGAATATTTTTTTCTTTTTTTAGGCTTGTATCTCTGTCAATTTTAATTTGATATTAATCCTTATATATGTTCTGTCATAACTTTTTTTGATTCTCTACATTCTAGCACTTTAAAATATGCAAAATTCATAACGACTCGTCAGAGTAAAGTCCATCTGGACGGAATTTTTTTCATTTTTTTAGGCTTGTATCTCTGTCAATTTAATTTTTTTTAATAATCCTTGACATAGTTCTGCATAACGTTTGATTCTCTACATGATAGCACTTAAAATTGCATAAATCATAACGGACTAGTCAGAACAAAGTCTTCTGGACGGAAATTTTACTTTCTTTTTTGAGACTTGTATCTCTGTCAATTTTAATTTCTTTATTATTCCTTGATATAGTCTGCATAATTATGATTCTCTACATTCTAGCACTTTAAAAATTGCAAAAATCATAACGGACTCGTCAGAACAAAAGTCCTTTTTGGACGGAAATTTTTTTCTTTTTTAGGCTTTTATCTCTGACAATTTTAATTTTTTTTATTAATCGTTGATATAGTTCTGCATAACTTTGATTCTCTAACATGCTAGCACTTAAAAATTGCAAAAATCATAACGGACTCGTCAGGACAAAAGTCATTCTGGACACAAATTTTTTTTTTATAGGCTTGAATCTCTGTCAATTTTAATTCTTTTTATTAATTCTTGATAAATTTTCGCATAACTTTGATTCTTATTCTTAGCACTTTAAAAATTGCAAAATCATAACTACTCGTCAGAACAAAGTCTATCTGGACGGAATATTTTTTTTCTTTTTTAGGCTTGTATCTTTCATTTTATTTGATATTAATCCTTGATATAGTTCTGCATAACTTTTGATTCTCTACATTCTAGCACTTTAAAAATGCAAATTCATACGACCTCGTCAGATAAAGTCATCTGGACGGAATTTTTTCATTTTTAGGCTTGTATCTCTGTCAATTTTAATTTTTTTATATTCCTTGACATAGTTCTGCATAACGTTTGATTCTCTAAATTAGCACTTAAAAATTGCATAAATCATAACGGACTGTCAGAACAAAGTTTTTTGGACGGAAATTTTTTACTTTCTTTTTTTGAGACTGTATCTTGTCAATTTAATTTTTTATTATCCTTGATAAGTTCTGCATAAATTTGATTCTCTACATGCTAGCACTTTAAAAATTGCAAAAATCATAACGACTCGTCAGAACAAAGTCCTTGGACGGAATTTTTTTTCTTTTTTAGGCTTGTATCTCTGCAATTTAATTTTTTTATTAATCCTTGATATATTTTGCATAACTTTTGATTCTCTACATGCTAGCACTTTAAAAATTGCAAAAATCATAAACAACTCGTCAGAACAAAGTCTATCTGGACGGAAATTTTTTTCTTTTTTTAGCTTGTATCTCTGTCAATTTTAATTTATTAATCTTGATATGTTCTGCATAACTTTTGATTCTCTACATTCTAGCACTTTAAAAATTGCAAAATCATAACGGACTCGTCAGAACAAGTCCATATGGACGGAAATTTTTTTTTTTTTAGGCTTGTATCTCTGTCAATTTAATTTTTTTAATAATCCTTGAATAGTTCTGCATAACTTTTGATTCTTTACATTGTAGCACTTTAAAAATTGCATAAATCATAACGGACTAGTCAGAACAAAGTCTTCTGACGGAAATTTTTTTCTTTTTTGAGCTTGTATCTCTGTCAATTTTAATTTTTTTATTAATCCTTGATATAGTTCTGCATAAATTATGATTCTCTACATCTAGCACTTAAAAATTGCAAAAATCATAACGGACTCGTCAGAACAAAGTCTATCTGGACGGAATATTTTTTTCTTTTTTAGACTTTATCTCTGTCAATTTTAATTTTTTTTATTAATCCTTGATATAGTTCTGCATAAATTTAGATTCTCTACATGATGCACTTTAAAAATTGCAAAATCATAACGGACTCGTCAGAAAAGTCCATTATGGACGGAAATTTTTTCTTTTTAGGCTTGTATCTCTGTCAATTTAATTTTTTATTAATCCTTGATATAGTTCTGCATAACTTTGATTCTCTACATGCTGCACTTTAAAAATTGCATAAATCATAACGGACTAGTCAGAACAAAGTCCTTGGACGGAATATTTTCTTTCTTTTTTAGGCTTGTATCTCTGTCAATTTTAATTTTTATTAATCCTTGATATAGTTCTGCATAAATTATGATTCTCTACATCTAGCACTTAAAAATTGCAAATCATAACGGACTCGTCAGACAAAGTCATCTGGACGGAATTTTTTTCTTTTTTAGGCTTGTATCTCTGTCAATTTTATTTTGATATTAATCCTTGATATGTTTCGCATAACTTTTGATTCTCTACATTCTAGCACTTTAAAAATTGCAAAATCATAACGGACTCGTCAGAACAAGTCCATCTGGACGGAAATTTTTTCATTTTTTAGGCATGTATCTCTGTCAATTTTAATTTTTTTAATAATCCTTGACATAGTTCTGCATAACGTTGATTCTCTACATGATAGCACTTAAAATTGCATAAATCATAACGGACTAGTCAGAACAAAGTCTTCTGGACGAAATTTTACTTTCTTTTTTGAGACTTGTATCTCTGTCAATTTTAATTTTTTTATTATTCCTTGATATAGTTCTGCGTAAAATTATGATTCTCTACATTCTAGCACTTAAAAATTGCATAAATCATAACGGACTCGTCAGAACAAAGTCTTTTGGACGGAAATTTTTTTCTTTTTTAGCTTTTATCTCTGACAATTTTAATTTTTTTTATTAATCCTTGATATAGTTCTGCATAAACTTTGATTTTCTACATGCTAGAACTTTAAAAATTGCAAAATCATACGGACTCGTCAGAACAAAGTCCTTCTGGATGGAAATTTTTTTCTTTTTTTAGCTTGTGTCTCTGTCAATTTTAATTTTTTTATTATTATTCTGATATAGTTCTGCAAACTTTGATTCTCTACATGATAATACTTTAAAAATTGCAAAAAATCATAACGGACTCGTCAGAACAAAGTATCTCCTGGACGGAAATTTTTTTCTTTTTTGAGGCTTGTATCTCTGTCAATTTTAATTTTTTTATTAATCTTTGATATATTCTGGATAAATTTTGATTCTCTACATGCTAGCACTATAAAAATTGCAAAAATCATAACTGACTCGTCAGAACAAAGTCCTTTGGACGGAAATTTTTTTCTTTTTTAGGCTTGTATCTTTTCAATTTTAAGTCTTTATTTATCCTTGATATAGTTCTGCTTCAACTTTTGATTCTCTACATTCTAGAACTTTAAAAATTGCAAAAATCATAACGGACTCGTCAGAACAAAGTCTATCTGGACGGAATATTTTTTTCTTTTTTAGGACTTGTATCTCTGTCAATTTTAATTTTTTATTAATCCTTGATATAGTTCTGCATAAATTTTGATTCTCTACATGCTAGCACTTTAAAAATTGCAAAAATCATAACGGACTCGTCAGAACAAAGTCTTCTGGATGGAAATTTTTTTCTTTTTTTAGCTTGTATCTTTGTCAATTTTAATTTTTTTATTTTCAATGATATAGTTCTGCAAAACCTTTGATTCTCTACATGATAATACTTTAAAAATTGCAAAAATCATAACGGACTCGTCAGGACAAAGTCATTCTGGACGGAATTTTTTTTCGTTTTTTAGGCTTGTATTTCTGTTAATTTTATTTTTTTTTATTAATCCTTGATATAGTTCTGCATAGCTTTTGATTCTCTACATGCTAGCACTTTAAAAATTGCAAAAATCATAACGGACTCGTCAGGACGAAGTCATTCTGGACACAAATTTTTTTTTTTTTAGGCTTGAATCTCTTTCAATTTTAATTCTTTTATTAATTCTTGATAAATTTTTGCATAACTTTTGATTCTTGCATGCTAGCACTTTAAAATTGCCAAAATCATAACGGACTCGTCAGGACAAAGTCATTCTGGACACAAATTTTTTTTTTTATAGGCTTGAATCTCTTTCAATTTTAATTCTTTTTATTAATTCTTGATAAATTTTTGCATAACTTTTGATTCTTTGCATGCTAGCACTTTAAAATTGCCAAAATCATAACGGACTCGTCAGAACAAAGTCCTTTTGACGAAATTTTTTTTTCTTTTTTTAGGCTTGTATCTTTTTCATTTTAAGTCTTTATTAATCCTTGAATAGTTCTCTTCAACTTTATTCTCTAATTCTAGCACTTAAAAATTGCAAAATCATAACTAACTCGTCAGAACAAAGTCTATCTGGACGGAATATTTTTTTCTTTTTTTAGGCTTGTATCTCTGTCAATTTTAATTTGATATTAATCCTTGATATAGTTCTGCATAACTTTTGATTCTCTACATTCTAGCACTTTAAAAATTGCAAAATTCATAACGGACTCGTCAGAGTAAAGTCCATCTGGACGGAAATTTTTTTCATTTTTTAGGCTTGTATCTCTGTCAATTTTAATTTTTTTATATCCTGATATAGTTCTGCATAACGTTTGATTCTCTACATGATAGCACTTAAAATGCATAAATCATAACGGACTAGTCAGAACAAAGTCTTTCTGACAAATTTTACTTTCTTTTTGAGACTTGTATCTCTGTCAATTTTAATTTTTTTATTATTCTTGATATAGTTCTGCATAAATTATGATTCTCTACATTCTAGCACTTTAAAAATTGCAAAATCATAACGGACTCGTCAGAACAAAGTCCTTTTGGACGGAAATTTTTTTTCTTTTTTTAGGCTTTTATCTCTGACAATTTTAATTTTTTTATTAATCCTTGATATAGTTCTGCATAACTTTTGATTCTCTACATGCTAGCACTTTAAAAATTGCAAAAATCATAACGGACTCGTCAGGACAAAGTCATTCTGGACACAAATTTTTTTTTTTATAGGCTTGAATCTCTTTCATTTTAATTCTTTTTATTAATTCTTGATAAATTTTTGCATAACTTTTGATTCTTTGCATGCTAGCACTTTAAAAAATTGCCAAAATCATAACGGACTCGTCAGAACAAAGTCTTTTGGACGGAATTTTTTTTCTTTTTTTAGGCTTGTATCTTTTTCAATTTAAGTCTTTATTAATCCTTGATATAGTTCTGCTTCAACTTTTGATTCTCTACATTCTAGCACTTTAAAAATTGCAAAATCATAACTAACTCGTCAGAACAAAGTCTATCTGGACGGAATATTTTTTTCTTTTTTAGGCTTGTATCTCTGTCAATTTTAATTTGATATTAATCCTTGAATAGTTCTGCATACTTTGATTCTCTACATTCTAGCACTTTAAAAATTGCAAATTCATAACGGACTCGTCAGAGTAAAGTCCATCTGGACGGAAATTTTTTTCATTTTTTTAGCTTGTATCTCTGTCAATTTTAATTTTTTTAATAATCCTTGACATAGTTCTGCATAACTTTGATTCTCTACATATAGCACTTTAAAATTGCATAAATCATAACGGACTAGTCAGAACAAAGTCTTTCTGGACGGAAATTTTTTTTCTTTTTTGAGACTTGTATCTCTGTCAATTTTAATTTTTTTTATTATTCCTTGATATAGTTCTGCATAAATTATGATTCTCTACATTCTAGCACTTTAAAAATTGCAAAAATCATAACGGACTCGTCAGGACAAAGTCATTCTGGACGGAAATTTTTTTTCTTTTTTTAGGCTTGTATCTCTGACAATTTTAATTTTTTTTATTAATCCTTGATATAGTTCTGCATAACTTTTGATTCTCTACATGCTAGCACTTTAAAAATTGCAAAAATCATAACGGACTCGTCAGGACAAAGTCATTCTGGACAAAATTTTTTTTTTTATAGGCTTGATCTCTGTCATTTTAATTCTTTTTATTAATCTTGATAAATTTTCTGCATAACTTTTGATTCTCTACATTCTAGCACTTTAAAATTGCAAAAATCATAACTAACTCGTCAGAACAAAGTCTATCTGGACGGAATATTTTTTCTTTTTTTAGGCTTGTATCTCTGTCAATTTTAATTTGATATTAATCCTTGATATAGTTCTGCATAACTTTTGATTCTCTACATTCTAGCACTTTAAAAATTGCAAAATTCATAACGGACTCGTCAGAGTAAAGTCCATCTGGACGGAAATTTTTTCATTTTTTAGGCTTGTATCTCTGTCAATTTTAATTTTTTTTAATAATCCTTGACATAGTTCTGCATAACGTTTTGATTCTCTACATGATAGCACTTAAAAATTGCATAAATCATAACGGACTAGTCAGAACAAAGTCTTTCTGGACGGAAATTTTACTTTCTTTTTTGAGACTTGTATCTTGTCAATTTTAATTTTTTTATTATTCCTTGATATAGTTCTGCATAACTTTTGATTCTCTACATGCTAGCACTTTAAAAATTGCAAAAATCATAACGGACTCGTCAGGACGAAGTCATTCTGGACGGAATTTTTTTTTCTTTTTTTAGGCTTGTATCTCTGTCAATTTTAATTTTTTTTTTTTTTTTTTTTATTATTCCGTGATATAGTTCTGCATAACTTTTGATTCTCTACATGCTAGCACTTAAAAATTGCAAAAATCATAACTAACTCGTCAGGACGAAGTCATTCTGGACGGAATTTTTTTTTCTTTTTGTAGGCTTGTATCTCTGTCAATTTTAATTTGATATTAATCCTTGATATAGTTCTGCATAACTTTTGATTCTCTACATGCTAGCACTTTAAAAATTGCAAAAATCATAACGGACTCGTCAGGACGAAGTCATTCTGGACGGAAATTTTTTTCTTTTTTTAGGCTTGTATCTCTGTCAATTTTAATTTTTTTAATTTTCCGTGACATAGTTCTGCATAACTTTTGATTCTCTACATGCTAGCACTTTAAAAATTGCAAAAATCATAACGGACTCGTCAGGACGAAGTCATTCTGGACGGAATTTTTTTTTCTTTTTTTAGGCTTGTATCTCTGTCAATTTTAATTTTTTATTAATCCTTGATATAGTTCTGCATAACTTTTGATTCTCTACATGCTAGCACTTTAAAAATTGCAAAAATCATAACGGACTCGTCAGGACGAAGTCATTCTGGACGGAATTTTTTTTTCTTTTTTTAGGCTTGTATCTCTGTCAATTTTAATTTTTTTATTATTCCTTGATATAGTTCTGCATAATTTTAGATTCTCTACATGATGGCACTTTAAAAATTGCAAAATCATAACGGACTCGTCAGGACGAAGTCATTATGGACGGAATTTTTTTCTTTTTTAGGCTTGTATCTCTGTCAATTTTAATTTTTTTTATTAATCCTTGATATAGTTCTGCATAACTTTTGATTCTCTACATGCTAGCACTTTAAAAATTGCATAAATCATAACGGACTCGTCAGGACGAAGTCATTCTGGACGGAAATTTTTTTTCTTTTTTTAGGCTTGTATCTCTGTCAATTTTAATTTTTTTATTAATCCTTGATATAGTTCTGCATAAATTATGATTCTCTACATTCTAGCACTTTAAAAATTGCAAAAATCATAACGGACTCGTCAGAACAAAGTCTATCTGGACGGAATATTTTTTTCTTTTTTAGACTTGTATCTCTGTCAATTTTAATTTTTTTATTAATCCTTGATATATTTCTGCATAACTTTTGATTCTCTACATGCTAGCACTATAAAATTGCAAAAATCATAACTGACTCGCCAGAACAAAGTCCTTTTGGACGGAAATTTTTTTTCTTTTTTAGGCTTGTATCTTTCAATTTTAAGTCTTTATTAATCTTGATATAGTTCTGCTTCAACTTTTGATTCTCTACATTCTAGAACTTTAAAAATTGCAAAAATCATAACGGACTCGTCAGAACAAAGTCTATCTGGACGGAATATTTTTTCTTTTTTAGACTTGTATCTCTGTCAATTTTAATTTTTTATTAATCCTTGATATAGTTCTGCATAAATTTAGATTCTCTACATGACGGCACTTTAAAAATTGCAAAATCATAACGGACTCGTCAGAACAAAGTCCTTCTAGATGGAAATTGTTTCTTTTTTTAGGCTTGTATCTCTGTCAATTTTAATTTTTTTATTTTCCGTGATATAGTTCTGCATAACTTTTGATTTTCTACATGCTAGCACTTTAAAAATTGCAAAAATCATAACGGACTCGTCAGGACGAAGTCATTCTGGACGGAATTTTTTTTTCTTTTTGTAGGCTTGTATCTCTGTCAATTTTAATTTTTTTTATTAATTCTTGATAATATTTTCGCATAACTTTTGATTCTCTACATGCTAGCACTTTAAAAATTGCAAAAATCATAACTAACTCGTCAGAACAAAGTCTATCTGGACGGAATTTTTTTTTCTTTTTTTAGGCTTGTATCTCTGTCAATTTTAATTTTATATTAATCCGTGATATAGTTCTGCATAACTTTTGATTCTCTACATGCTAGCACTTTAAAAATTGCAAAAATCATAACGGACTCGTCAGAGCGAAGTCATTCTGGACGGAATTTTTTTTTCTTTTTTTAGGCTTGTATCTCTGTCAATTTTAATTTTTTTTATATTTCCGTGATATAGTTCTGCATAACTTTTGATTCTCTACATGATAGCACTTAAAAATTGCATAAATCATAACGGACTAGTCAGAACAAAGTCTTTCTGGACGGAAATTTTACTTTCTTTTTTGAGACTTGTATCTCTGTCAATTTTAATTTTTTTATTATTCCTTGATATAGTTCTGCGTAAATTATGATTCTCTACATTCTAGCACTTTAAAAATTGCAAAAATCATAACGGACTCGTCAGAACAAAGTCCTTCTGGACGGAAATTTTTTTTCTTTTTTTAGGCTTGTATCTCTGACAATTTTAATTTTTTTTATTAATCGTTGATATAGTTCTGCATAACTTTTGATTTTCTACATGCTAGAACTTTAAAAATTGCAAAAATCATAACGGACTCGTCAGAACAAAGTCCTTCTGGATGGAAATTTTCTTTCTTTTTTTAGGCTTGTGTCTCTGTCAATTTTAATTTTTTTTATTATTCAATGATATAGTTCTGCAAAACCTTTTGATTCTCTACATGATAATACTTTAAAAATTGCAAAAATCATAACGGACTCGTCAGGACAAAGTCATTCTGGACGGAATTTTTTTTTCTTTTTTTAGGCTTGTATCTCTGTCAATTTTAATTTTTTTATTTATCCTTGATATAGTTCTGCATAACTTTTGATTCTCTACATGCTAGCACTTTAAAAATTGCAAAAATCATAACGGACTCGTCAGGACGAAGTCATTCTGGACGGAAATTTCTTTCTTTTTTTAGGCTTGTATCTCTGTCAATTTTAATTTTTTTTATTTTTCCGTGATATAGTTCTGCATAACTTTTGATTCTCTACATGCTAGTACTTTAAAAATTGCAAAAATCATAACGGACTCGTCAGGACGAAGTCATTCTGGACGGAATTTTTTTTTCTTTTTTTAGGCTTGTATCTCTGTCAATTTTAATTTTTTTTATTTTTCCTTGATATAGTTCTGCATAACTTTTGATTCTCTACATGCTAGCACTTTAAAAATTGCAAAAATCATAACGGACTCGTCAGGACAAAGTCATTCTGGACACAAATTTTTTTTTTTTATAGGCTTGAATCTCTTTCAATTTTAATTCTCTTTATTAATTCTTGATAAATTTTTGCATAACTTTTGATTCTTTGCATGCTAGCACTTTAAAAATTGCCAAAATCATAACGGACTCGTCAGGACAAAGTCATTCTGGACACAAATTTTTTTTTTTATAGGCTTGAATCTCTTTCAATTTTAATTCTTTTTATTAATTCTTGATAAATTTTTGCATAACTTTTGATTCTTTGCATGCTAGCACTTTAAAAATTGCCAAAATCATAACGGACTCGTCAGAACAAAGTCCTTTTGGACGGAAATTTTTTTCTTTTTTTAGGCTTGTATCTTTTTCAATTTTAAGTCTTTATTAATCCTTGATATAGTTCTGCTTCAACTTTTGATTCTCTACATTCTAGCACTTTAAAAATTGCAAAAATCATAACTAACTCGTCAGAACAAAGTCTATCTGGACGGAATATTTTTTTCTTTTTTTAGGCTTGTATCTCTGTCAATTTTAATTTGATATTAATCCTTGATATAGTTCTGCATAACTTTTGATTCTCTACATTCTAGCACTTTAAAAATTGCAAAATTCATAACGGACTCGTCAGAGTAAAGTCCATCTGGACGGAAATTTTTTCATTTTTTAGGCTTGTATCTCTGTCAATTTTAATTTTTTTTAATAATCCTTGACATAGTTCTGCATAACGTTTGATTCTCTACATGATAGCACTTAAAAATTGCATAAATCATAACGGACTAGTCAGAACAAAGTCTTTCTGGACGGAAATTTTACTTTCTTTTTTGAGACTTGTATCTCTGTCAATTTTAATTTTTTTATTATTCCTTGATATAGTTCTGCATAAATTATGATTCTCTACATTCTAGCACTTTAAAAATTGCAAAAATCATAACGGACTCGTCAGAACAAAGTCCTTTTGGACGGAAATTTTTTTTCTTTTTTTAGGCTTTTATCTCTGACAATTTTAATTTTTTTTATTAATCCTTGATATAGTTCTGCATAACTTTTGATTCTCTACATGCTAGCACTTTAAAAATTGCAAAAATCATAACGGACTCGTCAGGACAAAGTCATTCTGGACACAAATTTTTTTTTTTATAGGCTTGAATCTCTGTCAATTTTAATTCTTTTTATTAATTCTTGATAAATTTTCGCATAACTTTTGATTCTCTACATTCTAGCACTTTAAAAATTGCAAAAATCATCACTAACTCGTCAGAACAAAGTCTATCTGGACGGAATATTTTTTTCTTTTTTTAGGCTTGTATCTCTGTCAATTTTAATTTGATATTAATCCTTGATATAGTTCTGCATAACTTTTGATTCTCTACATTCTAGCACTTTAAAAATTGCAAAATTCATAACGGACTCGTCAGAGTAAAGTCCATCTGGACGGAAATTTTTTTCATTTTTTAGGCTTGTATCTCTGTCAATTTTAATTTTTTTTAATAATCCTTGACATAGTTCTGCATAACGTTTGATTCTCTACATGATAGCACTTAAAAATTGCATAAATCATAACGGACTAGTCAGAACAAAGTCTTTCTGGACGGAAATTTTACTTTCTTTTTTGAGACTTGTATCTTTGTCAATTTTAATTTTTTTATTATTCCTTGATATAATTCTGCATAAATTTAGATTCTCTACATGCTAGCACTTTAAAAATTGCAAAAATCATAACGGACTCGTCAGAACAAAGTCCTTTTGGACGGAAATTTTTTTTCTTTTTTTAGGCTTTTATCTCTGACAATTTTAATTTTTTTTATTAATCCTTGATATAGTTCTGCATAACTTTTGATTCTCTACATGCTAGCACTTTAAAAATTGCAAAAATCATAACGGACTCGTCAGGACAAAGTCATTCTGGACACAAATTTTTTTTTTTATAGGCTTGAATCTCTGTCAATTTTAATTTTTTTTAATTATTCTTGATAAATTTTCGCATAACTTTTGATTCTCTACATTCTAGCACTTTAAAAATTGCAAAAATCATAACGGACTCGTCAGGACAAAGTCATTCTGGACACAAATTTTTTTTTTTATAGGCTTGAATCTCTGTCAATTTTAATTCTTTTTATTAATTCTTGATAAATTTTCGCATAACTTTTGATTCTCTACATTCTAGCACTTTAAAAATTGCAAAAATCATAACTAACTCGTCAGAACAAAGTCTATCTGGACGGAATATTTTTTTCTTTTTTTAGGCTTGTATCTCTGTCAATTTTAATTTGATATTAATCCTTGATATAGTTCTGCATAACTTTTGATTCTCTACATTCTAGCACTTTAAAAATTGCAAAATTCATAACGGACTCGTCAGAACAAAGTCCTTTTGGACGGAAATTTTTTTTCTTTTTTTAGGCTTGTATCTCTGACAATTTTATTTTTTTTATTAATCCTTGATATATAGTTCTGCATAACTTTTGATTCTCTACATGCTAGCACTTTACAAATTGCAAAAATCATAACGGACTCGTCAGGACAAAGTCTTTCTGGACACAAATTTTTTTTTTATAGGCTTGAATCTCTGTCAATTTTAATTCTTTTTATTAATTCTTGATAAATTTTCGCATAACTTTTGATTCTTTGCATGCTAGCACTTTAAAAATTGCCAAAATCATAACGGACTCGTCAGAACAAAGTCCTTTTGGAACGAAATTTTTTTTCTTTTTTTAGGCTTGTATCTTTTTCAATTTTAAGTCTTTATTAATCCTTGATATAGTTCTGCTTCAACTTTTGATTCTCTACATTCTAGCACTTTAAAAATTGCAAAAATCATAACTAACTCGTCAGAACAAAGTCTATCTGGACGGAATATTTTTTTCTTTTTTTAGGCTTGTATCTCTGTCAATTTTAATTTGATATTAATCCTTGATATAGTTCTGCATAACTTTTGATTCTCTACATTCTAGCACTTTAAAAATTGCAAAATTCATAACGGACTCGTCAGAGTAAAGTCCATCTGGACGGAAATTTTTTTCATTTTTTAGGCTTGTATCTCTGTCAATTTTAATTTTTTTTAATAATCCTTGACATAGTTCTGCATAACTTTTGATTCTCTACATGATAGCACTTAAAAATTGCATAAATCATAACGGACTAGTCAGAACAAAGTCTTTCTGGACAGAAATTTTACTTTCTTTTTTGAGGCTTGTATCTCTGTCAATTTTAATTTTTTTATTATTCCTTGATATAGTTCTGCGTAAATTATGATTCTCTACATTCTAGCACTTTAAAAATTGCAAAAATCATAACGGACTCGTCAGAACAAAGTCCTTTTGGACGGAAATTTTTTTTCTTTTTTTAGGCTTGTATCTCTGACAATTTTAATTTTTTTTATTAATCCTTGATATAGTTCTGCATAACTTTTGATTCTCTACATGCTAGCACTTTAAAAATTGCAAAAATCATAACGGACTCGTCAGGACAAAGTCATTCTGGACACAAATTTTTTTTTTTATAGGCTTGAATCTCTGTCAATTTTAATTCTTTTTATTAATTCTTGATAAATTTTCGCATAACTTTTGATTCTCTACATTCTAGCACTTTAAAAATTGCAAAAATCATAACTAACTCGTCAGAACAAAGTCTATCTGGACGGAATATTTTTTTCTTTTTTTAGGCTTGTATCTCTGTCAATTTTAATTTGATATTAATCCTTGATATAGTTCTGCATAACTTTTGATTCTCTACATTCTAGCACTTTAAAAATTGCAAAATTCATAACGGACTCGTCAGAGTAAAGTCCATCTGGACGGAAATTTTTTTCATTTTTTAGGCTTGTATCTCTGTCAATTTTAATTTTTTTTAATAATCCTTGACATAGTTCTGCATAACTTTTGATTCTCTACATGATAGCACTTAAAAATTGCATAAATCATAACGGACTAGTCAGAACAAAGTCTTTCTGGACAGAAATTTTACTTTCTTTTTTGAGGCTTGTATCTCTGTCAATTTTAATTTTTTTATTATTCCTTGATATAGTTCTGCGTAAATTATGATTCTCTACATTCTAGCACTTTAAAAATTGCAAAAATCATAACGGACTCGTCAGAACAAAGTCCTTTTGGACGGAAATTTTTTTTCTTTTTTTAGGCTTGTATCTCTGTCAATTTTAATTTTTTTTATTAATCCTTGATATAGTTCTGCATAACTTTTGATTCTCTACATGCTAGCACTTTAAAAATTGCAAAAATCATAACGGACTCGTCAGGACAAAGTCATTCTGGACACAAATTTTTTTTTTTATAGGCTTGAATCTCTGTCAATTTTAATTCTTTTTATTAATTCTTGATAAATTTTCGCATAACTTTTGATTCTCTACATTCTAGCACTTTAAAAATTGCAAAAATCATAACTAACTCGTCAGAACAAAGTCTATCTGGACGGAATATTTTTTTCTTTTTTTAGGCTTGTATCTCTGTCAATTTTAATTTGATATTAATCCTTGATATAGTTCTGCATAACTTTTGATTCTCTACATTCTAGCACTTTAAAAATTGCAAAATTCATAACGGACTCGTCAGAGTAAAGTCCATCTGGACGGAAATTTTTTTCATTTTTTAGGCTTGTATCTCTGTCAATTTTAATTTTTTTTAATAATCCTTGACATAGTTCTGCATAACTTTTGATTCTCTACATGATAGCACTTAAAAATTGCATAAATCATAACGGACTAGTCAGAACAAAGTCTTTCTGGACAGAAATTTTACTTTCTTTTTTGAGGCTTGTATCTCTGTCAATTTTAATTTTTTTATTATTCCTTGATATAGTTCTGCGTAAATTATGATTCTCTACATTCTAGCACTTTAAAAATTGCAAAAATCATAACGGACTCGTCAGGACAAAGTCATTTTGGACGGAAATTTTTTTTCTTTTTTTAGGCTTGTATCTCTGTCAATTTTAATTTTTTTTATTAATCCTTGATATAGTTCTGCATAACTTTTGATTCTCTACATGCTAGCACTTTAAAAATTGCAAAAATCATAACGGACTCGTCAGGACAAAGTCATTCTGGACGGAAATTTTTTTTTTTTTTAGGCTTGAATCTCTGTCAATTTTAATTCTTTTTATTAATTCTTGATAAATTTTCGCATAACTTTTGATTCTCTACATTCTAGCACTTTAAAAATCGCAAAAATCATAACGGACTCGTCAGAACAAAGTCCTTTTGGACGGAAATTTTTTTTCTTTTTTTAGGCTTGTATCTCTGACAATTTTATTTTTTTTATTAATCCTTGATATATAGTTCTGCATAACTTTTGATTCTTTACAAGCTGGCACTTTAAAAATTGCAAAAATCTTAACGGACTCGTCAGAACAAAGTCCTTTTGGACGGAAATTTTTTTTCTTTTTTTAGGCTTGTATCTCTGACAATTTTAATTTTTTTTAATAATCCTTGACATAGTTCTGCATAACTTTTGATTCTCTACATGATAGCACTTAAAAATTGCATAAATCATAACGGACTAGTCAGAACAAAGTCTTTCTGGACAGAAATTTTACTTTCTTTTTTGAGGCTTGTATCTCTGTCAATTTTAATTTTTTTATTATTCCTTGATATAGTTCTGCGTAAATTATGATTCTCTACATTCTAGCACTTTAAAAATTGCAAAAATCATAACGGACTCGTCAGAACAAAGTCCTTTTGGACGGAAATTTTTTTTCTTTTTTTAGGCTTTTATCTCTGACAATTTTAATTTTTTTTATTAATCCTTGATATAGTTCTGCATAACTTTTGATTCTCTACATGCTAGCACTTTAAAAATTGCAAAAATCATAACGGACTCGTCAGGACAAAGTCATTCTGGACACAAATTTTTTTTTTTATAGGCTTGAATCTCTGTCAATTTTAATTCTTTTTATTAATTCTTGATAAATTTTCGCATAACTTTTGATTCTCTACATTCTAGCACTTTAAAAATTGCAAAAATCATAACTAACTCGTCAGAACAAAGTCTATCTGGACGGAATATTTTTTTCTTTTTTTAGGCTTGTATCTCTGTCAATTTTAATTTGATATTAATCCTTGATATAGTTCTGCATAACTTTTGATTCTCTACATTCTAGCACTTTAAAAATTGCAAAATTCATAACGGACTCGTCAGAGTAAAGTCCATCTGGACGGAAATTTTTTTCATTTTTTAGGCTTGTATCTCTGTCAATTTTAATTTTTTTTAATAATCCTTGACATAGTTCTGCATAACTTTTGATTCTCTACATGATAGCACTTAAAAATTGCATAAATCATAACGGACTAGTCAGAACAAAGTCTTTCTGGACAGAAATTTTACTTTCTTTTTTGAGGCTTGTATCTCTGTCAATTTTAATTTTTTTATTATTCCTTGATATAGTTCTGCGTAAATTATGATTCTCTACATTCTAGCACTTTAAAAATTGCAAAAATCATAACGGACTCGTCAGAACAAAGTCATTTTGGACGGAAATTTTTTTTCTTTTTTTAGGCTTGTATCTCTGTCAATTTTAATTTTTTTTATTAATCCTTGATATAGTTCTGCATAACTTTTGATTCTCTACATGCTAGCACTTTAAAAATTGCAAAAATCATAACGGACTCGTCAGGACAAAGTCATTCTGGACGGAAATTTTTTTTTTTTATAGGCTTGAATCTCTGTCAATTTTAATTCTTTTTATTAATTCTTGATAAATTTTCGCATAACTTTTGATTCTCTACATTCTAGCACTTTAAAAATCGCAAAAATCATAACGGACTCGTCAGAACAAAGTCCTTTTGGACGGAAATTTTTTTTCTTTTTTTAGGCTTGTATCTCTGACAATTTTATTTTTTTTATTAATCCTTGATATATAGTTCTGCATAACTTTTGATTCTTTACAAGCTGGCACTTTAAAAATTGCAAAAATCTTAACGGACTCGTCAGAACAAAGTCCTTTTGGACGGAAATTTTTTTTCTTTTTTTAGGCTTGTATCTCTGACAATTTTATTTTTTTTATTAATCCTTGATATATAGTTCTGCATAACTTTTGATTCTTTACAAGCTGGCACTTTAAAAATTGCAAAAATCTTAACGGACTCGTCAGAACAAAGTCCTTTTGGACGGAAATTTTTTTTCTTTTTTTAGGCTTTTATCTCTGACAATTTTAATTTTTTTTATTAATCCTTGATATAGTTCTGCATAACTTTTGATTCTCTACATGCTAGCACTTTACAAATTGCAAAAATCATAACGGACTCCTCAGGACAAAGTCATTCTGGACACAAATTTTTTTTTTATAGGCTTGAATCTCTGTCAATTTTAATTCTTTTTATTAATTCTTGATAAATTTTCGCATAACTTTTGATTCTCTACATTCTAGCACTTTAAAAATTGCAAAAATCATAACGGACTCGTCAGAACAAAGTCCTTTTGGACGGAAATTTTTTTTCTTTTTTTAGGCTTGTATCTCTGTCAATTTTATTTTTTTTATTAATCCTTGATATAGTTCTGCATAACTTTTGATTCTTTACAAGCTGGCACTTTAAAAATTGCAAAAATCATAACGGACTCGTCAGAACAAAGTCCTTTTGGACGGAAATTTTTTTTCTTTTTTTAGGCTTTTATCTCTCAGACAATTTTAATTTTTTTTATTAATCCTTGATATAGTTCTGCTTCAACTTTTGATTCTCTACATGCTAGCACTTTAAAAATTGCAAAAATCATAACGGACTCGTCAGAACAAAGTCATTCTTGACGCAAATTTTTTTTATTTTCTAACGTAACAAAAAAATATGGTATTAAATAAATCAAATTATTCTGAAAATGGTAATTATTTGAAAACAAAAATGTATTACATTATATTTTATTAATTATTATTTTTATTTTAATTTATCTATTGAAATGAAAAATTTTATTATTATTATTTTTATTTAATTTTAAAATATTTAGCATTCAAAAGTATTATTCTCCTCAAAATTTTGTAATAACTAATAATAACGATTAAAATTTATTATTTTATTTATCACATAAAAATAATAAATCTACAAATCACAATCATTGAACTTTCGATAGCGCATTTTAAATATTATAACTATAATGATATAAATCTAATTTTGGTTTTATGCGATTTTAGTTAATTTAATCCGTTACAAAAACTTTGAATTTTTCAATTTGATTAAAATTTTATGTCTTGACATAAAGAGAAATCCATTTCCTAAAATATTGAGATCTCCATTCTTACAGCATTTTTTATCAAAAGGGGGATTAAAGAATTATTTTCTCATTCAGACTTCTATAAAAGAACAAGGGGAAAAATTTCAACGATAGTGGAAACGCTTAGGGTAACTAAAAAGAGCTTTATAACAACTTTGCCAAATCAGAAAGACAACAATTAAAACAGAATTTGTGATATAGTCTACTGAAACATCTCTATCATTTGAATATAAAAATAATGTTGAAAACATAACTGGCTATGAAGATCAACAAGAATAATAATGTTTATTGACAGAAAGTAATAGGAATTAATAAAATTAATTATTATTACATCGTTTTTAAGTTTTTGTTTTAATTAATAATTTATATAATAAAATAAGACATGGAATAATTTTGTAAAATATAAAACGAAGAATTTGAATATTTTTATTTAGACTGATTTTAGGATCTAAAATCATTTATGTTTTTTGTGTATTGCATTTTTACGAAGATTTTTAAAAATTTGTATTTGGGTAAAGGATTTTATTATAATTAAGTTTTATTTAAAAAAATGAACGATGTGATCAGCACATGTTTACTTTCATTATTTTTCTTCCATTAATATTTTATCCTAAAAAGTACAATAAATATTTAGTTTTGAAATTACATAAATCCTTTATGTACTTTAATTAGTCCAGGGAGTTAAAAAAATAAGTTGATTTGAGTTAAAACAATATTCTTTTTATTTTTTTTTATTCGTTTTTATAAAGAAAAAAAATGCATTTTATAATAAAATTTATAGAAAATATATTTTTAATTTTAAGCATATTTTTGACATTATTTATTCATCAATTTTTTGATTTTCTGAATTTATTTACTTGAACTTTATAAGATAAAAATTATCTTTTTTTCTGTTTTTGATGTTTAAATTTAAAAACTTTTTTATTCGGATTTATATCTACACCATTTCAAACTTAAGTTAATAAAATATAATAGAGATAATTTTTTATGTTTAACTTTGTCTTTTCCAGAAAATATTTATATTTATTTGAATAAATAATGCTTTATTTACAACTTCATTTAATTTATTACTTTGACTTGAACGCAATTTTATTTACATTTAAAATATATAATAATGCAAATCTTCCAAATCTATGTAAGTTATTTTATTCCATTTTAAAGAACACCATTTTTTACAGTTTATTTTTGTAATATATTTATACAGCTGAGCTGTCATCACCAGGCACTAAGCAACTTCAATAAAAACGAATAAATTTATAGGTGTATTAGTAATTACATAATTACATAAAACTAATTAAAAACACTGAAAATACATGTGGTTAAAGCCTTTTGTATGTTGATTTGTGGGATAAATGATTTTATCATAAAATATTAATAATAAAATTAATTCGAAGGTTTTTTTGTATCATTCAAATCGGGTGCTAGTTAGGGTACGGTTGCCAAAAATCCTACTTTGGCAACATGTCCTACAAATTGATATACTATCCTACTGTCCTACCAAACACAAGAATATGTCCTACTTTCATTATAATTTCCTATAAATAAGCATTTTGGCAATGGTTGAAACTGTTTTATTTGATTAAATACCCCTCGACTAAAATTGAAGTTTTAGAACTTGTTTAAAGCAACCAGTAAAATATTTACACTTCGAAAAAAAATCAAAACAATTTCAGAAAAAACTTTGTTTTATTTAAATAAAATTTATCATTTAAACTTCTCGGCTTTGATAAAATGTGTAAAAGAAAGTGTAAATTAAACGATGATCTCAAAAGAACTTTAAAAAGTTTAAAGAAACTGAAAAAGAAGAATAAGTAAAGTGTATAATTTGCACTGTTAATTGTCAATTGGATTAAAAGGAAAAACAAAATCAGATCAACATTTGTCTTCAGAAAGACACAAGAAAATGATTGGTAACACCGAAGCTAATCAAAAGATGGATGAATTTATTGTTATAAGAGATACAGTTTTAGATGAGAAAGTGGCTGCTGCAGAATTAACTCTCGTTTTTCATACAGTAGCCCATCACCACAGTTTTAATAGCGTGACTTGTACTGGGAATTTGATATTCACGATTTTCAATTACTCTACCATTGTGTACAATAAATTATAATTACTTTTTTCAAAAACATATAGGGGCCTTAAAAAAATTTTTGCACAGGGCCCTAATAAAAGCTAGTTAAGGCGCTAAATAAGATGACAATTTAAATAATAAGACAATTTCCATCCAAATATTACATAAATCATTCTATGAATAATAAGTTATATTAGTAAAAATTGCCAATAAATAATTACTGTAAATAATTTTTGTCTTCATTTAAAAATTATTTTTTCTATCCCACAGTTTGTTTAAGTTGCATTCTGAATCTGATTGGGAAAGATGATGAGACATACCAGAGCTAAGTTTTTGTTGAATATTGCAAAACGCTAACTTAAAAGAAAAACACTAAAAGGTGCTGCATTTGGAAATTTAGATAATTAAATCATTAAAGCAATTTTCGATTTATAATATAAAATTATAGTATATCTGACAAGTAATCCAATTGTGCAGGAGCATGTTGGCTGAGGACAATGATGTGTACCGGTGATCGGTGATTGAAGACTGTCCATAAAAGCAAGAGCCCACCTTCGAAGTATTGTCGGAGTATTTACTCAAGGCAAACTAAACATGCATTGATTGACAAGGTTTCGAAAACATCGCATGAGGATATTTCAGAGTAAGGCACTCACCAGTAATTTAAAATTCAAAGAATTCATGCTTAATCGTTCAAGAACAATTAGCAAGCTGTTAAATGTCAAAGTACCTCAAAGCCAAAATAATTAGGAATTTATTCGATCCCTAATGCCAAGAGCAATTACAATGAATACAATTTAATGTTTGCATGCAGATTGAATTTATTTCTAAAATTTCATTATTTCATGGGCATCTGTTTTAATTCGAAACGCAATTCTGATATGGTTTAGAAATTCAAATGGCCGGGATTTCTATTTTTCTATGCACGTTCAAAAGCTAACGTCGAAACTTATTTATCTTAAAAGTTTTCATGTATGGGCTCGTTTTGCAATCATTCTTTTATAAAATCCTTTTTAATGACGACTGTTTTATATAATAGTAATGTATTTTTAAAAACAAGAGTTAGTTTTTAAATTATAATTTTCATTTTTTAAACAACCACAAAATAAGGCTTACTTATGAATTTTTATACTTCTAAAATAAAATCTCAAAACAAATGTAAAGAAATTGGTTTTAAAAGAATAATAAAAACACAATTTTAATTAATTAGAAATATACTTACTTTAAATAATTAATTATGAAAAGTTTGTTTAACCAAAATAAGATTGTTAATAATCCTAGCATTAATTATGGTTCGTTTTCAAATTTATTTAGTTTTCCATAATTTTTAATTGAAAATTTATATTTAAAATAGCAATAGATATTATTTAAAAATTTTTTTCAGGACGAAGAAAGAGAAATTTCAAGCAGCTTGAGTTTTCAAGAGTCTGTTGACTTAGATTACTTTAAAGAAATGTATAAATATGAATTTGATGCACGAAAAGGTAGGTATACAAATAATTTATAATTTAAGAGTTTGAAAAAATAATTATTTTTACTTAGACAATTAAAAATTATTAGATATTTAATAAAATTTATTGAATTAGAATTCATTTAACTTTATTTTTGGAATATTGAAAATAAATTTTTTATCTTTATTTTATTGTGACAGAATTTTAAGATAAAGATCTATAGTTACTAATAATAATTTTGTAAATTTTTCTTTCTCTCATGATTAAACTGGGCTTTTGAAGAAGCTTCGTTTGTTCTAGCCTTGGTTTTGAACATGTCCCTCGCTATAGGAAAAAATAGAGACTTCAGAAAACCTTGTAAATTGATAAATAAAAGACTAAAATTTGCACAATCCTGACATGAATTTCAACGTAAAATAAAATTAATATAAAATCATAAACACGTAAGTAATTCAAATCACGGGTAAATTAGGCTTCATTTCAGTTCGGAGAGATTTGATAATGAAATTTGTAATTTGCTAAATCTTTTAAGATCCCCTCGGAAATTTCCTTCTATATTTTGGTCATTTCTAGTCCTTCACTGGTGACTGGCTTGGGTGGAACTCCTCTTCGTTAGAATCATTTTTATATTCTTTTTTTTAATTAACCATGTTACATAAATCATTGATACTTAGTTCTTCGTCCAGCAATAGTTCTACAATGTTTGTTCAGTTAAATCCTGGAAAACTTTTCCTCGGAGTTTACTGTCCAATTTAGCTATCTGCGAATATGCATGCTCCTTTGTTAAACTCGAATTCCTACTTTCATCTACATTAGGCCATACTTTCTTACAGCAAGCATTGATATGCCCCTTTGACATGCTTACCACAATTTGTGATTAAAAATTATAACTTCAAGCCTCCATAACTGTGAGAGTTCCATCCTTTTTCGTTTGACCTAAAATGTACCTGATGGAACGCTTGATGTAAAAGTGAAAATAATACATTGATATAACGAACGCAGTGAAGAAGTTGTATTCATGAGTAGAAATTTAAAATTTATCACAATGGCTAATTATGCGGAACAATGGCAAAGGGTTTAGAAGCCCTCACTAGTGGCATAGAAGTAGATTGAAAAGTATGACTTTCTTCTTAAAAATATTAGAAAACCTAAATATTATGCCTAAAAATCCAATACAGCCGAAATGAGATGTCCTAACTGGACATTTTATCCATGACATTTGATCCATAAACCCCCATAACGTCGGGATAATTTGCCCGTACATAATTTACTTGAAATTTGTTAATAATTTATGAGCGGTTCCTTGCATATTTTTATTGATAGAAATTAATAAATTTTAGAAAAAATAATTTTAATTAAAAACCATTTTCCAATGTTTGAAATAATTAAAAATAACAGTGAATAATTGTTTGGCCCCACAATTAAAAATTTCTCTTGCACATCTTTTATGAAAATATTTAAAGATTTTGTGAAAAAATCGAAATATTTTCTTTTATTTATACTACTTAAAATTTATAAGTAGCATCTATTAATAACAACTTAATTCACATTTTCAGTATTTTCAAGCATTCCTTTACGTGTATTGTAAAATAATTTTTTTCACGATTTATATTCTAGTTCCACGCAAATTACTTGTAGTATTTTCCAGAGGTCCCAAAGAACAGTACCTAATTGATGGAACTGGTCATATTTATCGTTTTTCCTCTCCTTTCAATTTAGCACTATTTACGCATTGTCCCATTATGATATAGTTGTGCGTAGGCAATATGTATTTATGGTGCCACTATTTTTTATGATAAGCTTAAAAATAAAAAAAACAAATAAAATCAATAAAGTATTTCATCAAACATGTCAAATAAACCAAATCGAAGAACACGATTAATTCGAATCGAAAACATTAACATTTTTTAAATTTTAAGCTAAAAAATATTTATGGTGCCCCAAAAATTTGGTTCCCTAGGCATTTACTATATACGCCATTGAATATATACGTAAGGTAGGGTTGCTATAAGTCCCGGTTTCGAGGTCCGTGTCTCAGTCAGTTTAAAATTTACGAATGAATATATATTTTTTAAACATGAAAGTCAAAAATAACGAAATTTTCCCGAGCGAATCTGGGTAACGGTCCGCTAGTGTCTAGTATTGATACGCGCACGTGGCAAAACCGACATTTGAAGCAACACCTTCGCCATCTCCCATCCCCTTACACCAGTTATCAGAAAAAGAAAGGAAATTTTTTAACATGTTAATTTGAGTCTAATATTTATAAAAAAATTCTAACGCCAATGACAAATTTCGAGAGCACACTTGACGAGGTAACCACCATAAACGACCATTAGATGTACCTCTGGTTGGTGAATAAGCGTCTACTTTGTGAAACCTTACTGTGTTCGATGTGTGTTGGGTTTGGAATGGCGGTGCATGACACTTTTGTGTTCCGGTCTGTAGTCCGAAAATTATGGTAAATCTAACGTATGGAAATCTTAAGCAACACTAATTGCATACAATTTGAATTAAGTCGTTATTATTATATTCTACTTATAAAATTTAAGTAGTATAAATAAAAAACAAATTTTCGATTTATTCATAAAATATTTTAAATATAAAAAAGTCATACAAGAGATTTTAAATTATTCACTGTTACCAATGATAATTTTGGACCATGATGTTTATGTAAACAAATTGAATGATGTTTTATTATCTTCTCATTTTATACAGGTCGAAATAGCCCGTAGTAATGTGAAATTACCTCAGATGAAGGATGGTAATTTTGGACAATGATGTTTAAATTATTTGAATGATTGTTTTTCTTATTCTTCCAATTATCTTTTACGGCTCCATGTAACATTAAGTAGCTCACATTTTTTTCGTGGCTCTTAACGCTCTAGAAGCGCTATTGATTGCATGTGGAAACAGATATAAAAATTGAAGAAATTTCAATCCGAAAAATTATCATTTATTTTCATTTTTCAAGTTATTAATGGGCTAAATGTTTAGAAACTGAGTCAATTGAAATGAGTCAGGAAGAAGAAAACTTAATTGTTTGCAAAATTAAAGAAGACATCTTAAACCAGGTTCGAGATGAAATGGGATCTGAATTAGAAAAGTATCAGCTAATTACCGGGCGTACAAATGCAACGATAGATACGTTTTCATTGGAAGAAAATGACAATATGGATCCGATTATTCGAAAAGGATTATATCAAATTAAAAAACTTGATAAAATTCTACTCAGAAAAATGCAGAGAGAAAGAGAAGTGAAAAGAGAAAGAATTTTACTCCAAAAAAGGTAAGTTATATTTCACACTCTTGAAAAGATAAAATACAAAAGAACATGAATTATCAAAATGCTCATTCTAGAGTTGTTCTGAAATCTTTGGACATGGTACTTTATATTATAGGTTGAGTTTTATTCAACAAATAACAATTATTATCAAAGTGCACTGATCAATAAAATATAATTTACAGTATAAATAATTTCAATCTTTTTTTCTTTCGCCAAACACCTTTAATGATCTTCAAATTTGATGATGTAGCAAGTGTCAAATAAAGTTTTAATATAAATAAAAATGTTCGTGTAAATGCATTATATATAATCACAATTTTATTAAAATGCAATGCATATAGATGAGAGATTCTCAACTGAGGTGCCGCCTGCTTAAAATAAATGCAGCTAATTTTTTAATAATTTTGTTATCAACGATTTATTTAGACTGTAGTTTTTGATACTAACTGTTACTGTTATTTGTACTTTATATAAAAATGATATTGATGATTTTTCATAACTTTTTCAGTTATTACATTTTTGTAATATTGTTTTGTATTTAAGTTTAATTAATCGTTAAATAACTATAAAAATTATATAACCAATACTAAATATGAGGTTTTAGAATTAAATATTATTAATTTTTAATTCAAAAAAGGCATTCTGAAAATAGCGGAAATTCCATTTCTGAAGAAATGGAAACACTTGACGGAATAAAAGGAAGTAATCGAAATAAAAGCAGATGACTGAAATCTAGAAATTTTGCAAAATTTTGTTAAGGCCTGAGAACGAAGCATAAAAGCCTCGTTGTTCATACGGAAATAAGATGCCATTTTAAACGTCGCGTATTGAGTCGCATTTCTGAATTAAAAGAAGAGTTATTAACGTTTTTTGTACAAGAAAATAAAGAAGAATTTTGTGAATCATCCCAAATTAATTGATGATTGATTTGCATTTGCTGCAAATTTCAAGTTAATAAAAAAAGTTTACATCATAGTCGAAATTTCTCATTTTGTTTTTATAAACTTACAATTAAGAATTTGATATCATTCATTAAATATTTTGTTTAATTGATGCTAGTACCAGAAAACCATCATTTTATATATTTTTATTATTAGTAATAAAATTAATTATATTTTCTCTGCTTTAGTTAAATTATAAGAATTATTATGAAATTCCCATAAGTATTTATAATAAGTATTTTTAATTAAATTTGTTTATTTTAATTAAATGAGAAAAAAATTAATCGATATTCCAGTTTCTTGTTTTATTAAGAATGAGTCCCATATCTAGACTTCTCAATGGCTGGATAAAGACAATGTATAATTTTTGTAAATATTTAGTATTTGCTCTAGGATTTCAGGTACTTGTGGATTAGCGTCGTGCAAATCTTTCAAATTAGTTTATATTTAAAAAAAACAAAAAGAATATACACTGTTGGAAAAATATTTCGGCAAATGCCAATTTTCTTAAAAAGTACGCTAATCCGAAAGAAAAGCATCTTTAAACATAATTAAACAAAGTAAATTCTCTTTTTATATTATTTAAACATATTAAGGAGGAAAACGGTCTAGTATATGCTTTTAAAATCAATATAATTTATATTTTTTCAAAACAGACTGGAAAAAAAATTTCGGCAATTATATTTAATAAGGTATATGCTTCCCTTTGGCTCGAATCACAGAATTAACTCTATCGTTCATAGTCTTTACGAGTCTTTTACAAAGCTCTGAATCGATATTTTCCCATATTTCTATAACATACTGCTCAAGTTCTCTTAAATTAGTCGGCTTTCTTTTCCTTACTTCTTTCTTCACGTAATCCCATAAATGTTCAATGGGATTCAAATCTGGAGATTGTGCTGGCCAATCTAGCACATTTACATTCTTAAAAATGAAGTATTCGCCTACAACTCTGGAAGTATGTTTAGGATCATTATCCTGCTGAAAACAAATTCATCATCGAGACCCATATCTCTTGCCGAAGGACCTAGATTTTTAGTTAGAATGGACTTATACATTAGACCATCCATCTTTCCCTTGATAATATGGAGTCTCCCGACATATTTAGATGACATGCATCCCCATAGCATTATACTACCCTCTCCATGCTTTATAGTTGGAAGACAATTTTTAGATTCTAAAGCCTTTCCTTTCTTTCTATAGACTCTCTGCCGGCCATCGGATGAAAAAAGGTTAATCTTTGTTTCATCGCTCCAAATTACCTTATCCCAATCACTTTCTTCCCAAGAAGACCATTCATTTGCCAAATCCAATTTTCTCTTAATATTGGATTTGGATAATTTCGGTACCTTCCTTGGGACTCGAGATCTATAAGAGGTATCTTTGATATAGTTTGTTACTGTTCTGCTTGTAACTGATTTGTTAGTAGTCTTTTCTATTTCATTTTTGATACTCTCAGATGACGTAAACGGATTTTTTTCAATTTCATTTAAAATAATCTGGATATCTGAATCATCCAATGACTTTTTTCTTCCAGAACCAGACAATCTCAATACAGTATCATGTTTCTCATATTTCTTTATGATACTGTATATTGTAGACCTTGGAATATCCAGTCTTTTGGAAATTTCAGAATCAGAGAGGTTTTCTTTATGCAACCTTAGTTTCATTTATGCTCATTAAGGGGTAATAAATTATTCCACAATTTTATGTTTTGGCGGAAAAAGTTTTTGAGAGGTTTGTAGAAATCTGCCGATTTTTATTTTCCAGGCATATAATAAAATTTTTAGATTTAAACAGAAAATCAATTATAATATCTAAAATAAAAACCATAAACCATGTTGAACTTGTTAGTTTTAATACATGCCAAATTTTCATTAATAAATAATGATATTATTAAGGACTAATTCGAAAAAACGACATTTGCCGAAATTTTTTTTCCAACAGTGTATTTTAAAACAATTAAACTATACGAGCGATTTGTTTTGTTTTTTTATTGTTATTAATAAAAAAATATGAAACATTAAAAAATAGCTTCGAAAGCTTTAGATGTAGCCGTACAATATTTTCAGTATTTTTGAATTTAAATAAATTTTTTAAAAAAAATCATTTTTATTAATTGATTTAAAAAAAAATTGAAATTTATATAATGCAGCTATTAGAAGTTTCATTCTAATTTCGGGGTCCCTGGCACACCGATTTTAATAAAATTATGTAACATTTAAATGTATTTTACTAGTTTTGGATTATATTAAAATGAATGATAATTTCATAATTTATTCTGGTAGTATGTATAAATTACTAAGTTGCAGTTGTGAGCGACCCAGAGTACAAAAATGGCACGGAGGCCAATGTCTAATTATCATTGTATAGTTGTACTCACATATTGATATGATAGAAAAAGAGAGCCACTTTAATTTGGCCGGTTCTTTTTATCTTTTAATTTGGATGCTCATATTCTTTGCGAGGTTTATAGACAAGTAAAATGTGGCAGTGAATATTTTTCAGCCAAAAAAATTTATATTTGTTTAATCGAGTATATTTAATACTTTGTTTAAATTTAAAAGTTTTTTTGATTTTTTTTCTGTTTGAAATATTAGTTAAAACATTTTAGACTACGAGAAGAGCTTAATGAAATCGAAAACACCAACAAACAATTATCAAAAGAAATAAAGACCAATGTAATGAAGTTTCTTGCTTTAAAGCCTCCACCACGTCACAATGAAGGTAACAATAGCATTTTGAATTTTGTTAGACAATATTTATTTTGTTATATTTAACATACAGTTTTAATGATTAATAGCACAAATATTTGTTAACAATAAACTAGACCAGTCGAATATCAAAGGTACAAAAGGTCATTTACCGTCAACATCATTATGGTACGGTCCCATCACTTGTTTTGTCAACAATCTACTGATGGAATATTATTTTATTTTTACCTGTACTTTATTTGATATTTCTAATTTTGCAAGATTGTAATTTTGTAATATTTGTAAATGAACTCCTATATTCCTGCTGGTGCTCTTTTACTAAGACTTGGACGAATTAAAAGGATCAGATTAAAAAATTACTTTTTTTGCTAAGTTTACTAACAATACATTTATTTTTAATATAAATATGCATACAATATTTATAAGATTATAAATTATACAATGTGTGCATGATTTATGGATGTTGTTATAAATATGAAAATGCATTATTGAATTATCCAAATTTTATTTTGTTTTATTGATAAATATTGGAAAAGTCTTTAATATAAACAAAAATTAGAATTTAAATGATTTTAATAGTCATCTTGTTTTTAATTAAAAGCTTTTTTTTGAAAATCTATTATTTATTACTATTTGTAAATTAAAACAAATATATTTTGCTAAGTTAATACAATTGTTTAAATTAAATGCAAAATATATTATTGAATCTTATTTACTGTTAATAATTTAATTAAATATATTAACGTACTCACTAAAATAAAAATCTCAAGTTTATTTTTCACATTTAAATATTTTCTAAGGCATGAACGAAGATACTGGGGAAGACGAAATACCGAAATTGTTTCAAACAGAAATTAATTCAGATGAAATTGTTAATATCAGTAAATTTAGTTTTTTTGTTTTAAACAAACCTTCACAATATAAATTCAGATAAACGCGATTCAGTTGATTCTTTGCTGTCGAAATCATCGACAAAAGAAACAGAAAACTTGAAAACTCGAGATTCATCTAAAGAAAATTCGAACGAAAACTGTCAGTCTGCAAATTCCGAAAATGGATTGAAAAAGAACTTCATACGACGAAATATTGAGGTTTGACATAAAATTTACAATTTTTTGAATTACTGATAAATAAAGTACTGAATATGATATTAAAATAAAAATCTTTTTCGGGATGTTAAAGCTCTGATGTTTTACAATACAACTAAATCATTTTGATTTAAATATCATTAATATAGAAAATACCTTGGAAGTCATATTTATTCATCATTATTTATAAATCTTATTTATCATTAACAACCAGATTTTTCAATTTTTGGCGTACTTAAAAAACTTTCTTCTTTTTAAACAAAACTACTGAAATCTATGCTGAATTTTACTTTTACTTAACTTTATTTTTTATTTTTCGTTTTTATTATCATAATGCATTCATTTTTTTATTACTATAATAAAAATCATAGCTGTCTTAAAAAATTCAAACAGTGCTGAATAATTATTTAAAATTGAGAAAAGATATGTTAAAAAAGCAAAAAATTAAAAAAAAATTTTCTATCCACAAAAAAAGTCGTAGGTTTAGTGTTAAAAGTATATTTACCAACCAGGTTCAGGATTTGTTATAGAAATAAAATCGGGTTCTTGGTAAATTTTTGAGGTTCTTTTAATTTATATTATTTTTTTCTAAGATAAAAATTAACAAAAAATTTATTTTCAAAAATTACAATAATTTTTTTTTTCATTTATGTTCTTTATTTCTAGAGTGATGCGTAAATTATTTCTTATCAACCTAAATTCTTATAAATTTTATATTTTTTAAGAAAAATTAAAAGTGAAAACCTATTTTAACACAAAAACTTCGAGATAAGTCGAGAATTGTTTGATTGATAAACGTGCAACATGCACCGATAAATTTTTCAATCAATTTCTCTTTATCTCTGCCAGTCAATGAATTGATTACATAATCAATAAAATTTCCAAATTAATATTCGCAATAAAAGTTCAGATAAAAAAAATTATTTTTTTTTATTTTTCAAATTTATTATCAGTGAGAAAAAAACGTGTATAAATGTTACGTGTGCAATTTCAAACAAAATCGCGTGAGTGAAAGATAAATTTCTGCAGTCATTTAAACAAAAAAACAACATGTGTAACATTTATGAGAGATACATTTGCCTCTAGTAGTTTTTGGGAAATCTTTACTTTTAAACCACATCAAATAACTGTTGGAAAATTTTATTTCAGCTGAAAGGAATGTGTGCAGGAAGTGATTATTGAGATTTCCGGAATGCATTTCATCGCAAGTAAACACTTAAATATCGTTACGTAAAATAAATATTTGTCACACTCTGTGATGTTGTCAGGCTGAATGGTCGGATCATTTCTTGTCGGATATCCTCCCTAGACAGAATCAAAATCAACGGATCTCCGAGAACCGGTAAATAAAACAAATAATAAATCGCCTGTCCGGGATATTTGATCAAATTGACATTTGTTAAAAAAACCGGCGCATAAGAAATCATCATTAAAATCGTAATAGAAAATAAAACTTGAGCAAATTTTACAGACTTTCCAAAATGTCTTTTGAAAACTTTCCCCACAGTTGTAGATTTTCTTTCATTCGGATACGGGTGGATTTTACTGAAATTTCCCGTCGGTTTTGAAGTGGACGGAAAGTTTCGACAACACAATAAACCAAACAACACCGAATAAATGCATATGATCACCATGACAACGAGGGCTGTTGCAATTCCAATAGACATTTTCAGAGCATTATCTATTTCTTGTAACAATAGACAATCTCTCAAACAGAAAACCAACGCAAATCGAACTAGAAATGGAATGGAAATTGTTACATATATAATTCGGTATAATTTTATTAACACTGATCTGGGATCATTTACCATCTGAGGGTGCTTGATGGCCCGATATCGATTGGTTGCCATGAACAGAAGGGTTATTGCATGACAGGAAATCAGACAATTTCTCAGGGACAAAAATCCTTCTAATAGAATGTTTTCGGATCGATTTTCCATAATCATAATCAATAAAATATCAATTAACAGAACAATCGATTGAGTAAAGTCGATGATGATCAGATTGAAAGTGAGATAATTGAAAATATTGAATTTGAAAGTTAATCGCCTTCTGTACTTGATGAATGAATTGATGAACACAAAATTCAACAGTAAACTCAAGAAAAACAGTGCAAAATAGCTGGGATAAAAATACCATTGGACAGGTTTCTGATAATCTGAAGCATTTTTTCCGCAATTTGTGATATTTAACATTGAATAGAAAGCAGGTGATTTTCCGATGAATAAATTTCCAATGTCGATTATGTAATATATAAATGAGAGAAAAAATGTTGACTAATGAATGACCAATAATTTTTCTTTAAATTTGATTGGTCCGTTTTGATTGGCTGCGTTATAGTTGACGAGTTGCTGTGATCGAGTGTGATTGTCAGACAAAACTCCCTCACACTTCCAGTAGGCGTTTTACTACATAATTTTACAATGAAATTTTTAATGTTTAATAAATTAGTTTTTTTAGTTTTTGAAATTATTTTGAAAAATAAATTCAATTACCCAAATAAAATTTTTTCATTATTTAATAACTTTTATTCCCCCCTAATCTGTCCTATAATTTTGTTTTTCCCATTTAACACATTTGTTTTGTAGTGGCGGATTTACGCACAGACATAGAAGGTCGTCAAGGAATTGCATATCAGGATGCCTCCCAACGACAATAAAAAACTCATTAATTGCTAAGGAAAATATGATTAGAAAATATTACTAACACAGTACGAGTGCTTATAAACAACAAGATCATTAATTGATTAAATAAATTTTAATTTACATAACTAAAAATTAAAAAATCTTTTTAAATATTATGATTTTCATTATTTTTTTATTATCATTTGATTCGGAATATAATTTCGCGATTAAAACTTAAAACTTTTTTGCTAGATTTGTTGTCGTGTTTGTTTAAATCAGTAAAACAAAGAACGCATAAAGAATGTAATTTCGAAAATATGTTCATATTATGATCATAAATTTTTCAAGAAAACGTATGATACTAAAATTTTTTCTATAAATTTCAAGTTTTATTACAATATTATTTTTATTATTGGGATTGTGTAAAAAAAATATTATTATTTTGTAAACCACCTAAAAATAGTTAAACTACTGTGAACGCCTTTTGCAACCATTCTAACGAATAGAGTTTTTTTCATCCGATTTTTTCATCAACAAACTTTTTCATAGTTTCTAAAGTCATAATCATAATGGAGTGTAAAGACTTAAATTTTTCAATAGAAAGGGAAAAATTTGATTTTGGAAATTTGTGTCTGAAAGAAAAGTTCCACTTGCATTGACTTATCTTTGTGAAAGGGTTTTTGAGAATGAAATTTTTAAAATCAAAGTTTAAATCTAGAATAACAAATGGACATCTGGATGATTGTATGACCCTTGCTGTATATTAGAATAAACAGGCCGAAGAAATGCAATGCCAGTTTTCCCAATACGTATTTATAAATTGTGTTTGTAGTGTATATAATTAGTAGTAATAATTAGAATGTTCTTAGCACGTTAAAAAACTTACGGGAATAAATCTAAAAATAAGAATAGAAATATATTACTGACATTTATAAGTAGCAACATGTAACAAGTAATATTTATATAATGAAGCGTGAAATAGGTACATAGCCGTACGTTATTCTATGATTATATAGATAAGCAGTTATATTGTCATATTATTGTGATTTTTATGCACTGTTTTTTTCAACAAAAAAAAATTGAAATTAACTAAAGGTTGGGCATTAGTGATTTTTACTATATAAAAACGGTAATTTCTCATTTTCAAACGTTATCACTTATTCTAAATCTTCTGGCATATTACCAAAGGTTGAAAATATTTAATTATACTTATTACAAAACAAATTAAATCTTTTAAAAACATATTTTGTATCTGATTTTTGATTTTTATACATGAAAAATAGTTGGCTGGCAAGGCATCGGAAACGATACAATTAACTGATGCAGAAAAAATCAGGTTAGATTATCTACTCGCTGATTTGGAATTGGAAAATGGAGAAGATCGGTTTATTGATAATGATACTTTGGTAAATAATATATATTTTTATTTTATAAATACAATACTAATACTCACAGAGTGTTGCTAACACAACAGAGGACAATCCGTTTCAAATGGTGACACTAGGTCACTATCATAACCCGTCCACAACTAGTGAACGTCTCGGTAGTGGATTCCAAAGTGCTGTTTCTGGAAATTCAGATGTTTCCAGCCTCCAATACCAACTATCTGTCGAATCACGACTAAGAATGTATATGGGAGAGGATAATTATAAACAATTATCTCGAATAGACGATCGGTCAAATTTTTCTGAACATATATCATATCAGGTAATTAATTAATTTCTAATTCAAAAGATTGAATTTTAATCTATGACATCGAAGCAAAATATTTCATTGGAACTTTTACCGATTATATTATTTTTGAACAAATTCATTGCATGTCCCCTAAAGCCTGGTAATTTCGTTTGTTTATACGAACGTGAATGATTGTAGAAGATTTAAAAAAGTATATACATATTGTGCATTGGAATAATTGATTTCCCTGTCCCCTATATGTAAACCTTTATAATTAATGTTTATGATTGCCTGCATGTTTGTTTGATTATTTTTTATTGTCTGGGTCCTGGGATTACATCAGTGTTTTTTATTTATTCCAATGATACATGTGCTGTAGACACACATGTAGTATATATATTGTTTGCCTTCCATTAATAAATTCTTCACACATATTGCTATTTTAATCTTCTTACACATCTCTCTATATAAAAATCACATCTATTAAATCACTATTTATAGATGTTAGGGTAACAAACTATAATTGTTAACTTAAATTGTTAAAATCTAAATTTATAAGATTTAAATCTTTTATGTTACTTCTAATTATAAGTAATATAAAATTACTATGACCGAGCATTACTTTTAAAACAGACCGAAAAAATATTTTATTATAATTAAGTAATTTTTTGATTTTTAATTAAATCTGTTAATAAAAAGTGAAGTTTATGAAGTTAAAAGTACTTTTGATGTTATACAAATTAATGCTGATAAGGTTAAAATGCAAAATATTTATTAAAAATTTGACAAATTGAAAACTCAATTTTTCACTTGAGAAAAATGTATGAGCAGATAGCAAACAAAAAGATGTATATAAACACGGTAATCAAAAATTGATAGGGGTTCTTGGGCATAGTTTGTGTAAAAATACAAACTAATTATTTAATTAATTAAAATTTTGTCGACAACATTTTACTAAAAAAACTTAAACCCAATTTATTAATTTCGGTTTGGTTTTATATAAAGGTAGACAGATTTAGTTAAATTGGCCATATCTTGTCTTAGACCAAAAGGGTTTAAAATTCAGAAGTATTTAAAGCCTTTTATTTTGCAATTATTGTTGATCAGATTCGTAAAAAATAAAATAGTTTGGAGTGGTGTAACAATAAAGTTATAATTATCAATAATAAATTACAATTTCCATATTTTCAATATTAAAATTTTAATTTGTTGAAAAATTTTTTTCGAGCTTCCACAGAGCACAGATTTAGAAATCGACATAGAAAGTTTGGGTGAAAAATCATTGAAAGAAGTTAAATTTTCAAGAGAGTCTCAAAAGAAATTACAAGAAATCGATGAAACTTTGTTAAAATTAAAAGAAAATCAATACGCAGTAAAAGTTTTTAATTGAAATTAATTATTCTCACGGAATTTATTATTAGTATCAATTGGACGAAAAATCTCTACAAATTTTAATCAACAGTTCCAGGGAAACAATTTCTCGGTCTAACATGTCAAATATTTCGGATTTAAATAGTGAAAATGAAGAATCAAATGAACAGTAATATTTAATAATAATAATAATAATAATAATAATAATAATAATAATAATAATAATAATAATAATAATAATAATAATAATAATAATAATAATAATAATAATAATAATAATAATAATAATAATAATAATAATAATAATAATAATAATAATAATAATAATAATAATAATAATAATAATAATAATAATAATAATAATAATAATAATAATAATAATAATAATAATAATAATAATAATAATAATAATAATAATAATAATAATAATAATAATAATAAAAATAATAATAAAAATAATAATGATAATGACATAATATTTTCTACAAAATTTGTCTAATAATCATATTTTGTAGAAAATATTATGTCACTTATAAAGAAATCAGAGGTGAAAAACAAAAAAAGTCCTTATAAAATATTGATAATAATAATAATAACAAAAATAATAATAATTACTGTCATGGATATATCGGTATATCCGTCACACGTAAATATCGGTTGCCGGTTAGTTGGTAAAAAAAGAAATAAAAAAGGTGTTGGATAAATATATTTAAAATGAAAGCTAAAACAAAAAACATTTTAAAAATTTGGGAATACTAAAGTAAATTGTAATATAGAGTGATCCAAAAAAACTTCGTTTTTTATAGTATAGTATTCAACTAAATATATATTATGTTATTAGTGTGCATACTCATAGCACGTATTATTCAATACCTTTTTACATTTATTCCTGATTATTATTGCATCTATATGACGTGATATTACGTTTTTCTTATATTTGTGCTTTATTCCATTATTCTTAGGATATGTGTTTGATTATGAATCCTACAACAGAGAACGTGAATTTTTTTGTTGCAACAATGAAAAAGAACAACTGTAAAGCCACTGAAATTCACAATCTCCTTGCTAATGCGTGGGCTCTTAGAACATTTGCTCAGTACGACAAGTTCAAAGCATTGCAAAGAAATTCTCCTCCAGTGAAAAAGATGGATCTAGACGACCAAGAGAGGCTTGAATTAAAGATAACATCAACGTCATTGCGAATTTGGTTGCCAATAACTCCTCTGTGAGCATCACAGTAGATATATAGAAATTATATCGTTACTGTGTAAAATCTGCATGAATACTGTTATTATAAATATATTATATTATAAAAAACGAGGTTTTTTGGATCACCCTATAGAATCGTATTAAGGTCAGGTAATATTATAACAGATGGAAAAATGAATTTATGGCATTTATTTTGACTTTGTAAATAATGGTGATTGAGAAAAGGCTAACACATTATCTAAGACATAATATGCTTTTTACAAAACGGTTTTCGAACTATTAGAGGTGTGATAAAGGGAAGATGAAAAAAAATATCTATGAATGTTGGCTGACGTAAAATAATTCTATCTCGTTTAGGAGAATTCATATGCTTTTGGAAAAGTTTATTGCTCAATGTCGGTTGATTGACAATAACAACGAGTCGGAGTTGTGCTCTTCTTGAAACATTAGTCCGAAACCTTCATCAGCAGACCTGGTAAGAATGGATAAGGAAATTAATGAAGAATTTTATGAAGTGAACAAGTTAAGCTAGATTGAGAAATTTTTGAAACCGTAGGAAGTTTTGATGCATAGAATTTTAATGAAAAAAGAAATCACCAAAAGCTCTGTACCAATAACTATAAAAGGACAAAATAATTTTTGTCCAAGAGAATAAAATTTCTGATAATGAACTATGCGCAAACATTTGTCAAAATTGCTCCCAAAACTATTTTGTGATAAATTGTGATAAATTTAAGAAGCTGAAATGATAAAAAAAACTTATCATTTAAACGAATGTAAAATTTGTGAATTTCTTCGATCATTTTTAACGTGTTATAAATTATTATATTAATTAAATAATTTTAAAGATACTTTAAAAATAATCCAGGAATGTTTACATTTTTTAAGTCAGGTATTTAATTTATTTCGAATTTTTCGAATATTAAATTTATCTTTATTTGTTTATACAAGTTGATTTTCATTGAAATTTCAAATTCATAAATTATTAAAACAACAAATTAAAATTAAATATTAAAATTAGAATTAATATAATAAATCGGTGTATATTAAAATTTGTAACAAAATTAGGAAATTTATTTATTATTTTTGTTAATTGTTTTATATCCATTCAACAATTAAATTTTTAGATTTTCAAAAAAAATTTTTAGTTATTTTACCGCAAATAATGCTATTGTTGAGTGATTCGTGATTTTGATATTAAAAGGACATGCAGAAGTGACTGACAAATTTGAATTAAAATTTCAACTCATTAAATAGTGAAATTGTTTTATTACTATATTAATATTTCTACTGAAATAGTTACGGCTAAAAATTTGTCATATCACGGAATGTCAATTATGCAATTTCTCAATATTTCCCCCTATGAAAATTGAAAAAACTCAATTTTTGAATTTGTTTTCCTGCTTTCTTAATATTCATTAATCGTACGAATTATTTCGAAGAAGATCTTTAGAGACAATGGTGGTGATGCACCAAAATAGAAAAGAGATTGGCACTCGAAGATAGTTAGCGAGGCATGAACTGCTCTCGAGAGTGATGAATTAAATCAAAACCTAAAGGAGGGTCAGGTTTTGATCATCACCCTGTAAAGCTCCAATGTGTTCCAGAGATGATGATATGTATAAAACAGTTTTTTTTGCCTAATTTTCAAGTTATTTTCAAAGAATTTTATGTTGACATTGAAGTTTGATTTTTGTTCTTTTATTCGCTATATTTATTTTGAAACATTCATTTTATTTTGTTTTAATAAAATATAATTATTAATTAATTAATTAAATAATTAAAATACAAAAAAAACATATTCGAGCGTACACTAAAAAATAGATATTAATTTGCCATTTTGCATTAATATAATATGATAGATAAAATAATTAATGTTTGCTATAAAAAACTTTTGATGTAAGTTTCAAGTTTATTTAAAACAAAAAATGAGAACTTTCGACTACGAAGAATTTTCATTCTCACTACTTATTAATCGACTTAATAAAAATATGTAAGTTTAATCATGTAAAAAAATCATAAACTTTTGCTTTTTGAATTTAAAATTTTTTTTAAATATTTTTTATTTGGAAAATGACCAATTTTAACAGACTGGATTTTAAATTTAAGCATTTATTTTGTTACTTGTGCAGGCCTGAATTCAAAATTGAACATTTAAGTCAAGAAATCCTTGACAGCTTGCTCAATGAAGCAAGACAATTTGGAATTCCTCCGAGACAACTTAGTTCGCTTTCGGAAATAACTGAAATGGAGGAAAATGAATCTGCAAGTAAGTTATTGTGTTTTAAATTTTGTTCTCAATTGATACTGTTTCTATTTTGTTATTTTTAATATTGTTGAGAAATTGAAATTGGCCTTAAAAATTAGGGAAATTAATATAAAATAATAACAATTACCAACTTAAAATTATATATAAACCTTCAAACAGAAAAAACAAATAGAAGCTGAAATTTATTGGAAATTTTAATACTGAAATGTTTTTTTTTATTCGGGTTCATAAACACAAATTTTGCGATCCAAATTTCTTTCCTGATAATTTCCCTTGTGTGAAAGCTGGAAGCGTGACGAATAACTTCAGGATAAAAATATTCTAAAGGATCCTTATTATATATATTTTTTTCAAAACCTTAAGAAAGAATTATTTAATTAAATATTAATCAAAAGGACTAAGGAAAGGATAATTATTTTTTATAAAAAAATCGTCTCACTATTGAATTTCATATCCGTTATGTTCTTGTTGGTATGTGTGACATAATGCTATAACCACTTTCAATTTTGCTTACAGATTTTGGACCTCAGTGTTATATTTTGGTATTAATAAATCTGTATAGTGTTAGTAGTTTTTGATTTGATACCAAAACCACTATTGGAGTCAGATTGTGAATCAATAAATCTTTTCATTATTATCTTAATTAAAAGCCCAACAATATTGTTGATGGCATTTTCAATAGGAATACTTCTTAAATAAATATTCCGCTATAATCATTTTTTATCAATAAACTAGCAAAAGAGTCAAACTTTGCATGAAATCATTAAATAGTAAGATTTGTAATAAATATAAATTCAAAACTTTTATGGAATGTCTTTAAAATACGTCCTGGTTTCCTGCTCATTGATTCCAAAAGTGCATCATTTAATTGCATTTTTTATTGCTCTTTTTTACATCTATTATCTACAACAATGGTTGTAAACCTTTTCTTTCTCATGGATCCCTTTGAAATATTTGCAAACTTTCTGAAATTTATAGATTTATTTAGATTTTAAATTTTACATACACTAGAGACTCGAGTTTCGTCGTTAATGCGTTACAATAAATCACGACGCATCTCGAAACAGTGCAATTCGAATTTTAATTTTGTATACATTTGTACCTGTTTTTATATAATAGGTTCCGATAAAATCTGAAATCCATGTTTTTTAAAATAAAATTAGTTATATTGCTACATATTTAAATAAAAAATAGGTATGAATAGATTAATTATTATTTAATAAGTTTTATTAAACCAAAGACTAATGCAAACATTAATAGAATTTTAAAATAATGTAAAATAATGAAACAACATAAATTTATAGAATTTATTCAGATTCTAATTCATACGTTGGTTCAGGATTTGGCGTTTGTTTCTCTTTTGGTTGTTTTATTATAAAATTATTCACAGTTATTTGAACAGCCTTTTGTTTTTTATCCAAGTAAATTTTTTTATAACAGCTGATGGAGGCCTCAGATATTAATAATTTTGCTTTCCCCATACCCTTTGTTGTTAATCATGGCGTTCTAGTTTCGGTTTAAATTTTAATTTTTGAATATAGACGTTATGCTATTTTTTGATTAAATTTTATTTTAAAACTTTTTTTCGACGCATTTCGAAAATTAGCAACGCAACTCAAAATTAGGTTATCAAAATTTTTGTGGCGCAACTCGAAAGGACGCAAGTTGGAACAACGTAACTTGAGGCTCTAGTGTAATTAAATATTTTTGATTACAAAAAAATCTGCACGTAAGCAAGTCGGAAAATGTCAGAAAGAACTTGTTGTTAGATCAATTTATACATTGAAGTTTGCATTCTCAAAGTATCAGATAATTGATTTACAATAATTTTTTCCAACTATCAATGTCTTTTAAACCAGTAATAATAAATTAACAATAAATGATCAATTAACTTAGAAATCGACTTAATTAACTATTTTTCTTCAATGTAAAGGTGACTTTAAATTATTAATTAATTCACATCATTTATTTTTTATTATATGATGGATTAGCAATTATATAAATATTATTTGCGTTTTACTAGTAAGAAATTGTTGAAATATTGAAGGTTATACAAAAAATGTTTAGCCTTTTTGACAATGGTGACAAGTTTCGAATTCTAATTTACCATTAATTGACTGTGGTCCAGAAATAATAAAAATTTGAACTTATTAAAATATTTGATCTTTACTTTTTATTATTCAGATTCTCCAGATTTAATGTCCCACTCAAATAGAGATTCTATTCCTGACAAAATGGAAAAATCTTCCAGATTTCCTGACATTAATTTGTACAAGCAAATGACATCTCCTCCTCCTAACTTTTAATGGAAAATAAATTAATTCATCTATTTGTTTTGATTTATTAGTTTCTTTGAATTTTTCTAAATATGGTCTAGTACAGTGTTTCCCAAACTTTTGGTACTGCGTACCCCCTTGATCATTTTCATTATATAATATACCCCTTTGCTTTAAAATTTTATATATAATAATTAAATTTTTTTATAATATCTTTTTTAAAACATACGACCTTTAAATGATTAGCAATAGGACTTAAAAATCTAAAAACAAAATTTTTCTGGTTAATATCTAAAATTAAAGTTGAAATAGAATTATTATTATGAAACAATGGAATCAATTTATAAAATCATTCTAAAAATAAATAACCCCAAAAAACTCCATCTTGCACCCCCAAGGGTACGCGTACACTTGTTTGGGAAACATTGGTCAAGTATATGTGATGGAGTGCATGTATGGTTTAGATATTATATATAAACACAAGAACGCTACATAAACATAATGCATTTCAAGAAAATCATCCTCATTTTCAGTCTGGAATTGAAATCCGTGTCATACAACGATGATGTAATAGTTATGATTTAATTAAATAATCTCAATAAATACTTTGAATGTTAAATATAGAAATTGTGATATAATCACCAATGCCTCACATAAAACTCTTTCCCGTCTATTATTAAAGTTTTTATATTAAATATTAAACTCCGTTGTTTTTTTACACATCATTCATTGCTCTTAATCGGCTATGTTTCTGAACTCGTGTGCAGAAATGATACGAATATTTAAAATAAATAAATATTTTTTCCAATTTTCTAATAGGTTTTAAAACTGAAATTTGGACGTATAAAATAATTAAAATGCTTCTCATCAATTTTAATTGAACCTGAAGTAAAATCTAGATTCAGTACAAAAACATTTTAATTGCTGCGATTACAAAATCTACATTGTAAACTTTTTCCCAGGTAACTCCAATCATTTTCATTTATGGAAATTACTTCTTATTAAATCTAACCCACCTAGGGTATATAACCCTTAATTGCATGATTTTTTTTATTTATTTTATTCAAAATAAAATAATTTTCCTTTGACTGAATATATTATTATAAAAAAAATTTATGAACTAAATTCGTTAAATAGCTTAGTAGCTCACAAGCAACACTATGAAATGGTAAGTTATTATTTATTTTAGGCGATTTAAACGTAAAATTCTGGTATGTAGCAAATTTTCTACACAATGCAATTAAGGCTTAACAAAAAGTTGTAGCAAGTAATTATATAAATATATACTACCTATCTACTTAAGTAGTATATATCAATATAATTATGATGTAATAAGTGCTTTGCTGTGGCACAAAGACATAAAATGCTTGACATCTCGTCAAATTACATTTTTATTTAATTTTAAGTGCAAGTATTTAATGATTGTCCCATTGTATGTATTTTTGTATTATTCATTGTTTCTATTCAAAATTTGGATTTTTACAAGTTAAAGTAAGCCTTAATAATTTTAAACTTAAATTTAATGAACGAACTATTTGGTATTCATAACATTCATTTATTGTCAAACTGTCTGTTTTTTTATTGTAGAAATTTCGTGAACCGTGCTTGCATTTTATGAATTTATTTTCTTTCTAGCATTAAATTTTTATATCTTTTTATATCATAGGGTTTTATATTATTATCACTATTGTGGCCCTTGTGTCATATAATAATTTGTGGCTATACGTCCGGTAATTTATTTTTTTAGTGTTTTTTTAAAGTTCAATAATAAAAATCTAGACGCATTGTTTTCTACGGGAGAACATTTATTTTGGAATTATAACTTGTAACTATTTTATAAAGTGTATTATTAATAATAATAAATCCACAATTATAATAATTATATATCAATTTGAAAATCTATTTTTTAAATTAAAAATGGCAACACGATCCAGTTCAAATCATCAAACAACCAGTCAAGCATTAAAGTTTATTAAACAATCCGTCATTAGTATGAATAACGGAGATTCCAATGCCTCGGATTCCATCGAACAGCTTCTTCAGTCAAGCATAAAATTATTAAATTTTTGGAAAACACATTTCGAGCCGTCGTCATATTCGATAAAGGAAGCTGATTATTTAGCATCTGCTCTGATAGGTTTGGAAACTATGGATCCTTTAATAATGTTTTATGTCTCAGTAATCATTGATCAATTAAGACTCATTTTACAGGGTGTTCAAGATTTAGATAGTACGAAAAGATTTTTTGAGGAATTGGTTTTAACACCTCAATATCAAACAGAAAATTGGGGGTTGATTACATTTCACATAGACTCATTGAGAAAGCCATCAACGGAAGCTAAAGATCCATCTAACACAAGAGCAAAATCAACTCGAAATCCTAAAAAGAAAGGTAAACCTGAAGACAGTGAAATGTCAAAAACGGCTTCCAAATTTTCCAGGCATAAAAGTGATTAACAGAAACATTCAATGAATTTTAACAAATAAAAAAACGCAATGAAAAGGAAATAAATAAATATTAATTGAGATGATTTTGATAATTTTAAGTAATTATTTTATTTATTTGAATTTAAATCGACTGAGAATAAAGTTTGTAATTTAATTGTTAATAAATTACTTTTTCTTTCAAAAATTGTTTTAAATATTTGAAAAAGATAGATTTTTTTCAATTTTTTGTTTGATTTAAACAAAACTTTATAAGTTAATTAAAGAATCGCAAAATTGACAATTGTGTAATTGTTATTAGTGACGGGAGATCAAAATGGCATTACTGCATTGTTTAAAAAAGTTTCAAAATTATTGGATCTCATTGGTTCAAATGTTTTAAAAATATATATGAATTTAAATAAATTTAAAGTGCTTTTAATAAAATTTAATTTGTCAATATCAAATTTGAATAAATTCATAAAAGTTTTGTGAAAGAAAGATTTAATCACAGAAGCAAAAACGAAAGATTTGTTAATTTTTGTTTTCTAGTTTTCAGAACCTATTTTCAGTTGAAATATTCGGATTATACAGTTTTTTATTTAAATAATATTTTATAAATGATTCCACTATTGACAAGTTACTTTTTTAAGTTTAGAATAATTAGAGTTAACTGATTACAAGTGATTCATTTGTAAGTTAATGAACTTGACATAAATTATAGTGATGTAACACTCGAAGGACTATAATAATAATAATGTTTTGTGAATTCATCAGTTAACCCATTTTTATATTTGTTATTGCACAATTTCGGTTATTGTTTTTAACTGTTATTATTTTTTGATAAGAAAACATAATCAGTTACTCTAGAATAATAATGTCAAACCTCTTTGACAAGTAAATAAAATTTGAATTTAACATTTTTAACCATTGGCTTAACTAGCTTTTTAAGGGCCCTGCGCAAAACATTGTTAGGGCCTTTATATTTTTTGGGAAAAAGTAATTATAGTTCAAATAGATATCATATAAAAAATTTATTGTACACAAAAATATATTACGTTATTTATATTATAAGAATATTTAATTTTCATTTAATTGTACTCTAAATTGCAAAAAAAAATTCAATTAACAATTTCGCTATAGGGCCCCCTAGATTTCTGGGCCCTGTGCGGGTGCACCTGCCTACGGAGCGGCTTTTAACAACCATCATGTAAATAAGTAAAGCTTTATGATCTATAATACAAAATATAAATATTAAAAAATCTAATCGAATCCCGTTAAGACACATGAGTCCACTTAACAATTGCTCGTACCTTGGCTCCCAATGATACTAAGCACTCGTCAATTGCGAATCTAAATGCTAGTAAAAAACAATTAACCTTAGAGAACTGATTGATAAAAAAAAATTAATTTTTCTTTAAATAAATATAGATAAATTATTTTTCAATTACTAATCATTATAAATAAAACATGTTTAGTGTCGTATATAATCAATTAAGGGCACAAAACTTGTTTTTTAAAGACCAGCTGACACATAGGCCCTGCAATTCGCGGTTCACTTAACACGCCGTATGTACATCTTAAACCCGGACTACCGCGTGCTAACATGACGTGTTTGTATTTTACTAAATATGGTTTATATTTTTTACTCGAGTATTTTCACATTGAGCTATCTTTTACATCGGGAGTGATCATTTCATTTATAAATCTTGCAACCCTTTATTAATACTTTTAAGAAATATAACATTTTTATCAAAAACTTTCAACTTTTAATGCCATAATACAATTTTCGAAATTATAATTTCAAGTTATCGAAATGCAATATAATAAAACAATAGATAATTTTTTAGACTAGTAAGACACTCACAGCGGCTGTAGTACATGCTTAGGTGGTTGATTTTATAACAATTCATAACATATAAATCGACTTTACGAAATTTTCACGATTTCTGAATACTAATATATGAGGTTAGGTCTAGGCCAAATATATTTAAGTTTGAAGTTCAAAAATATAAAAGGTTTTATGATTCTGACCGTTTCCGATGATTGCCACTGAAACCTAAAAACTTTCCCATCCCTACTTGATGGCCTGGATCCGTCAGTGTATGGGTCTGCAATGTATCCTCTCGGGTTACATGTTTAGATTCCCTGATGTAAGCCTTTCTGGAGTTGTGTTATTTTTCAATGAGCAAAATAATTGACTTCATAAATAGCAAAATCGAAAAACAACACTCTGTTATGTCAAAGTAAAAATAAGGTAAACAGTGTAAATTTTTTTAAATTAATTGATTATAATTAATCTAATTTGTAAATTAACAACAAATTCGAATTATTCACAGATATGAGTAACCTAGATAAAATATGTAATTAAACAATAACATTATTTTATAAATATAAGTATAAATAGTAGCCACTTGAGGAGTTAAGCTGCATGTTGATTAAGATTGAGTCAAGTTTTTTTTTATATAAATAGCCCATTTTAAGTTAGATTTGAATTAATTTTTTCTTAAGCATATCAACATGAAAATATCAGTAAGCAATTTATAAAATTTTAATAAACATATAAATTTTCATGATATAATTTAATATTTAAATATTATTAAATATTTTGTTTTAAATATTGTAATAAAATTTTATTTTTATAAATGATAAGATGGTTTGATATGAAATGTCTTTTAATGTTCATTTCTTTTCAATATATCAATGAATAGTTCGTTTGAAATTTAACACGAATTTTCCACACTGCCTTTTTGAAGTTTTTCTGAAAATAATTTTTAAGTTGTATAATAAGTATTTTCATAACATCACTTTTCAATTTTCTTTACATTGTGACATTTGATATTAATTTATAAATAAAATGTGTTAGAATATTATAATATATATTTTTTTACTATTTATTGTTAAATTACTTCTCATTATATTTTCATGTAAATTATTTACCGAACCTCCAAAAAAATTTCCGTCCCTACAGCTTTTTCAGGAAAATAGAAAGCTTAAAATAAAATTTTTCTTGTTACTTCTCTTGTATTAAAATTTTCAGACGTAGGCTTGGAGTTAGAAAAGGATGTACAATTCAAAATATTTTATTCTAATCGTTTCTTCTCCCAAGACTATTATAGAAGTCATATTTTCCGTTGTATTATAAAGCGTATGTTTTTATTTGGTTTCAAAATAAATTTTGTTATGTCGTAGCCATTTCAATTGATATGTACTATTTCAATCACCTGACCCATCATAATGACAATAAACTGTCAAAGTTAGTTTTCGGTCGCTCTTAAGTATCAACGTGGTAAACATCCAAAACGATATTTTATACCAAAATGACATTTACTAAATTAAAAAATCTCGAATATGAGTCTACTAAAATCAAGCCGATTATTTCTTTTGATGTATTTTGTGATCCAATATTTTAAAAAATACTTACATTTTCTCTTGAATATATTTGCAACTTTGTCTGTATTGACTTCTATAGCAGAGGGTTCCTTTTCAGTAATTAAATAAATAAAGTCATATTTATGAAAAGGAGATTAAATGAGATGGTTTATTATGTATTTTTCAAGATATTAATCTCTTCACACCTAAATTAATTCTAAGACTTCAAGAAAATATTTCTTTCCGATTAGTGCATTATTTAGATTAAAAATAACAGTTAAAAATAAAAATTTTTCTTTGAATACTCCAATTGAATTTCGGATGGAAACCACCATAGAAGAAATTTAAATATACAAATCTTTGTAGTTTCCAATTGGACTTCTTTCACAGCTCTTTTTTCTCCGAAATAACTACCGAGTAGCCGTCTTCCTCAGAAAGCTATATTTTGTGTACCCAAAACTATTTTTGTCTTGATAATTGGTTTCAACATTTGCTCGTTTTCCTTGATCGAATTTAACCTATCAGTTAATAATAAATTTACAGTTGTTTTCAATGGATCCAAAAATCTTTTTAGGAGAATAAAAACTGTAAACAAATTCAAGACAGTGGAAAATAATAAATAACACAAAGCAAAAACACGAGTTATGGAATTAAAACGAACCCTGTGTATGAGAGTGCAATAAAATAACGATTGGTTTATGTTAAAGTTGTCTGCCTAAACTGTGTAGGTTTAATACTAAAAATTAACCTTAATAAATGATGATTGTTTTTATATATCTTGTATATTTTCTGATGAGTAATTTTTACAGTTGTGTACACAAGAATAAGGACGATTGTCTTACTTTGATTAATTTTACTTCCAAAAAAGCAACTTTAAAATCTTCTTGAGGGGGGGGGGTAGCGAACGCTCTCATCGACCCCATTAGATCCGTCCTTCAGTAAGAGACATTTTGACAAATAGACAATTAAAGTACATTTTTATTTTGCGATTTCCACTATAAATATATATTGCATATGTAGTAATTAATACAGTGATGATATACTTTTTAATGAGGCCCGCAAACTTGATAATTGTAGTAGTATTTTATAATAAAATCGTTTAATATAATAATGTTGTACTATATCAATCCTATTATAACACGTTTTTAAAGGTCTTTTTTTGTAATCTGTCAATATAAATAATTGACAGTCTCCATTATCCTTAAAATGAACACTCAACTTTGATAACCTTTTTATCTAAAAACACTCAATTTAACCTGGAAACCTCTCAATCAGACATGCGATATTTTGATATCATTTCCAAATTTTGAATTTTGGACCCCTTGAAATGTTTACAAAGATTTTCACTAGGTACTTATGGTACAAATTTTTTTCGGAGATATCAAATTTATAATTCATTAATTTTTGAATAGTCAACTAAGTCTTCTTAAAAAAAATTTTAATTAAATATTTTTTTTATATTTCCGATTGATATTATGTCAACAAAGTAAAATATCATAAATTTCTTGAAAAAATATTTTATTGTTGATAATTTATATTTATATAAATATAATTGTTATAATTGAAGTAAAATATATTTCTGTTATTAATATTATTATAAAACGGTGATTTCTTGGTGGTAGAATAAATTAAAAAAATTTTAAACAAGTAAATAATAGGATACATTGCTGCAAAGTATATATTTAATGGATTTATTTATAACAGGAAAACCTTTTCATCAATTTAATACATACTTTACAGAAAAGGTTTATCTTATTATTGACTTGTTTAAAAAATATTATTATTATTGTTGGGTGATATGTGGAATTAAAAATTACTGTTTTAACTGTTTAATTAACTTTTCCTTGTTAATTCCTCATTTATGTTTCTTTTTAATGCAATCTATACTTCCCTTTTATATTCTATTATCCAATGGCCCCTAAAGATGGTTACCTTACTGGTTGCAGCTGACTCCCTCTGACCATTTACAATTCTGCCGCTATATCTGAATATTGTCGAGATAGTCACTTTTTATTCAATTTCCTTTTTAATTTTCCAATTTTTCAGTTGAATCATTGAAATATAGACATTTTATTGCCATTTTGTTGCTTATTGTTTTTTCTCTTTTTCGTTTTGCACTGAATGTCGAGAATGAATTGACATTCTCGTTTTTCGTTGTTTCACTTTTTTGATTTCTATTTTTTAAAGTCTAGAAAAGGATTTCCTTTGTCTCACAACTTTCTCCCAGTAATTCTGCTCATTTCAACAATTATTTCGTTTTATTATTCCAATATCCTCAACATTATTTATGTCAAGTTTGTTTCGACAACAGTTTCTAATGTTGCACATTATTTAAGCGAGAATCAAATTCTGAAATTTTTAATTATCCAGTTTGATAATGATTGTCATATAATTTTTTAGAATTTTCTTTTATTTATTGTTCTCTCTCTGATTTTTGTGATGAGTTTCACAGATTCCGGAGTGGATGCCAGCTACAAATGGTGCAAAAGAGGCTGCAAACATCAGCGTAACGCATGCAGATATTCTTGCGGAATATTCGGATTCATATGCAAATCTAACTGCGATCATCGTTATAAATATTGCAAAAATATCTGCAAATTTACAAATCCGTTTTAGAATTAATTAAATTAGTTTAATTAATTATTTAAGCTTACTGGTGAATTATGTCATTCATACATTTTTAGTTTTAAATATAGTTGAGCTGTTTCATTATTTTAAAATAATTTATTATTAATTATTCAGAAATCTTTTTAAAATCAAAAAATGATTACCCTAAAATAAAAGTGAGTCAAGTTATGCAAAATGAGTTGGGTGACATTTTATCAAATTTTCGAGTAATTTGAAAAATTTAACTTAATATCTGAAGATATATATAGTTTAATTAAAAATACAAATGATGTTACTCACAATTTTAATTATTTCTATTTAATAAATATTTAACAGACAATAATGACACAAAATATCATTTAACATTACTCAATTGTTTAAAATCATAATTAATTTTTTGTTTTACTCATTAGTGATATTTAAAAAAATGATTTACTACTAGGAGAAAACAAATATATACTTCGGTGTTAAGATAAACTGAAATGCCATTGCGGACCGTATATTATTTTTATTTAACCATTTTACATCAAAATATTTGCATTTTACTGACACAGTGTATGATGAAGGAGTTTTAGATTTTTTTTCCAGATATGTTAAATTAAAAGTTTGTGTAGAACTTTTAATCGCATTATACCATTTTCCCTTCATTTGCACATAATATGCACTTTCTACTGCATGCCAAAAGATAATGTCATCATACATTGAAATAATTTACTTAATATATCTTGTCAATTAATACACATTTCCAAGCATCATACCATATATGACAATGTCATTCAATAAGGACAATTAAAACATAAGTATAGTTTTGTTCTGACACTCTTTAACCCGCAAACGATTTTTTGGACAAAAGAGTCCATTTTGTTTTTTTAGTGACGTTTTCTTGGAAACTGAAAAACACCCTGCTTTGTGAAACTATGACTTTGTCAATTTTTTTATGCTTTATTCAAGTAAAACTAGCAGACATTCATAACTACTAAAATAAAAAAGTTATGACAAGTTATTCTGTTTTGAGAGAAAATGGACATTTTTGTCCAAAATTCATTGTGTATTAGTTTTTAGCTTTTTCAGTTGACAATTCATGTCATATTTTCTGGCATAGGCGTTAACTCATTTCAACAAATACTGGCGTTAAAATGAAGCTGATCAGACTTTTTTAAACAATTATTGTGACTGGCTGACACTATGATATGTTTATCACATGATGGTGGATGGAGTTCTTACAATAGAGTTCATTGATTACATATCTCCCCATCTCTGCTTTGGCAGGAATGGTCTTCCATTAACCACTCTCTGACCATAAGTTGCTTTAGCCTACACACAAGAGAAATTTAATGTAGTATCCGTCTCACTAACATCTTCAAAACAGTTCTGCATTCATATTAGTTAGCTTATTCGCTCTCGTCTATTTTGTGAAGTATGCAGACTATACCATTTTACACTCATGACATTGGTACTCTGTCTCTCTCTCTACTCATCCCCCACACACAGACGCACTTAGAATACCTCATTTCAGGTATCAAGTAATAATGTACGTGACACTTACAATTGACAATTGATATTGGAACCAATAAATGTCTCACAAAATAATATTCTCTCACGATCTTTCTCACCTGGATTTGTTCATGCGTTTGTCTGCACTTTGTCATACTCTCATTATAAGTGTGTGAGTGTCGTGTTAGAATACAACATTTACACTAGTAGGGTAGAGGGTTTGCTACTACATAAACATATCACAATTGACATGAGTTCTCATCCACGAGTGGCAAAAGAATTTGCTCTACGTGCTATCCTAGGAGAAAGTTCTAGTAGCAGTAGTGATAATGAAGTTGTGCTGGAAACTGACGATGTACATGAAATCAAAAGTAATGACGAAGAACAGCTGTCTTATGACGATACTGAAAGTGAGGATGCTGACAATCTACAAGTTGAAATCAATCCAGCTGATCTTAATGAACAAGATGATATCAATAGATTCACCGATTCTAATGAAAATGTATGGGTTACACCTAATAAAGGCATGTCAGGTCGAGTAAAGGCAGCAAACATTCTCCGCCCATCCCCTGGTATAACCCGTTGGGCTACTCAAAGGATTGGGGAAAATTCCGTGTAAGCCTGCTTTAATCTTCTATTCATAAAATGTAAGTCAATTTAATATGTAAACTAAATAAAGTTATAATATTCTTTTGACTTTAAGCAACAATGGAAACAGTTTTGATTGAGACAAATCGAGAAGTATCAAAGTTGTATAACAACCAATTTACAGCGCTCTCGTTAAATGAGTTGAATGCCTTTTTTGGCATTCTCATTCTTCGAGGAGTATATCGTGCTGCTGGAGAAAGTAAAGATGAATTGTGGTCAGCTGAACATGGACGTTTTATCTTCCGGAATACTATGTCTCTCAATCGATTTAAACTTATCCGACGTATTCTGCGGTTTGATAATCCCGACACAAGAAAAGGAAGGCTGTTACGTGATAAATTGGCGGCTTTTAGATTGCTGATCGATTATTTTGTTGAAAATAGCCAAAAGTGTTATATGCCCGGTGAATCTGTCACTATAGACGAGCAACTTTATCCATACCATGGACGTTGAAAATTTGTTCAATATATGCCATCTAAACCATGCAAATACGGCTTGAAATTTTGGGCTGTATGTGACTCACAAAACTATTATTGCTGGAATCTACGTTTTTATATGAGAAAAGAAGATGATCGGGATATGCAAGTGTCGTACGGTGAGTATATAACAATGGATATGTTGCAGGGACTATATGGTAGTGGAAGAAATGTAACGTGTGACAACTTTTTCACATCATTGAATTTATCAAAGCGATTGTTCCAAAATGGTATCACCATGGTAGGCACCATTCGTACATCAAGGCGTGACATACCAAAGCATTTGACGAGGTACCAGGGGCGTGAAGTTTTTTCAACTATTGAATAGATAACAACAAGTACAGCAGATCGTAGAGATAAAGCCTTGTTGGTTAGTTATGTTGCTAAAAAGAACAAAGTTGTCAATATCTTATCTACTGCCCATAACAAAATAACTGGATATGTCGGTTCAAGGCATAAACCGGGCGTACTTCTCTTTTATAATGCTAAAAAAGGTGGAGTTGACGCAATGGACGAAAGAGTTGCAACATATACTACAAAGTTTAAATGTTGAAGATGGCATGTGGCATTCTTTTATAATATATTAGACATCTCAGCATTCAATGCATTTGCCTTGCACTATCTTGTGGAGCCTCAATGGAATGCGAACAAGTCACATAGACGAAGGCTATTCCTGATTGAATTTGGTAACAGTTTAACAAGTGTGTATGTAGAAGACAGAAGAAGGACTGCTGTCGCCGACTCTCTATCGTCGACTCCATGTAAGCGTGGTGACTGCTACATGTGTATTGATCGAAAACGGTGCACTGTCACATGTGTTAAATGTAACAGATTTATATGCAAAGAACATTTACACAACATTTGTAAGAATTTCTCATAAATTATAGCTTTATTTCTTGGTATTCTGTCATTTTTGTGCACTTGGACATTTTTGTCCAAAATGAACAAAATTGTTGATTTTTATTTCCATCGTTCGAGGGTTAAATGTCCTTTTGATTGATTCAAATTGTTGAAAAAATGTAATAGTTTTCAAAAATCAGACTTACTTAATGTAAATTACATATTTTCGTAAAAATGATATTTCAAATAGAAAACAAGTCTCGAGGTTTAGGTTGTCATTGGTAAGAAACTGGATTCCTTGAAAATTTTATCCAGTAACTTCTCGACCAGAATCTAATAACTGCACACTAGGTCAAAAAATATTTTGCAAACTTTGTATTAATCCTATTAAATTTATATAATTGCAATTAATATTTTTTAAAGACTAGGAATACGGGCAACTCAACTCATCTCTTTGCCACCAATAGGTGTAAAAACCATAAATGTTTTTAGTGGCATCAGATGGTGGCAAGTAAATGAAAGAACTCTAATGGTTGTTGGTTTCGGATAATTTAGTAATATTTGATACATTCTTCCAGAGGGTGGGGTCAGATTCTGACGTCTTGTCACAAAGTTACAGGGTTTGATCACGGTTGGAATCGAATTTCATAAATGATACCGATGACATCAAAAAATATTAAAACTACTCTGCCATTAGAAATTGAATTGAATATCACTATTTTATTCACTAAGTCACCAGAAAACTACATCGACTAATATTGTAAATAGATATACTTCAAAATACACTGTATTTTTCTAGATTAAATCCAGTGTTTTTTTAGTTACTTACAATTATTCGCGAGCTGTATAGAATCTTACGAACCAATTCGTTTAAAATCCCAATTGTCAGTAAACGTGTTGAATTATTTAAAATACTTTTTTTAAATTTTATTATTTTATTATAAAAATTCTAAGCAATAGTTTTTGTCACATTTTCCAACTACTAATTGTAGTCATATTTATTTTATTAAAATCAAAATCAAAAGGATATTATTTATTTTTAATCGCTTCTAAACATTATAACGAATATATACAAAAAACCCATTTATTTATTGATATTTATAAACAACAATGATTTGTTTTATCACATTAAACTAAATCTAAAGGTTAATTTGAACAGAAAGTGTAATTTTAAAATCTAATTTTTGTGAAAAATTTACCTGAAAATAGTTCATAGAAATTGGATTCAATTCTGAAATTAGTTTGACACTTACAACAATATCAAATTATTTTATTCATTTGTATGAAACCAAAGCTTCATTCTACCAACTGTCGATTATTATTTTATGTTTTAATTTTGTTTCTCATCATCATTGGGATTTTGTATTTTTTCGATTATGGACCATTTGGAGTTTATAACAGGCATGTAAGTTTTATTTTTTCTTTTCCACTTTTATTTACTGATTTTTATTAATTATATATTAATTAGAATTTAATAATTAATATTTTCAAACTTAAAATTTATTACTCGATTACCAAATGAAATAAGGAATATGTAAAGTCGTATCAGCATACAAATAATTGAAAATTTCGAAATTTTCAGCAATTCAATATAACATTAAATATTGAACCCCCCCCTCACCCAACCCAAAACCTATAATTTTAATAATATTGAATATTTGATTTGAAATTAAATTTTTTATTAAACTTAATTAAATTATTTATTATCTAAATCACAATTTATCCGGAAATACACTTTACTATTATTAAAAAAAACAATAAATTCACACTGAGCACCCCTGCTAGCCAATTGACGTTAAAAGATGTCTTTAATGTTTAAATTGATTGTTTAAATCTGTTTTAAATTTTAAATTATTCTAATAATATTATTTCCTCAAACACTTTTGCGATCTAACGAACATTACCGTTTTTCTATCATTCAGTTCAAATAATTTTGTTTATTCAATTCACCCGCCAATGACCCTCCATTTGCCACATAAATAAACCTTTATGGTAAATTTTATTTCCATTTCATTTATACTACTTTCTATTTTTTCTAAATTTTATTTCAAATTTTGTTAAAGTCTCTGCTTTGTAAGATTTAGAAAATTAAAGATTTTTACATTTTGTAAAATTTGTGATTTTAAAGAAAAAGTAATAATGATTTGTTCTAAATAGTTTAAAGTTCAAGACGAAGTACCTGACGATGACTGTTAATCAGTCGAAATATATCGTAGCTGAATATATATTTTGGATTGGTGTTCTCTTTAATTTAGTTCTTTTGCCAATTTTTTGTGATTATGTTTTATCAATGAGAAAGTGAGGTAGAAATTCAATGAATGAAAAACTGTCAATGAATGAATCAGTTTTGTTTAATTTAAATAGCAAGGTTGGTATTTGGGATTGTATTTAGCATTATAGGATTGTCATCGTGTTTATTAATAGATTTCAGGTGTTACTTAGATGGTATTCAGATCTTGGTGTAATGCCACATACATTAAAATGACTGCACATCATCTCCGTTTTCAAATTCTTGATAACTGTCGACAGAAAGAACTGATTAATTTCAATGAATACAATTGGAATGACTGCCCGTCATTTTCGCTCTCAAGGTTTCGATCACAGTCGACTGATGGAATTGATTGATATTAGTAAGCTCAATTTTTTGATGCAGAATGAAACTAAGTGTAAAATAGTTTTGGTAAAAAAGTTTTTTAAATCTTTCGTTGAAAATTTTATTTAAATTTTGTTTTAAGTCTCTGTTTTGTAAGATTTAGAAAATTAAAGTTATTTAAATTTTGTAAAATTTGTGATTTTAAAGAAAAAGCAAAATTTTTAATTTTTGATAAAATGTTTTGAGAATTTAAAAGCAGAAATTTGTTTAAGTAATAATGCATAGTTTAAAGTTCAAGACGAAGTTACTTGACAATGACAGTTAATCAGTCGAAATATATTGTAGCTAAATATCTATTTTGGATTGATGTTGTCTTTAAATCTACTTTTTCATTTATTAAAAATATTTTAATCAATCATTTTATATTTTATTTATTTAATCAGCGTCAAAAAACATTTTCGGTTGATTTTTATTTTATTGAAAAATTTTAGACAGTTTTGATTTGCTAATAAATTTTTAGCCGATCCAACTTTAACTAAATCGTTACATAAACATTGATTCTGAACAAATCAATAAGAAATTGATTTTGCACTTCAATCGACAGTGAAATTCAATGAATAGAAATTGAAATTCGAGAAAATTTTAACTGAAAATTATGTTATAATTAATAAATAATTGGGAGAGAACAATTAGGAGGAAAATAACTTTCCATTGTCACTCTAGGTTGTGTGTATCGAAAAAGAAAAGTTTTTTTTGTTAAAGAATTACTAACAGCTGAAAAAATTAAATACAGTTTTGACTGAGAAATATTTAATTGATTTTATTGTTTATTTATATAAATTTATCGATTTACTTTTTGATCTAGATTTTGAAAATATAAATTTATGAAAATTTTAATCAATATACCTTTTCTAGTCAATTATTTTATATTTTATGCTATTTTATTTATTACAACTTTTTTTTTAAACCTCAATCCTGAATATTTTTTTGAAAATATTTTATTCAGAGCTTTAAACAATGATAAAAAAATTTTTTGGTATTTTTAAAATTTTATCTATGGAGGCTTTTAAAGTAAAAAATAATAAAATTTATTAAAAAATCCAAGTAAAATATTTATAAAAAATGTATAAAATGCCGGTAATTGGAGTTTGGCGGATAAGAGAGTAGTTAATGTACAATTCAATGTAAAAACCATTAAAACCGCTTCAAAAAAGGAAAGAAAAAAAAATCAAGTCTTTTCTTTCATTTACACCAAATACTTATTCGGACACTCTTCAGTACGACCATCATTTAGCAACAATCCCTCCAAAAACCAATTTTTTTTAATTAAATTTTTTAATAAAATTATATAAAATAAAATCTTATTTTTCGGTAAATTTATTGGAAGCTTTTAAATTTTTTTCTAATTTGTACCTTTTGAGAATTTGGTGATGTCCGAAAAATTGAGCAGCTTAATTTAGCTGGGTATTAAAAAGAGCATTTCACAACTTTACAGCACAACACAATTGATTAACGAGATGAATAAATAATCACAAATGTAATGTTTAGTACAAGCTTATTCAGTTGCCACGAGGTCATGTTTTTTATTTGCTCGCCTGGTCGTACGTAACCGCATTTATTATGGACAGATGATATTTTAATAGCTAACAATGACAATATATATATATGTGTGTGTGCGTGTGTGTGTAACGTGGATACATCGGGCAGTACAGGAGCATGAAGTTTCTGAAGAATCTTATTCATATTCTGAAATGCCTCTGCGTTTACTAGAATTTATCCAACTAAGACATTTCATGTCTGTTCCAAACCAAATAAAAGAAAGGAGAGTCAGTAGCAGTATAAACGATACCACACAGTTATTGTTAAAGATGCTACTTAAGTTCCAAAATAAATGCAACATCCTTCATTTATTTATTTAAAACCTTCAAATTAGTGATATTTTCGACTACAGCGAAAATTAAATGGTAAATATTCTTATAAAAATTGCATAAAATTATGCCGGCAAGGGGTTAAATAAAAAAAATTTGTCTCTTGATTTTTTTTAGCTTAACTCTATATTTTTGTATAACTTTAATTTTATAGTAAAAGTTCTAAATTCAGAAAATCCCAGGGGTTGCACATGTTGAAATTATCACATTAAATCTGGTCTCTTAAAATAATTGTAAAAATATGCAGAAAATAATAAAGAACTTACGATAATAATACTAATAATAATAATAATAATAATAATAATAATAATAATAATAATAATAATAATAATAATAATAATAATAATAATAATAATAATACTAATAATAATAATCCGTAATATGAAACCGTAATATGGATATATATATATATATATATATATATATATGTTGAAGTGTTTACCTTCGTTTGTGTTATTATTATTTCAATGATAATAAAAATAATAAATATTAATAATAATAATAATAATAATAGCATAAATTTTAAAATTTGAATATATTGATCCAATATCTATGATCAATAAATTAGCTAGCACATCAAAAATCTCATCGATCTTTCTTTCGTCGAATTTACCGTTGGCATAGAAAACTCTAAAAATAGAATCGACATTGGTGTCAATGATTCACTATTTAAAACAAACTCTTACGTTTTCCATATCGTTTTCAGTATTATTAATTTTACACTTGGTTGATTCATTATCGATTTTTCAGTGAATTTTTTATACTGACATTCAAACTGAAATTTTAAGTTCTTACCTATGACGCCATTGTGTTAGAGATTATATAATATCAGGTATTACATAAAAACAATTTTGTAATATTCATTGAAAATGAGAAAGTCATTTGAAATAAATCAATCATCAATTGTGATGATTGTGCTAGAATTAAAAATTAATAAATAGAAAAATGTGCAAAAATTTGTGCAGTTATTTGCTTAAAATGTGAAATTTTTGTTTTGGTTTCATAATATAAAATTTGTGATCCCTGATTTTGTAGTTTGCTTTACGATTTATTTCTCTTTTATTCAATGAAACTGCCTCTTTGTAGAATAGTTTGTTTCAGTCTTTCTTGTTTTAAATAATCTTTAATTTTTATACTACCTAAAGAACCACTCAAGCAAGGCCACTCAATATTTTATACTTCATACCTTGTATCAGAATGAAATTAATGTTTCCATATTGCATCATGATTAAAGAATATTATTTGGTTTTATTTTTATCATTATGTTACAGCATATAATAAAACATTATATATATATATATATATATATATATATATATATATAATAATAATAATAATAATAATTTTTGTATAAATTAGTAAAGTTATACATTCTTTGGGAGAAAAATATATCAGCGGTTAAGAACCCTTGTACTATAGTAAAGTGATCCCGGTCATTTTACACTGTAGAAATATTTATGGCCTTTTTTGGATCATTAGAAATACGTGAGCTGTAATTTACAAAAGAACCATGAACTTTTTTATGTTTTTCACTTCTGATTGTTTTTCATTTTGCCGTGACATAACAATTTTTTATTATTTAACTATGAATCAGTAATGATATCGATGTTTTATTGATATTCACAAATTTTCGGTACAGCCTTTTTCAAGTGCTTTATATCATTATTGGTTGTGTTTATTGATTTAAGAACAATTCTGCAGCTAATTTGTGTAATGTGTTTTTAATGCGTTATGTAGTATTTGGCATTTTGTTTCATGTAAGAATGGTGCTGATTTATGTGCTTTTCCGCATTGTTCGTGATAATTGCTGGTTTTGTTTTTGATATGTTCATTGAATCGTGTATGGTATGTTTTGTGTGTTTCTCCAATGTACGTTGCGTTGCATCTTGTGCATGTGACTTGATATATAAAATCAATTTTTAAATTTTTAGTAAAAGTTTAATACGAATCGAGAAATTTAAAAAAGAAATTAGTCCTAAATAGGATCACACTAGTTGATATTATATTCATTCATAACCTTCAATATTGCCAAGGAAGCTAAAGATCTAAATGGATCAGTGAAAACGTTAACTTCAAAAAAATGACGCAGGTCTGAGTGCTTAAAAAAATGTTCAAAAAAAGATGAAACTGAAATAATCACGATAAAGAAACTTTGTGTAAAAATATTAAAAAGCCTTGTTAATTTTAATTGAATTGAAGTGTATCTTTGCAATGAAAACGTTATAATTATTCTACTATTGTTACATTTTTTCTTACGTCATCTACAGTGGCCCCCTCTAGCCATTGAAAATGTTACTGACAAGCTATAACTTCATTTGTTTGTCATTTTGATTTTGATTTTTAAGTTTAATTTAATTTTCTTTATTTGTTTGTTTGTTTTAAACTTGAATCAATATTAATTTATCTGAATAATTAAATCAATAACAAACATAATAATAATAATAATAATAATAATAATAATAATAATAATAATAATAATAATAATAATAATAATAATAATAATAATAATAATAATAATAATAATAATAATAATAATAATAATGATAATAAAAATGATAATAATAATGATAATAATAATAATAATAATAATAATAATAATAATAATAATAATAATAATAATAATAATTATAATAATGATAATAATAATGATAATAATAATGATAATAATAATAATAATAATAATGATAATAATAATGATAATAATAATAATAATAATAATAATAATAATAATAATAATAATAATAATAATAATAATAATAATAATAATAATAATAAAAATGATAATTATTATAATTGATTTTCTATTGATCATCAGCATTTGCTCGAGTTCTAAGTTGGTATTTGCACTGTGCTGAAATGGAGCCTTTCAATCATAGAAAACAAATATTGAAAGCACATTTCAGTTGACTGATCAAATCTAGATTAGATTATTTATAAGTTTATTAATCAAATTTGAATTATAACATGTGCAGTGTTACTTGATTGATTTTTCAGAATAATTGTTTTTTTTATTTTGATTTTCCCATGTGTTGCCTCTATTTCAGTATTTGGAAAATAAATATTCTTGCAAATTTTTAAAGAAATAATAATAGATCTTAGAAGTATAATATATTTTTTAAAATTTTAATAATTTAAATGATTTGTAAACCTTAACTAGAAATCATTTATTAATTTATCCTTTTCGGTTACTGCGCAGTGCTATTCATACTAATTTATGTTTTGTTTACCGACCTTTGTCTTAAAATATAAAAATTTTAACTAAAATTAAATCCTTAAAATAATAAATTAAATTAATTTAAGTAAATAGAAATTTTAAGTGCTTTTAGGAATAAAAATAATGTGTTAATTATTTTTTATTATTTTTATTTTAAAATAGAAACACTTTTAAAAATTTTTGCTAATTTTAAATTATATTTAATCAAATTTGAGCCAATGGGAAATGATAGAAGAAATATATTAAAAGGAACATATATATCAATTATCCAATCAGAGAGCCCGAATATCGATAGCCGATCTATAATTAGCCAATGTCTATTGGGTAAACAGGATATTGGTTTTCTGCTAGCGCTGTATAATTGTGGATAATATTATGACGTTAGCACACTTAGATGCGATCAGATCAATAAAATTGGAAAATTTCATATTAAAATCAGTAATTAATTAATTGTTAGTTACGGATAAAACTGGTGATGATAAATAGCGTTACAGGCCATTTTAACTAAACTAATTCATCTAACAATAATTTGACTACAACAAGTCAAGATAGCAAATATACTTTTAAATTGCAATATATTATTTTAAACATTTTACTCTGAAATTGTTAAAATTTGATAAAATATGGATTTACTAAATGATTATCAATATTTTTAAATTAAAAGAAAACGCCAATAAAGCACTCTTCATACGATATATTTCGACAGTTTGACTGTCATCTTCAGGCACAAAAAACCAACTAAAACTATTATGAATTAACTTATAATTTAAACAAATTATTGTTTTTATATTAATTTAATTTTCTAATAAATAAACACTTAAAAAATATTTAACTAATTTTTTAAAAATATCTATATTATAAATTATCTATATTATAATTTTAAAATAATAATGTAATATTTTATAAATTAAATTAAATTATTTTAATAATATTAAAATTTAAAAGTTTTTTAAAAAAAATACACAGACATGATTTAACATGCTCCAACTATTTAAAAACATTCAAAGCATTCGTAGTCATAGCACTTTGTACATTAATCTTGGCATCCAATGACCTGACCTTACCAACAATGCTTCACATATCACGCGTTCCCAATAATTATTAAAACTTTTCATCAAAATTCTAAAATCAGACATTCCTATTTCACTTTAATTATTTCACTTAAATTAAATTAATATAAAAAAAATAATTTGTTTAAATTATAAGTTAATTCATATTATTTTTAGTTGTTTTTTTGTACCTGAAGATGACAGTCAAACTGTCGAAATATATCGTACGATGAGTTTTTTTAAGGCGTTTTCTTTTAATTAAATCGTTGCCAAATTTATTTAATTATTTATTTATAAATAATTTTAAAGTTATTTTGAAACTTCCACCTGATTGGGTAAGTACGAATGCAAGATTTCAAAGAGAATTGTGGACTTTTTACGAAGAGACTCGAAATTGAAGGACTACGGTCAAAAGACAACGAGAAACCGGAGTCCACAAAGAAAAAATATATAAAAACGCATCTGAATATTTATCTCATTAGGTAACTTTTGATTAAAAGGGATACTTTCGAATAAATAAAACAAATAGCTTGTGTAACAAAAACTGATTTTGTAAATTAAAATTTATATTTGTTCTGTTATTATCATATTGACGCTGTTAATTAATTATATTTGTTTACAAATTTGTGTCATAAAATATTTTTTATAATTAATTGGAATTAATTTAAAAAAATTGTTTCTTTAATTAATTATAGTATTACACAACAAAATAATAAATTAGTAATAAAAAATTGACTATTTGACATTCAAATATCATTTATAATAAAAAATGTTTCAAATTAAAATTAAATTAATAACATTTTATTGTCCATTATTTAGTAGATTAATTTGTTTGAATTTGATTCGGGAAACGTAAAAGTTTACTTTTATGGTAAATCTTAAAGAATTCAGACAATTAATATTCTATTTCAATAAAATATATGGGACATGTTACAATTTGCCATTGACAAACGGCGACTGGATATTGTCATTCTTAATAAATTAAAGTGAAATTTTCTACAAAATAAGCTAAAACTATAGGGACATGTTTTAATATTCATGACGGTTTAATTTTAAATGACATGTAAAAATATTTTACAATTTATAAAAAAGTTTTAAAATGGACAACACGATTATTAATAAGGTGAATAAAAAGAAATATTTGTAAAAATGTAAAATAGTACTTTAAAATTTTTAAAAAAAAAATTTAAAAATACTTAAAATTACTTAAAATATTTAAAATTTATTTAAAAATATTTAAAGTTATTTTAAAGTATTAAAATTTGATTAACAATATTTTAAAAATAATTAAAAATACTTCAAATTTATTTAAAACATTTAACCTTTATTTTAAAAAACCTTAAAATTATTTTAAATAATTTTTAAAAACGTTTAAATAATTTTAATTGGTTTTAAAAATTTTTTTAAAAACTTTAAATAACTTACATAATTTTTAAAGAAAATATTAAAGAAAATACAATTGCCTAGAAAGGTAATATGTTTTTTAAATATTCTCATTAAAAAATTTAATTATTTTTATATAAACAAGGTTTAACTTAAATATTGTTTTTTATTTTTAAATTACTGTTCATGTTGCGTAAAATAGTTTCATTTCCTTATTCTATGAATAAAACTATCAGAATTTCAAGAGTCATTCAATTTAAAATGTCTTAACTTGAATTATTATTCCTTAAAAATGTCTTTAGTATTTTTACTTTAAAGCACGAAAGGGCATTACAGCACGAAATACATGTCCCATTTAAAACTAATTTTATTTTATTTTTTTCTAATTTCAATTCTTATCAATGGAAAAACTTGAGATCAACAGGTTAAGAACATAATAAGAAAAAAACGGTTACCTAAAGACGACGTCCATAAATTCATAATATATTAAATTATTTTCAACATAAAATATTTTTATTTTATTTCTTTAAAGAATGCTTCAAAGTTTTGAAATTATATTACTATGATTTTTAGATCTTTTTTATGGGAAGCTACAAAAAAAATTTTAAAAATTAAGCCAATAACTTGCTGAATGATTTTAAAATAATTTTTTAAGATTAAAATATAAAATTTGAAAAATTAATTTTAGTATTACTTACTATATTTTATTTGACATCAAACAAATAACCACAAAAATAATTTAATTTAAAGCTGAAAATCATATAATTTATTACGTAATTATATCTAATTACAAATAATTATAAATATGGAATAAATAAAAATGTAACGGGCGTTTTGTACGCTGCCATCTCCTTACGTGATATTTTAATCACTACACTACAATTAAAGTCTTAACCTAGTAAGTTTATACACTAAGTAGTTGGTGTAAAAATTGCATGCAATCAGTTCAATAAAAACTTCTAAAATAGAAGTTTTAATGAACATCCAACTACAATTATGATTAAGTTTATGAATTACCCATTTTTAAAATGGCTGACAGGTAAACTTTTTCTCGTATATTTATGAGATCATTATTCATAATACTTTTTATCAAAATTTATTTAAAATTTACTTTTATTAATTTTCTTTGGGTTTTTTAGGAATTTATGCCAATTTATGTAAATTAATGGAATTATTTTCGAAAAAATCTAAGTTCGATTAATTGAAAACTAAAATTTATTAAAATAAAATTTATTATTAAAAAGTTTCTATATTCAAATAAACTATTCCCCTGTTCCTTGGAAATTCGTTTTGGCGGCCATCATTTTTACCTTTTGACAAATCCAAATTTTTGATATGTATTGATTTTATGAGGCTTTGGAAATTTCCGTTAATTTCCCAAATTTATAAAAATCTTCCCCATTTTGAATGGTATTAATGATTTGGATTTTTTATACTTTATAAAAAATATTATTTTTAAACTTAAGTTATCAGAAAACTTATGTTTTTCGTTTTTTTTAAACTCCTCATGTGAAGGTTCTGGTTCCACTGCTCCTGGTAAATTGCAAATGAGGTAAAAAATGAATTTATTTTAAGTACAAGTTAAATGTTACATTGTTATTTCTTCATCTCCTCAATAACCTAGAGTTTCGATGAATATTTTTGAAATATCTGAAATGTTGTAAAAATATTAAATTGATTGAATTTCATGAAAAATCTTACGAAATTATTTCTTAATTTTCTCTACAATTCTAAGGAGAGGTATTGGTATTTTTTCAAAAATTTTCGGCTTTAATTTAAAAACAAATTGTCTAAAAAAGTTACTAAAAATAGTTTTATATAGAGTTTTTATTGATCTGAACATTTCTAGATTTTGAAAGTTTGCATGCATTATTTACTACACCAAGCCACTTTGAGACAAATCACCTATAATATAAAACGAAAATCAAGACATTTATAACGTATAAATACACCAACTCACTTACACTAGAAAATCAAAAAGGGATATAGAGAAATAAAATAATGCACATTAACACAACCCATAATAAAACATGCATGTAAACTTTTAACATGTAGCCATCAGAAGTTGAAAAAACCCCTATAATAAATTAATTAATAGATATATTTGAGATATTTTTAGAAAGAAAAATGGCGGAAAAATTTTTTAATTTAAATTTTGATGTTTTTGCTAGGAAATTTCGAGTAAATGAGGAGATATCTTCATATGATTTACCATTAAAACTAAAATTAATTTAATTTTTCAGACATTTCTGTCGAAAAAAAACAAAACCTGAAATCCGAAAAAAGCATAAATTTTAAATTATATTAGTAAGTTTTAAAAAATAATCATAAACCAAATTATTTTGTGTACATATTCGAAGATTTTTTTCAAAAGATGCATAAAAAATATGATTATTTAATGCAGTTAATAATTTTTATAACTTCAAAAATAATTTAACTCACTTTTTTTTGAATAATTTCTGAAAAATAAGTTATCATAAAATAAATCATTTCCTGAAAATTCATAATCATTATTAATAATAATATACATGAGCTTGTAGATCAAAAGTTATAATTATAAGTTTGAATAATGATTTAATTTCCTTGTAAAATCACAATTCAACTCTTAAAACTTTAAGCTTATAACTTTAAAAAATAACTTTGCAGCCTTTTCAGAAATGGCTGAAATCCATTAAATTTTCACAAAAAATAAATTCCAGTAAGTTGTTTCAACTTGCACTATAGCGGAATTTATCTGAACTTCGCTTGGAGTATGTATTATGTTTCTATGTTAAAAAAAATTTTTCTTCAAATTCCTTCCTTCCTATAATATAAGTTTTTATTCATTTGAACAAATTACATGCAGACAAGGGTAAGTATGTATGTTCCTATATTATAACATTATTGATTTTCTCATTTTAATATAGCTGTTTTTAATGAACTAAAACAGATGTAATAACACACACGCATATTATATACTTTCCTTAATGAAAATCACACGACTTAAGAATTTAATGTAAAATGTATTCCCTAAAATTGTAATTCAACCAAAGAACTCAAACAAACATATAAAGTTCTTCAGCGTATATTTAAAACAAATACTCGCTATCGACACAGCTGATATTGCTTATAATGAAGAATTTGTCGGTAGAAATAAACACAAATATATTTTAATTGAGTTAAAATGTAAGTAATCATAATAGTGGCGTAAATTGAGCGTGAAAGATACTGGCGGGTCTATTTGATTAAATGCGTCTATATAAATGATTAATTTTGCCAAAATTTGTGTTTATTTTGATGATTTATCTTTATCAGGACATCTATATTCAACAAATCTTTTATTTTATATTTATTTTATTCAATTGTAATTTTTTTAAAAATTTTTTTAGATAATGAAAGTCAGACCCATACCTTTAAAAAAGAAAGAACGACAGTAAAATCATTTTATTGTCTCTGTAGATAACTTCAAGTGTATATTAATTTTTTTATTATAAATCAAAAACACTGTGAAATACGAGAATTTTTATTGAATAATAATTGAACCCTTCTAGCTTTCAATGATTCACTGGAAATTTTGTTTAAATGTGTTTTGTTTATAAATAGAATGAATTTTTGTTTATCTATTATTGGAATCAACGAACTTTAGAAAACCTCACAGACATGAAGATTATTTCAGAAGTATTCTTCTAGAATCTATTGTTATTAGTTATTTTTCAATCCAATGAATAAATGCTTTGTTTTTTTATTTTTCAATATAAAAAAGAGAAAAATTTTCTTTTATATTATCTATAAAATTTATATTATCTATAATTAAAACAAAAGTAATACAATACAAGTCTATCTCATACTTACAGAGAACAGTTTCTAAGGTATATCACGTAATTCTTTTTTTTAACAATGTTAGAAAAAAGTTTTCCAGGAACGGAATGTGTTGACTCACATTTTATGACATACGTATTATTATTAACATTTCGTATAAAATGGAGCATAAGATTTAGCCTATTTTAGAGTGACACTTCAACAAAATATAAACATTGTACATAGACACTCTTTAAAAGGATAATTAAAACAGCTTGTTCAATTATAGAAAAATATAGTGATAATTTAGAAGAAATAAAGAATGTAATTGATAATTAAGCAAGAACGTCTGTGCAAAAGATAACATCAGTTAGGCATTTATCATCCTTTATTATGTTGCTTATTAAAGAAAATCTCAATTAGAAGGAGGAAGTCAGTGTTTAGACAACATCTGTTACTTTGTTTCTTTGAACGAGGATTAATATTAAGAAATGTTTGTTATTGAAGTCAGGATAGTCAATCATCAGAATTTATAGTTTTTCGCCTTATTTTAGAGAGAGAGCAAACCTTGTAAACCTTTGAATACTCTTCACATTCACCTGACTTGATAACATTTTGATTTCTTCGTGAATAGTTTAAAAAAAGCAAATAAAAAACAAGTAAATAAAATCTTTACTTGTATTGGGATTTCGCATTTATAATAACAATCTTTTTTGATAAGGCAACATACAAAATACACAAATAAAAGATATATAGGTGGTATTAAAAAAGAAATTAATTAAAAAATATATCCAAAATCACAATATTATTTATCTTATTCTCCAAAATGAATTGAATTGAATTTAAACAAAAAATTAAAATTGTTGACATTTAGATTTGTTTTAATGTACATTTTTTAGATAAATTGAGTACTAAAATCTTCTAAGAAATTAATTTTATGACTAATATCATGTCCTAGACTACTAGTTTCAGAGAATTCAAAATAAGATTTTCAAACATGTAGATAAAACTAAACTTAGGATTGTTTTAACGTCTTTCAATGTAAGTAGAATGTTCAATAATAAGTCTCCAACCCCAGTTGGTCTTTGTTCTGTGCTCGTTTATCAATTATCATGTAATGGGTGTAATGCCACATACATTGGAGAAACTGCCAGTCATCTCTGTTTTCAAGTTCTTGAGCATTGTCGACCGAATGGATTGACTCACATTAGTGATAATTTTAAAAAATGTACTAGTAAAAAGATAAGTATGTCTGATTTCAAGATAATTGCAAAAATTCTGATTAATTATTTGGAAAGAATAACTCGCGAGGCGTTGTTGATAAAACCTTTAAATCCTATAATTAATGTTTAAAATTTTCAGTTTACATGTATTTTGAACGTATTTAACTAATTGAATTGTGTATATGAGGTTTTTGATGTTTTGAAAAAAAATGTTTTAAATTTAAACTTTTATTTGACGATTTTAAATTTAATTAATTTTTTATTTAAATTTTATTAAATATTATAATTTAATAAATGTTAAAGTTTTATATATTTTTTTAAAATTAAAATTAAATTTTGTAATCTTAGTTGAATACGATTATCATTGATTAAATTGTTTAGATTTTCTTATTTTCATTTAGATTTTGTTAATGTGATTTCTAGCCTGAAGAAGACTGATAAACGGTCGAAATATATAGTGAAATGTTATTTTATATAATATCCAGTTGGCGTTTTTCAATTATTAAAACATTGCTTTCTTTTTTTGATTATTTAAAATAAATAAACTAAAAAAATAATAATAAAAATAAATAATTAAATAAAATAAAAATTACGTAAATCCGTAAATTGAAATTAAATAATAATACCTAATATCACGCTTTATTTGTAATCTAAAATAATTATTAAGTAGTAGGTATGACACATCTACCTACTACTTAACATTGCGGAAATTGGCTAAAATTGTTATTTATTTAAATTTTATTATTATTATTATTATTATTATTTACCTCAACACTATAACTTTTATTAATATAACATTTCGAAATTCTTCATATCCTGTCAATGCAGCTCAGTTGGTCTGATCTAGCTCCAGTTAACCCAACAGAAGACATCCTCAAGTTATGTTATCTAACCGAAATATACAAAGAATAAATTATAATTTCAATGAACACTTGTAGAAGAAATAATAACTAAAAACCAATAACAATGATAAACTCGACAAATGATTCAAATGAGCTATTAGGATCTGATCAAGAAGTAAACAAAAAAAACAGATCAGAAAATGTAGAAATAATGTTTTAAAAGTTTCTGACAAATTAGAAGCAGTGAAAATGTATGAAGAAGGAAAATCCCAACAGGAAATCGCTTCAATTTATAATCTAATTTTTTAAACCATTTACTATTGGGTCAAAAATAAAACTTATTACGCAAATGTATTTGATAAAACTTTTTCAAATATATAGGCAAAGAAAGGTTAAACACCATAAAAATGCATGAAGGAAAATCTTTAGATGAAATTATTTCAATTTACAATATTTGTTTGGAAACCTTTATTTCATGGGTAGCAAATAAAAAAATTTTGAAAAGAATTCTGATTCATCCAAGTCAAGTACCATAAAGCAATTGAAATGTATAATGAAGGAAAAACAGTGAATGAAATAGCAAAAATGTATAACATTAAAACTGTTTTTTTATATTTTTCAATAAATTAATTAACTAACATTTATTGTGTTTTTATATTGACTATGTATTTTTATTTATTAAGTCAACTGTTTTTATCGAATTCATAAATATTATTTTCTTTTAATGTAAAATATTTTTTTAAAATTATATTTTAAGAAAAAAGTTTTTATATATAAAATTTAACTGACACTTAGCACAATTTTGTAAAAATCTAACTATAGTTAAAATAAAATAATAAAAAACACTAGAACGAAATATTTTTAAATGAAATTGTCATTATCATCAGTCTGCCATCATAATCAGAGTCAAATGTTATATTCGGAAACAAAAATAATGCAATGGATTGAATTAGTTGCAAATTAAATGTCCTGATTTTTATAATGAAAGTCAGAAACCTTTTTAAGAATAAATTGATATTACAAATAATACTTTAGAAACGATTAAATAATTATTAGAAAATCTTAAAACTGAAACAAACATATAATAAAATTATTTTCATTGATATATAGAAATTACATTTTTTTATTAAAAACTTAATTAAAATTAAATTTTTTTTAATTATTACCGGTGATATCCGGTGATTCTTGTCCAGTTATGCAATCTCTTTTTTGTATGAAATATTGTAGCATTTTTCATATTTTATTTTCTCATAAAGTTTAATTATATTTTTTCAGAAAAATTAGTGACTTCATGAGATAAAAATTAACCGTTTTTGACATGCTACTAGTTATTAATTATTTCGATACAAATAAACAAAATTTAATAAATTTAATTATAGTCAAAGTCTGTCGAACAATTTTGAAATTAAATTCGAGTTTTATTTAATTGTATATGTTCCGAAAGGCTGTATGAAAAATTTCCATAGAACGTGTTACAATTTAAACAAATGATGTTTCAACAAGGTAATGACGCCCATATATTTAAAAAATGGCTTAAGGGAAAATTGTAGTTAGAAGACGCCATTTTGATATTATCTCATCCTCCCTATGGTTTAGATTATTTCAACATATTTCTTAAAGGCAAACAAAGATGTGTAAATGGGAGTTTTATAATAACTTCTCTCAAACTAAAAGTAATGATCTAAAAGTAAAGAATCTAGAAGTTTACCATAGAATGACCTTTTACTTTTGAACACGATTATCATATTTAATTTTAAAATAACTGAGGAATCGTCATAAGACAGTTAGTAACCTTTCAGTTTTCTATTTGGAATTCAAAGTTTACAATCAAAACAAAATTCGAGCAAATAAAAACAGAAAATTACGCAAGGAATTGTTCTATATATATAAATCTACAAAATTATATTATAATAAGTTAGTTTTATGTGAGTTATATCGATAAGAGGAATATCCCATAGATTGAAGTCATTGAAACACAAAGCTCCTACAAGTAGAAATTCAGCATAAGAAAGCCTCATGTCCCACATTCATTAATGCATTTTCTCTTTTTATTCAAGCAGACGTTTTTACAATTGTAATTGGATGATCCACATTGACTGTCACATCGAATAAACATCCTATTGCACGGTCTGTTGCACCAGGATTTCAATTATCCGAAAACTCCGGCCAGGAAAAAAATTATTAAAACTAATCTCAAATTCTAAAAATCAAAATATTACTTTACAATGATATAAAAAAAAACAATAAAATAATAATATTAAATAACAAAAATTTCTTAAAGAAAGTTCAAAATTGAAAATGGGAATTATAAATAATAATAACAGGAGCGTTTGCGGATTTTAACGTTTAAAATTTTATTAGGCGGGGCCGGAAACATTTGAAATAATTATCTTTAATTCTCAACAATTATAAATTTTTGGGATGGAATGGATAAATAATTACATGTTTAGAGGATAATTTTGACAGTTTCACATCCGGATGACGGAACAACTTTTCGACAGCTTTTAGAAATTGTTCTTTTCATTTTTAAACCTATCGAACTATTTTATATTATAATTTATTATTTTTGTTATAAATAATTTTCAATTGAATTTACTTAATATAACGCTTTGATATTTATTAAAATTAAATTTGAAAATCTTTTTTTGTTTGAAAAGTGTTATGTTGTTTTAGACAATAAATCCTTTTCTAATATTAAAACAAAATGATGTCAAATATTTCAAAGATTATTTTGTCAAGGGACAAAACACACGCCTCTTCTAACTTCTTAAATCTTTTTAAGTTAATGTCTTGTTTTAATGAAATTATAGTATATTATTATTATTATTATTAAATAAAATAAAGCATTAATCACACACATATTATACTACAATATATTTCGACAAACCGAGACTTTAAAAAAATTTAATTATAATTGTCAAAAAAATTGACATTAGTAAAACTTTCCACTAAACTATTTTACATTTATTTTCATCATGCATCACAAAATTGCGTTTACTAATATCAATCAATTCGCTAAGTCGACTGTGATCCGGACAAAATTTATGTTCAAAATTGTGTTCACTGATATTAATCAATTCTTTCCGTCGACAGTTATCAAGAACTTATTATTATTATTATTATTATTATTATTATTATTATTATTATTATTATTATTATTATTATTATTATTATTATTATTATTATTATTATTATTATTATTATTATTATTATTATTATTATTATTATTGTTCTTATTATTATTGTTAGTATAAAACAGTGATTCCTTGTTAGGAGCCTAAATAAAAATATCAGATAAGTAAATAGTATTAATGTTATGTTTATTATTATTTTTTATTATTATCATTAATACTGTCATTACCATTTTTTGTGAATGCCTAATTTGGATAATAGTGTTATATAAAAAAATAAAAACATTTACTCATTTCTGCATAATTATCTTAATCTCCACATGAACACAGGTGACCAATTTCAAAGTTTTTGTAAGCAAAAAACAAAATGCAAATCTTTTAAATGAGATATTTATAAATTTGGAGTTAAATGTAAATTTATGATTGTTTGACATTCGGATCTATTACTTAAATTTTTTTATAATATTCTTTCAAATATTTCATATTTTTTCTATAAAATATTATTAGCGTTAATTTTAATTGGAAAAATTATAATTTGAAATAAAAATATTTTACTAGAATTAAACGAAGATAATATATTTGTATTTAAATGATTTATTTTTAAATTATAATATATTTTATGCTTTGTCCACAGAATAATTTTTTTTTAGACTTTGATAAATTTCGATTCTGTCATAAACATAATTTTCGGAGCTTTAGTTGAAAAAATATCAATCAGAGAAGGAGAGGAGAAAGTGAAAGTCATGTTAAATTTTGGTTATGAGTGATCAGGAATGATTTTCTGTTGAAATATTTCATATTTCATTTTATAAATAAATATTGCAGAAACTGACTAACATTATTATTTATTTAAATTTTATTTATTATTATTATTATTATTTATATTGTTGTTATTATTATTATTATTATTATTATTATTATTATTATTATTATTATTATTATTATTATTATTATTATTATTATTATTATTATTATTATTATTATTATTATTATTATTATTATTATTATTTGTGTCCCTAGGAAATCTATCTAACTCAACACTATAACTTTTATTAATATAACATTTCAAAATTATTCATATCCTGTCAATGCAACTCAGTTGGCCTGATCCAGCTAAAGCTAACCTAATAGAAGACATCCTCAAGTTATCTAACCGAAATTTTACGAAGCATAAATTATAATTTTTAAAATAAAATAACCAATGAAAACATAAGAAAATATTTAATAACATATAATAATTTCAATGAACACTTGTATAAGAAATAATAACTAAAAACCATATACAATGATAAACTCGACAAATGATTCAAATCAGCTATTAGGATCTGATAAAGAAGTAAACAGAAGAACAGATATCAGAAAATTTAGAAAAATAAAAGTTTTAAAAGTTTCTGTGAAATTAGAAGCACTGAAAATGTATGAAGAAGGAAAATCCCTCCAGGAGATCGCATCAATTTATAATGTAAATTTACGAACCGTTTACGGTTGGATCAAAAATAAACATTATTATTCAAATGTAAATGATAAAACGTTACCTAAAATCAAATATACAAACGAGGAAAAGTTAAACGCGGTAAAAATGCACGAAGAAGGGAAATCTTTAGAAGAAATTACTTCAAATTATAAAGTAAGTTTGAACATTTTTTACCGTTGGATTAGAAATAAAAATTATTACGCAAATCTGGCTGACAATAATATGACAAAATCTCACTTTTCAAAAAAGGAAAAATTAAACGTCATAAAAATGCATGAAGAAGGAAAATCTTTTGAAGAAATTATTTCGATTTACAATATTTGTTCAGAAACCTTTATTTCATGGATTGGAAATAAAAACAAATTTGAAAAGAATTCTGATTCTTCCAAATTACATGTCAATCATACACCCGAGGAAAAGCTTAAAGCAATTGAAATGTATGATGAAGGTAAACCACTGACTGAAATAACAATAATGTATAACATTCATGAAAATACATTTAGAAAATGGCTCAATAATAGAGACTATTTGCAAAAGTTATCAAATTCATCAAGGTCTCGCAACCAGTACACTTTTGAGCAGAAAGAGCAAGCCATAGAAATGTATGAAAATAATATACCAATTTCGGAGATTGCCAAAACTGTTATGGCCAGTAAAGAAATCATTTTAACTTGGATAAAAAATAAAGAAAACATTAAATCGAACAAAATAAATTCAACTAAAAAACTTGAAGCTTTTGAAAAATATAAAAACGGCAAAAGCATTGCTGAAATTGCCTCTCATTTAAACAAAAGTAAAAACACAATTGCATATTGGATTAGGACTCAAGAAAAATTATTAGTTTCTGTAAATTGCTGTAAAAATAATATTTCTTCAAATATAGAATCAACAAGTAAAACAAAAGAAAAAAGTAAGAAAAATCCTTTAAAAAATCAAAATTCTAAACTGAGACAGAAACGAAAATTAGAAAATGAAAGCGATGAAAATATGGAAAAACGTTTGAAACTTGAATTAAATTAATTTTTTTTTTATTTTTCAATAAATTAATTAACTAACATTTATTGCGTTTTTATATTGACTATGCATTTTTATTTATTAAGTTTTCATCAAATTGATAAATATTATTTTCTTTAAAAATAATATAAAAAAAAATAAAAAAAAATAAAATAAGATAATAAAAAAACTGAAACGCATAATAAATGAAATATTTTTAAAAAAAATTGTCATCATAATCAGTTAGCCATAACAATCAGAGTCAAATGTTATTTATATTCGGAAACAATAATTATGTTATAAATTGAATTCTTTGATGATTAAATGTACTGATTTTTATAATGAAAGTCAAAAACTTGAAAACCTTTTTAAAATTAAACTGATATTAATACTAATGAAACGATTAAATAACTATTAGAAAATCTTAAAACTAAAACAAACATGGGAATGTGCATTAAAAAATAACAGTTAAGTAAAAGTAACAGTTAAACAAAAAATAGCTCCAATGAAAATAATGTCATACGTTTCTTATGTAGAAATAAAATTATCTTTAATAAATTATTTTACCAAAATTATTCACTTTTATGCTTTAACTAAAATATTGAAAAACGTCCAATTAAATAAACTATTTTCACTCCATTTAATCCACTGCTACTTTGACATAGGTCTCAAGTTCTTTTATTATCCAATACTCGAAAATTATTTGTTTAAATATTAATTGTAACCAAAAGTTTAAAAATTGCAACACATGATAGTAGAGTATCCGATTAAATATATTTACGCCAATTAATTAAATTTTAATTTGATTAAAAATAGTTCAACATTACAAGCATGATTAACTACTTACACATTTATAAGTAATTTCAAACCATACACAATATATAACACAATACACACAAGATAGAACTGTCCACATAACAAACACCAAATGATGCACTACAAATGACATTGACATTGAGAAGAAATACCAGTCGAGTGCATAACACGTTATTCAAATGTTTAAATTAAGGTTTCTATATATTATTCTTTATAATGCTCACTTCAAAACTCTTCATAAACGTTAGAGAATTTTAATTAATGGACTAGCTGCAATTCGATATGTAATATTTTTGACGAGAAACAAAAATCTTTTTTTTTTAAAAATATAATTTTAATAACAAATACAAATACAAAATTAAAATATATGAGAAGGCACAAAGTTTTGTTTTTCTAAAATCAATTTCTAAATATGTCAATGGAAAAATAAATTAACATTTCAGCATTCAAAGAAAACATAAATTATATCATAATTTTTCTTTTCATAAAATCTCTTCAGTCTGATTTTGTCATTTAATGGTTTTAGGATGCCAATTAAAACGCCAATTTTTCAAAGTGACAAAAATTGTGCCATTTTCATAAATTAGAGATAAAATTATTTATTGTCGAGGAATAATTATAGCAACAATTTTATTAATTTTCAAATAGTTAAGTAAATACAGGAAATTATTGTCAAATTTAATAAAATAATCACAACAAAACAAATAATTGGATAATGAATTAACTATATAAAGATTTGCAAAAGAATATTAATTTATAAACGATAAATAATCATGATTTCAGTAGTAAGTGATTTATTATTATTATTATTATTATTATTATTATTATTATAATTATTATTATTATTATTATTATTATTATTATTATTATTATTATTATTATTATTATTATTATTATTATTATTATTACTATTCTTATTCTTATTCTTATTATTCTTATTCTTATTCTTATTCTTATTATTATTCTTATTATTCTTATTCTTATTCTTATTCTTATTATTATTATTATTATTATTATTATTATTATTATTGTTATTATTATTATAGAAAAGTCTACTAAATATTACCATTGTTATGATTGTCATTGTGATGTTGACTGACTCGGCTGTGGAAGGTAAATCGAAGTGCAAGGAATATTGTGAAGGCAGTTACAAGCATTGCAAAAATAAATGCAGTATTTTCAGTTCGCACTGCAAGGATAAATGCGCATCCAAAGAAAAACACTGCAAAAAACGTTGCTAGTTGGCAGACTGTTTCATGAATAAAATTTCATGTGAATTCTAACGAATCTTGTTTTAATATGCATTTTTGAAAATAATATTTCATAAAAAATATTTATTTAATCATTGAAAATAATGGAAATTTTTCTTTCTTATCTCCATTTTATATATTAATAGATAAAAATAAATTCTCATAAAGAGAAAAGTTGTAAAAGTTAAACTTTACTCTCAACATTGTTTCTGCTTCTACAAATCAGGTTTACCAAAAATTTACTTGATTTACTTAAGTAAAATGAAATATTTCTATTAATCAAACATTTCTATACTTTATTTCTCATTTAAATATTTTTTCAATCATGAAACTTATTTTATTTTAAATTCATTTTTTAACTCCATTAAAACAAAACAATTCAGTTCATTCATAATTAAACTAATTATTTAATATTTCTAATACTTTTATACGGATGAAGAGTTCTAAAATTTGTAAGTTTTACTGAAAAATTCTACAATTATATATTACATATATATTAATAAATTAATTTAGAGTAATAATATTTTAATATTTAAAAAAATTCAAACAAATGTAAAACTTATAATTTCTTTGCTGGTGACATTTTAGATAAAATTTTTAAAAAAAATTCCAAAAAATACCTCAAGGAACTACAGATTCAAAACTTAAATGAATTAAAATATAAGCAAAAAATTAAGTATTTTAGCTTCTGTAACCTTGAGATATAGTCTTTAATATGAATTATTTATAGCATTATTTTTGAACGAAATTTATAAAAACAAATTATCATAGTCAACATTTGTTTCAGTCAACAGAGAAATATTTTGTTTCCTTTGCAAAATATTTTATCGTTATTATTATTATTATTATTAATGATAAATTTTTAAATAAATATATTTATAAATATATAATTAAAATAAATATGTATGTAAATGAAATATTTTGACTTAAATCAGGTCCTGATCACTCCAATATAAAGTTAGGGAACAAAAGGGAGGATGCTGAATTCTGTTTTATGGACCTGTATGCAAAGTTGAATTTGGTTGAATTTTGAAGTTAAGTTAAATAAACTCAAATCGGCTGGTGGGGGCCGCACATATAAAAATAAAACAACAAATTACTCAAAAATTTTAATTATCGTACAATATTCAAAATATTTTATTATTTTACAATTAATGTGACACTTGTTTTTATATTTTTTTGAGACTTTGTTTATTTTAACGGATAATTTAGTCGACACGCATCGTAGTTGATTGGCCATGTTTTCAACGAGCAACCGGCTGCGGCAGTTTGTTTTAACCAGTTTGTTTTAACCAAAGCCAGTGAGAAATATACGAAGTTTTTAGTAGCTGTGTTTAGCGATTCACAAATATCATTCGACATATTTTCTAATTATCTTTCTACAGTTTGACGTAACAGATTAATTTGAATAAAAAGATTCAATTTTTCTGGACAGATTTCGTGAACTGCGGCAATTATACAGTGTTTGATATAGTTACCGTCTGTAAAAATTTGTATGAAAAAATTCAAAAAATTCGATATAGTGAGTCTGTCAAAATATATTGTAGTTAAGGCAAAAATTTAATCATTTGAAAATGTGATTCAAATATGTTTGAGACAATGAATTCATCAGCTATTTATATGGAAATTCAAGCAGTTCTTTCATTGTATGCGTCTGATCATTCAATGGGTATCGTTTTGGAGTCTGTAGATGGAGTATCAAACACTTTGCGGTGCTAATTTAAGAAAGTTATGCGTTATCTCATGCAATTTGCAGAATGAATTTGGCGAAAAAAGCGGTTACAATTTTACAACTAAACCCAAAAGAGATGATGAAAGATGAATGAGAATTAAACACAAGTTTTTTACTGATCAAATCTTTCTTCTCCCTTGAGATATTATAAATCCAAGCAAATTAAAATATTTTAAGTCAAAATATTTAATTTTATGAATAAATTTTGTGGAAAAGTTTACATAAGCCAGACTAAATTTCAAAATACTAGATTTAGAAAAAAATTCAAGAAGCAAATGAAAGTTTTAAAAATTTATATTTTCATTCATAATTTTGCATTATAAAATAAAAACATTTTATGAAATTTTGGATTTATATAATTATTATGAGACATCAAGAGAGAAGAAAACAAAGAGCCATCGAATTTGTATTGGAGTGATCAAGACGTTTTTTTAGGTTAAAATATGTTATATTAAAAATAAACACTGCATTAATTGGCTTACATAGTTATTTATTTAAATTTTATTATTATTAAAATTATTTTTTAATTTAATTTTATTATTATTATTATTATTATTATAAATAATATTATTTTATTATTATTATTATTATTATTATTATTATTATTATTATTATTATTATTATTATTATTATTATTATTATTATTATTATTATTATTATTATTATTATAAATTTTATTCTTAAGTATATTATTAACATTTTCGTTCAAATTACTTTCAAAAACATTATTGGTAAAAAAAATTTGTAGAAAAAGGATAAAAAAAGCCAAAGATGAAAGTTTGTAAAACAAATTGAAAAAACACAATGAAAACAACCTTTATTTTAAAACCTGTTGAACATTCAAGGATGAGAACAAAGTATTAGTTTAAAAAAAACAAAAAAAGGTAAATAAATATTGCCATTTAATTAATTTTTATTTGAATAAGAAATTTACGCATTTAATCTTTGTTTCAATATCAAATTCCAAATATCATAAAGAGGATAGAGATAAACTTTTACAGCACATTTATAATCTGATAAAGCAACACTTAAATGAGATAAAATGGGAAAGTTTCTCAAAATTAAAAACAATTTCTTGTTAATAATTTATAGATAATTATTACAAGTTTCCTTTAGGCGGATGTAGACAAATATAAATGAATTTTATTGTTAGTTATCAGCCAACAATAATGAAAGCATATGTAAGCATTTTGTTTGTTTGAATTCACATAATAATATAATTAAATAAATCAAATAATAATAATTTATAATAATAATTATATAATAATAATTATTATTATTATTAATATTATTATTATTTTATATAATATTACTAATATTATATTATATTATGATTTCAATTTTAGATATTATTCTCTAAAATCTTTTTTGTTATAATGTTCACTTTATTTACACTGGATTCAAGGGTTGATGCAAAATCCATGTGCAAAGTTCGATGCGAACATCGCTACAGTTTGTGCAAGCGCAATTGTAATATTTTTGATTCAAGATGTAGAAGATATTGCAAATTGAGCAAGAGATATTGTAAAAGGTTTTGTTAAATATTTCTTTTGAAATATAAAATATGAATTTACTGTGTTCTTTTATAAATGTAACAAATGTAATTATTCCCGGTGATTTTTTGTTTTAATTAACGAGAATTGAACGACTTAGGCTGAGTTTCTATGTGATTTTCCAAAATATTTTTGTTATTGTTATAAAGCGTTAAAACAGTGATTATCTAATTTTAAAGAGTGTTAATGATATTTACATATTTATGTTACATAATATTTAGACAATAATAAAAGCGCAAAATTTGTAAGTAGATTATAATTCTTCATAATCTCCATTTAATTGCTTGAAATACAAATTCCATGTGGCCTACCTTTATTGCAAATTAATCTCCAATTTACACAGGCTGTGCTAAATATTTGTGATCTGTTTTCTTATAAAAACTAAAAGCAATTTAATACATAAATAATGCCACTTAAGTTTTCACTAACATTGGATTTTATGCACTGAAATTTCTTTTATTTATACGAAATCCTAAAAGGTCTTTTTTGGTACACATGAAAATTTACCAGAGTTTGATTTCATTTGCTATTTTATCAACTTTCTATTCATTTGATGCTCTCAACTTTCTTTTTAAAACTTAATTTTGTTGCTATTCAATTTCCCTTGTTATACATATTCAGAAATATGCAAAAACAATATAAAAGAAATAATTCCCATTTCACAATCTGACAAAGAAATTTTGTCGTGCTCATAATTGAAAACATAAAAAATAAAATACCGAATCAATTATTTGTTTAAATAACTTCAATTTTGTAATGTCACAGAAACACATTTATTTTACAATTTCGAATTAAATTAATATTAAAAAAAATGGAACTAGTTTAAATAAAAATTAATTAATACTAAATTTTATAAAATTCAACTTAAATGAATTTTAAAAAATTAACTCTATCAGTATTTATATTCATAATAATATTATTTATATTAGTACTATTTATATATTACTCACTAAATTTTTTGTTGTTGTAATGCTCACTTTATTTAAACAAGATTGACGATTCAACATATATGTGCAAAATTTGATGCAAACATCGCTACAGTTTGTGCAATCGAAATTGTTATATTTTTGATTCTAGATGTATAAAATATAACAAATTGAGCAAAGGAGGTTCTATAACATTTTGTTATGTATTTCTCTTAAAATAAATATAAATCATTGTCATAAAAATTTGTTTATAAATGTAATTATTGCAATATTTGATTTTTTAATGACAAACAATATGCTTTGTAGAGCTCATAATGGACAACTTAAAAATAAGTTACGGAATCCACGATTTGTTTAAATTAATCCAATCTTGTAATGGCTGAGAAATTCCTGGCCATTACCAACAGACATGTGTTTTTGAAGTTTGAATTGAATTAATGTTAAAAATAAAGGCGATAGTTTAAATAATAATAATAATAAATAATAATAATAAATCTTATAAAATTTGAATGCATTTAAACAAATAAATTATTTTATCATTTATATTAATTATATTCATTCTCTCATAAATGCCAGTTTTATATATTTCCAGTATTCTGTTATAACTAATAAATATAAAATGCAAAATAAGGGAAAAAATTATAAAAGAATAACAAACAAATCAAATATGAAAATTTATAATGAAATTATAATGAAGAATTATAATAATTAATTGCACTCATTTAAAAATGTATTTAATAAATGAATATGTTTTTATTGATAAAAATTAAGTTTTGTAATAAAAAAACGTTTTTTGCTTCCATTTTTAAGTATATTTATTTTAAAATTTAAAATTGCTTCAAATTACTTTTAAATTCATTTGCATAATGTTTTCCTTCGTTTCAAGTAAATTATTGTGTGAATGAAATATTAAAACATCACGAATTTGTTTTAATAAGCAGTAAATATAATTATTAATTAAATATTTGTAACTGAATAAAGAGTTTGTTAACCTATAAAACAATTAAAATTATAATAAAATAATAACAATAATATGATTGATGAATACTCTTTTCAAATCCACACAAATTCATGTTATAAAACATTTTATAGAAACATCAATCAAAATTTTCAATTTCTTTTAAAAAAACTGACAGTAAATTTACAACCTGAATTTGATAAAAAAACTATAATTTATCTTTATTCAAGCACAATTTCAATGATAATTAAGACATATAATTATGACATATTTCCTTTCAACGGATGTTGTCAAATATAAATGGACTTCAATGTTGAAAATTATACATCAATAGACAATAATGAAAGCAAATGCAAGTATTTTATAGTTTATTATTAAAAATAATAATATTAATATTATATTAATAATAATAATAATAATAATAATAATATTAATATTAAATAGTTTAATTTTAATTTTAATTTTTTAATTTTAGACATTATTCAGCAATATTTTTATAGTTTTAATTCTTATTTTAATAAAAGAAGATTCAACGGTTGATGCGAGATCTTCGTGTCATTTCCAATGCAGTACTCGCTACAATTGGTGTAGAGGTAGATGTAGTTACTTTGATCGAACATGTATAAGGTATTGTAAAATAACCAAAAAGTATTGTCACAGATATTGTTAAATACACGTGAAATTTGATTTGCGCTTTATGTTGGTTTTTGCTTTACTTTATTATACATATAATAATTGTTTTAAATAAAGTGAAAAATAAAGTTTAAAATATAATTCTTGGAAAATAATTTTAACAATATAATTTAATAGTGATATATTTGAGATTGTATCAATACTTGCTGACAATACTTGGTATTATCAAAATACCAAAGATAACCTAAAGAAAAAAAATAAAATAAAATAGGCAACAAATAAAATGATCAGTATTTTAGTAAAATGATCAATATTTAATGTCATTTAATCAGTTAAAAATTAATAAATAATTAGTATTTAAAAGCATTCTAATAAAATACTAATCATAAACATTGAATTAATTACTGATCAAGTAATACTGAAAATTTTATTAAAAAACTGATCAAATTAATAAAATACTGATCATTAAAACCGAAGCCAATAAAATATACAAAAAAAACAGTTTTAATATTGCAATGGTAAACAATTCTTTTTTATTATGAAACTTTGCTTCATATCCAAATGCTGTTAAAACTTGTTCATCTTTCAATAATGGATTGTTTATGAAACTTTTTATTAAAGTAAGCAACGAGTTTAAAACGTACTTGGGACACCTTTAACACTGGCACCATGTTTGGAGGGATTGACTGAAAGTGATTATTTAGAAGCTCGTCAAATCTGAAGCTAGTGTAATTCTAGTATTAGCTAGATTATATGATAAACTACCTAAAATTGGACCTATTCCTTCTGACGGACGATTTCTAATAATTCCGTTCTACCTCACAATGGCTTAGATTCATTTGAAATTTGTGGAATTCCCGGTATGTCAATAGGCATCAGAACTTATGATAATAAAGCAATTTACAGAACCTTTTCAGGATTTAAAAATATATAATTTTTATTAAGGAGAAATAGTTGTCAACACTATGGTAGACTTATTGCTGACTTTGATATCAAGATTATATATATAAAAGAATATTTATAATATTTAGCTTTTGAATTATATATGGAAAGTTTTACTTTGTTCAAGGAGGAAAACCTTTATTTTATTTTTCATAAAAAGAAATTTTTCTTTTATTTTAAATTTTAGATTTCTTTTCAGTCGAAATTCATAAAAAAATAATAAATTTTTTTATTTAATTCATTTTATCAAAGAATATTGTAAAAAATTTAAAACTTTACAAAAATATTTTATGAGAAATCAGAAAATGAGTGTTAAAAGATCAAAATAATATTTAAAAATTGAAACAGCAAATTTCCAAGAAATTAAAAAGGAATATTTTATAATCGAAAACGTTTTCATTAATTTCATATAAACTTTGCAGAAATGGCTTATATTATATTTTACTTGTTTAAAATCTTTATTTATGCTGCTATCAAGATATCATCGTTTAAATTTTACACTTATAATTATAATATTGTAAGAACTTCTTTTGGTTTTCAACTCTGATGTCTTTTCATTTTTTAATGACATTAAGAACTTTTAATATTTGTCTATGAATCAGTAATGATATCGATGTTTTATTGTTAGCATTACTGATTCATAGTCAAATATTAAAAAATTCTTAATGTCATTATAATTATAAATTGAAATAGTAAAACAAAGTGTCCTATTTAAACTGATATCTTGGTCTAATAAAAATACATACTTAAATAACTCTTTTTTCAGCGACATAATTTGACATACATACTATTCTATTCTGCATATTTTATATTACATAAAATATTTGAAACAATTTATTTATTAAATGACCTTTATATAACGTTAGGTTTTCCTCGGATACTTAAACTATTTTTTAGATAAGACCTACTTAATTTTTCTATTTGATCTACTTAATGTGGATCTGAAAGAGATATTAAAACGAACTCAGTTGAGATTTGTGAACAACATCGCATGTTAAGCAAAAAAATAAAAAAGAAAAATATACCTACAATTAAAACATCATCCCCTCTAAGAAAAGAAAAATACATTACGAAATTCCTCTATGACAGATTAATAATAAAAAAATGTCAAAATAGACTATTAATAATGGAAAGATATTTTTGGATATAAAATTCAGAATAAGGTGAAAAATTGGTGAAATATGTATTATGACTTGTAACATTAGTAAATTTAGAATTGGTCTTGTCAACATTAACTACGTCATTTAATATCTGCTTTTATTCTAATATCGTATTTAATTACACTTCATTCATAACTCTAAGTACAAATTCATTTGAGCTAACATCTATTCCATCATTGTTTGTAACATCAACGGAATCAGTGTTTTTAGTCATTTCATTAATTCTCGAGTTATCATTTTTATTCACTGGTTTTTCTTTGTTTTGATTTTAATTGAATGAATTATTTCCAACACGAATAATAGCAAGACTTTTAATATATTTCTTTTTGCATGTATCATGAGCGTATTAAATAAATATTTTCTTCTAAACTCATTCTAAACTCAATGAAAAAAATATTTCAACCATATTTATAAAAATTAGAAATTATTTACATTTTCCAAATAAATAATACTCATATTCAGCAAAATATTAAATTTAAACAAAAATGCAAAAATTTAAAAATACACAACGTAAAAGGGAAATATATATAAAATAAAATAACCAAGAAAACCCCGAAATATAAATTATAATTCACAGAGAATAATTTTATAACTAAAAACATTTGAAGTGTATATTTTTAATTCTAAAAAAAAGTATTTTTAATATGTTAATTATTTAAACAATTTTTTCAATCCAAACTTTTCAAATAATTTTGATTTTATATACATTAGTTTGATTTATAAAACATTTTTAATTATGTAAAAATATATATATATAAAATGAAGAGTACTTATGCAAATTTTATTTTAATAATAATATTATTTTCAAAAGTGTCTAACTGTTGATTTGTCATAAAATGTAAAATATGGGGCTATGAAAAAGTATATATTAAATAGAGAGTATGGAAATAGAAGTTGATACAGTAATATGATTGTCTTTTGAAGTTTATTTTTGAGTATTTCTAAATTTTAATAAATTTAATTAATTAATTTATAATGTTTTTTGATATTTTGAAAAACAAGTCTAAATGATTTTATTTCCACATATAATACTATTTCATTCATTAAAGATGACACAGTGGTTGACTAAAACGTTTAGTTTGATTAAAACAAAAGCATAAAGTACATAAATACAATAATAGAATTATAAAAAATTAATGTCCAACTACTATATAACTGAAAATGGGGAATTATGTGAAGGCTATTTAAAAATAATATTTAATCTAATAAAATTGAGACGCAACTAAATTTTACTATTTCCGTGTCTCAGAAGAAATATATAAAATAGTTTCAAAGTGAAAGTTTATCACATTAATATCAACCAATGATCAGGATCTTTATCATTATCCACATTTACCAACGCAAATTTTCCTTGATTTCAAGCATCCAAATACACAGGAAACTACCGGACAAGGCTTCCAACAAGAGTGATAATTATTCCAGCAAGTTCTCTGACATAACTTAAAGGATTCCGAACTGCATTTCGTTGTCATAATTTCAACAGTTAAAATTACAATTACCAGAATTGTCTAATATTATCAATAAAATAAATAAAAAGTAATGTCAATTATCATAATAAAAATGAAAAGTAAGTTCCAAAATATTAAAATTTTGTAAAAGTAAGAATTTCAATAATAATTAATAATAATTGGGATCATAAATATCAATGAGTTTATATTCATGGAAAAGTCTAATCAAACAATTCAAACAAATAAAAGGATTAGGAAAATATAACTTACTATTCTATAAGTCATAACTCAAATTTAATAAATTTATTTCAATAGATTCCTTTATAAAATAGAATTTTTATAATACAGTTCCTGTAATTAATTCTAAATAAGAAAATTTGCTGAAAATTAAAATCATTTAGTAATTACTTAATTTTATGAGAATTATTATTAACAGGAAATGAAAATTCATTATAATTTTGATAATAATAATATTAATAATAATAATAATAATAATAATAATAATAATAATAATAATAATAATAATAATAATAATAATAATAATATAAATAATAATATAAGAAAACACAATTTCAACATATATTATACTAGTGTTGAGTTTATTTATTAAAATTTGGTTTATTCTATGACTCCTTGTATTTATCTCTTGCAAAGGAAATAACACAAATTTTCAATTTGTCACCTCCTTTTTTACACTTCAATAGTTTTTGTCACATTCACTGTCAATATATCAGGTAGAATTAAAATTCAAACTAAATAGATTTAAATTGCATTTACATTCAAAATAATTCATTAATATTTAGAAACATATTCTACTAAAGAATAGATTTTAAATATTTATTTTATAAAATTTTAAAAAATTTTAATTTTAAATCTTTGACAATATTTTTTACATTTAAATTAGCATCATTTAACTTTGATTATTTTTATTATCACTTCAAAAATGGAAAAGTTATACAAATATTAATTTATTCCTTCAGTCAACGATGATCAAGAAGGATTTTATATTTAAATCCGTGCATAAATATATATATATATATATATATATATATATATATATGTGGTATAATCAATAAAAATCATAATAACAATAATAATAATAATAATCATAATAATAAAAACAATATTTATAATAATAATAAATAATAATAATATTAATAATAATAACAATAATTATAATAATATTTTCAAGGAAATCACTTGTAAAAAGCTGTGCCGAGAATTCGTGAATACCATAAATAAATCTGATTCACAGTAAAATTTTGTTGAAAATATTATGTCACTAATAAAGAAATCAGAGATGAAACACAAAAAAGTCCTTGTAATAGTAATAATAATAATAATAATAATAATAATAATAATAATAATAATAATAATAATAATAATAATAATAATAATAATAATAATAATAATAACAAAATTACTATCGTATTATCAGTAATATAATTATATTATCATTATACACACAAAGGGTATAATTATTCTTATTTACATAATTGCAGGAAGGATATGGATAAAATAAATAAAAAGATTTTTCTGATTTCTTAAACCCATAATTTGATGATGAATATTAAAATAGTAAGATTTGTTTATCAATTCCTATTTAATAAATAAAATAAATGACACTAATTAATATCAAAACTTCAAGAATAAAAGAAAAGACCAAAGATAAAAAAGATTAAACTTTCAGTTAGCGCTTAATGAAAAACTTGTAATGTGTTAATAATAAGAAGGAAAATTTATAATATATGCAATGATTGAAAATTTAACTAGAAATTAATTAATAAATGTTTTTAATTAGATCTTTCTCATATTCATGATTGGATCATTCGGAGTTTTGATGGCAGAAAACAATTCAAAAAAGTCTGAAAACTGCAAACAACGCTGTGATTCTGATTTTGTGATGTGCCGGATGGAATGCACAGAAAAATCTTGTTTCCGTTGTTTTAAAATTAATTTAGCTTGCAAAACTCAATGTGGAAATTAAATTAATTTTAATTTAATAAATCAAATTTAGAACTTCTATTAATAAAAATTGTATAATGTAGTTTAATAATACTAATTATTATTATTATTATTATTGTTATTATTATTTTTATTACAAGCATTTTACAAAATATGTAAATTTTAGGTCAGAAATGTAGATTATTTGATCAATCTACATAATAATAACCTCGTGTACACAAATAAATAATCCAAAATATTTTGTTACAAACATGAATATGTATTATTTCCAAAATTTGTATTAATAAGAGCAGTGATTTGTAAATTTATGATTTTTTAATAAAAATGATCTCAGCAGTAAGTTAATGTTTTTTAAATTGGAAACGTTTTGAAAATTTTTTATTTTTAATAAGAAACAAACTTTGTTTATTTCAGTTATTTTTGCATGGATGATCTTTGATTTTCTATTAATAAAGTTTGCAAAGATAATAATTTCAAAAAACATATAATGGGGATGATATTAAAAATAATATAAATAAAGGTTATTTATTTTATTTTTAATAAACGGTTGTCCTTACATTTTATTAAAACCAACGATTAATTTAAGACGAATTTGTTAAAAAGAATCATTACAAAATATTGAAATTACTGGAATAAAATTCTGTATTTTCAAATAATTGGTGAAATACTTGATAATAATAATAATAATAATAATAATAATAATAATAATAATAATAATAATAATAATAATAATAATAATAATAATAATAATAATAATAATAATAATAATAATTAAATTTATATTAAAAAAATGGAACTAGTTTAAATAAAAATTAATTAATACTAAATTTTATAAAATTCAACTTAAATGAATTTTAAAAAATTAACTCTATCAGTATTTATATTCATAATAATATTATTTATATTAATACTATTTATATATTACTCACTAATTTTTTTGTTGTTGTTATAATGCTCACTTTATTTAAAAAAGATTAATGATGCAAAATCTATGTGCAAATTTTGATGCAAACATCGCTACAGTTTGTGCAAGCGAAATTGTTATATTTTTGATTCTAGATGTATAAAATATAACAAATTGAGCAAAGGAGGTTCTATAACATTTTGTTATGTATTTCTCTTAAAATAAATATAAATCATTGTCATAAAAATTTGTTTATAAATGTAATTATTGCAATATTTGATTTTTTAATGACAAACAATATGCTTTTTAGAGCTCATAATGGACAACTTAAAAATAAGTTACGGAATCCACGATTTGTTTAAATTAATCCAATCTTGTAATGGCTGAGAAATTCCTGGCCATTACCAACAGACATGTGTTTTTGAAGTTTGAATTGAATTAATGTTAAAAATAAAGGCGATAGTTTAAATAATAATAATAATAAATAATAATAATAAATCTTATAAAATTTGAATGCATTTAAACAAATAAATTATTTTATCATTTATATTAATTATATTCATTCTCTCATAAATGCCAGTTTTATATATTTCCAGTATTCTGTTATAACTAATAAATATAAAATGCAAAATAAGGGAAAAAATTATAAAAGAATAACAAACAAATCAAATATGAAAATTTATAATGAAATTATAATGAAGAATTATAATAATTAATTGCGCTCATTTAAAAATGTATTTAATAAATGAATATGTTTTTAATGATAAAAATTTATTTTTTTTAAAAAAAAACGTTTTTTGCTTCCATTTTTAAGTATATTTATTTTAAAATTTAAAATTGCTTCAAATTACTTTTAAATTCATTTGCATAATGTTTTCCTTCGTTTCAAGTAAATTATTGTGTGAATGAAATATTAAAACATCACGAATTTGTTTTAATAAGCAGTAAATATAATTATTAACACGTTGACGGACAATTGCGGCTATAGCCGTCAAAGCGAAGTTCACAATGTGGCATGACTGCTATAGCCGTCCAAAACGAAACGGTCGTTTTTAGACACTACGGCTATAGCAGCACAAATGTGCACTTACTGGCGTATACGTAGAAGCATAGTGTCGTGTTTTGAAAACATCTTTTTAGGTTGAAGTTCATATTTCACCTGTTATACGAGTTGCAGATTCAGTATGCACGTGGTTGTGAAGGGAGTAGTGCGATCGTAGTGTCAATTTTCGAACTTCGCTTGTTCCTACTGTCCGTCAACGTGTTAATTAAATATTTGTAACTGAATAAAGAGTTTGTTAACCTATAAAACAATTAAAATTATAATAAAATAATAACAATAATATGATTGATGAATACTCTTTTCAAATCCACACAAATTCATGTTATAAAACATTTTATAGAAACATCAATCAAATTTTTCAATTTCTTTTAAAAAAACTGACAGTAAATTTACAACCTGAATTTGATAAAAAAACTATAATTTATCTTTATTCAAGCACAATTTCAATGATAATTAAGACATATAATTATGACATATTTCCTTTCAACGGATGTTGCTAAATATAAATGGACTTCAATGTTGAAAATTATACATCAATAGACAATAATGAAAGCAAATGCAAGTATTTTATAGTTTATTATTAAAAATAATAATATTAATATTATATTATTAATAATAACAATAATTGACATAATATTTTCTACAAAATTTGACTATGAATCAGATTGAAAGGCTGTGCCGAAAATTCATGAATACCTTAAATAAATCTGATTCATAGTCAAATTTTGTAGAAAATATTATGTCACTTATAAAGAAATGAGAGGTGAAAAAGAAAAAAATGTACTTATAATAATCATAATAATAATAATAATAATCATAATAATAATAATAATAATAATAATATTAAATATTTTAATTTTAATTTTTTTATTTTAGACATTATTCTGCAATATTTTTATAGTTTTAATTCTTATTTTAATAAAAGAAGATTCAACGGTTGATGCGAAACTTTCGTGTAGTTTACAATGCAGATATCGCAACGATTCGTGTAAAAATAAATGTGGTTACTTTAATCGTAAATGTAAAAAGAATTGTACAATAACCAAAGATAATTGTAACAAATATTGTTAAATACGCGTTAAATTTGATTTGTGCTTCATGTTGGCTTTTGCTTTCCTTTATTATACATATAATAATTGCTTAAAAATAAAGTGAAAAATAAAGTTTAAAATATATTGTTTGATTCAGAATGTCTGTAATTCTTAGAAAATAATTCTAACACTACAATTTCTAAAACATATATTTGTTTTAACCTTAATATATCATTTAATAGTGATATATTTGAGATTGTATCAATACTTGCTGACAATACTTGGTATTATCAAAATACCAAAGATAACCTAAAGAAAAAAATAAAATAAAATAGGCAACAAATAAAATGATCAGTATTTTAGTAAAAATGATCAATATTTAATGTCATTTAATCAGTTAAAAATTAATAAATGATTAGTATTTAAAAGCATTCTAATAAATTACTGATCATTAGAATAAAATCCTGATCATAAACATTGAATTAATTACTGATCAAGTGATACTGATCATTTGTATTAAAATACTGATCATTAAAACCTAAGCCAATAAAATATACAAAATAAAAACAGTTTTAATATTGCAATGGTAAACAATTCTTTTTTATTATGAAACTTTCAATAATGGATTGTTTATGAAACTTTTCATTAAAGTAAGCAACGAGTTTAAAACGTACTTGGGACACCTTTAACACTGGCACCATGTTTGGAGGGATTGTCTGAAAGTGATAGCTAGATTATATGATAAACTACCTAAAATTGGACCTATTCCTTCTGACGGACGATTTCTAATAATTCAGTTCTACCTCACAATGGCTTAGATTCATTTGAAATTTGTGGAATTCCCGGTATGTCAATAGGCATCAGAACTTATGATAATAAAGCAATTTACAGAACCTTTTCAGGATTTAAAAATATATAATTTTTATTAAGGAGAAATAGTTGTCAACACTATGGTAGAATTATTGCTGACTTTGACATCAAGATTAAATATATAAAAGAATATTTATAATCAGATCAAATTTAAATGAGTAAAACTAGAAAAGAATAAGAAAAATGTTTTATGAACTTTCAGAAGTAAAAATCAAATTTTATATTTGAATTATATATGGAAAGTTTTACTTTGTTCAAGGAGGAAAACCTTTATTTTACTTTTCATAAAAGAAAATTTTCTTTTATTTTAAATTTTATATTTATTTTCAGTTCAAAATAATTCATTAATATTTAGAAACATATTCTACTAAAGAATAGATAAATTTATAAAATTTTAATTTCAAATTTTTGATAATATTTTTTTAATTTAAATTAGCACCATTTAAGTTTTATTACACTAAACTACCAATTTTCTCAAAATGACGGTTTTTATTTTTTTGCTACAAAATAATATAATATAAGAATGTGTTATGAGCAATATCATGCACTCTGACAAAATAAGGTACTACCACGTGCATGGCATTCTACCAGACTTCTGCAATTAATTAGAATAATTCAATGTAAATATTATAAAATAAATATTAGAAGTCGTATTGCCATTGAAATCGGAAATATTTTGTTTTGTAGATATTCTATTTTTTTTTGAACTTTACCATTTTCTACGTTTATAAATTATATATAGCTAATCTCACCTTTATACTTTGTAAAAGTCACACTTATAATCTAGAAAAGAATCAAATACAGAATAGATTATATTAAAATTAGTTACCCGTACTACAGTAGTAAGTCACAGATTGCAAAGTCGGAGAAAAGTTCAGATGAATTTTAACCACATCACAAGCGTAAGAAAAATTCAGAAATCGCAAATAGCAATGAGGACAGATTGAGCAAATTCATTCATTATAACATTTGATTTCGTCTATCTTTATTGTGATTGCAGTATGAATTGCATGCTTTATGTAAAGCATTTTCTTATAATGTTATATTTACTTGTTATATTTAATTAAATTTTGAATAATAATAATAATAATAATAATAATAATAATAATAATAATAATAATAATAATAATAATAATAAATAATAATAATAATAATAATAATAATAATAATAATAATAACGATAATAGTAATAATAATAGTTTTTACAAAATTTAACTATGAATCAGATTTATTTAACGTATTCACGAATTTTCGGCACAGCCTTTTTAGGTGATTAGGCTGTGAAAGGATGTGCCGGAAATTCATGAATACTTTAAATAAATCTGATTCACAGTCAAATTTTGTTGAAAATATTATGTCACTTATAAAGAAATCAGAGATGAAACACAAAAAAGTCCTTGTAATAGTAATAATAATAATAATAATAATAATAATAATAATAATAACAAAATTACTATCGTATTATCAGTAATATAATTATATTATCATTATACACACAAAGGGTATAATTATTCTTATTTACATAATTGCAGGAAGGATATGGATAAAATAAATAAAAAGATTTTTCTGATTTCTTAAACCCATAATTTGATGATGAATATTAAAATAGTAAGATTTGTTTATCAATTCCTATTTAATAAATAAAATAAATGACACTAATTAATATCAAAACTTCAAGAATAAAAGAAAAGACCAAAGATAAAAAAGATTAAACTTTCAGTTAGCGCTTAATGAAAAACCTGTAATGTGTTAATAATAAGAAGAAGGAAAATTTATAATATATGCAATGATTGAAAATTTAACTAGAAATTAATTAATAAATAAATGTTTTTAATTAGATCTTTCTCATATTCATGATTGGATCATTCGGAGTTTTGATGGCAGAAAACAATTCAAAAAAGTCTGAAAACTGCAAACAACGCTGTGATTCTGATTTTGTGATGTGCCGGATGGAATGCACAGAAAAATCTTGTTTCCGTTGTTTTAAAATCAATTTAGCTTGCAAAACTCAATGTGGAAATTAAATTAATTTTAATTTAAAAATCAAATTTAGAACTTATATTAATAAAAATTGTATAATTTAGTTTAATAATAATAATAATATTTATTATTATTATTATTATTTTTTTTTTATTACAAGCATTTTACAATATATGTAAATTTTAAATGAGAAATGAAGATTATTTGATCAATCTACATAATAATAACCTCGTGTACACAAATAAATAATCTAAAATATTTTGTTACAAACATGAATATGTATTATTTCCAAAATTTGTATTAATAAGAACAGTGATTTTTAAATTTGTTTTTTTAATAAAAATGATCTCAGCAGTAAGTTTTTTATTTTTAAAATTGGAAACGTTTTGAAAATCTTTTATTTTTAATAATTGTTATTATTATTATTATTATTATTATTATTATTATTATTTTTATTATTATTATTATTATTATTATTATTATTATTATTATTATTATAATTATTATCTATTTGGTGTATTAAAAAATAAATGTTTTTCGAGATTTGAATCCAGCATGATAATTACAGAACATATATTAAACTGCACTGAGAGTACTAACCGTGATTTTAAAAACTTAAAAAGATATTTTTTTATTGAAACAGTAAGCAAAATAAAATAATATTTCTTTAATAACTATTGAGAAAATTTTAAAACGGTGATTCTTTGGTAGCAGCATAAATTAACATAACAGATAAGTGAATAACAAAATAAGCCCTTGCTTCTAAGTAATAATAATATTGTTGGAAAAAGTTTTGATTATTAAAATTTCAAAAGAAACTGAAGAGGATTATTTAAAAATCAAAACAATATAATTATTACTTCCAGCAAGGGCTTATTTTGTTATTCACTTATTTGATATAATAATTTATGCTGCTACCAGGGAATCGCCGTTTTATACATATAATTATTATTATTGATATTATGATTGTTATTATTATTGTTATTATTATTATTATTATTGTTATTATTATTGTTATTATTATTGTTATTATTATTATTATTATTATTATTATTATTATTATTATTATTATTATTATTATTATTATTATTATTATTATTATTAGGCAATTCCTCTATTTGTAATTCTGTTCATTGATAGCACTTCAATAAAATGCAGTACAGAAACAAAGAAACAATGCTTCGATATCTGTAACAAAGAGTTTAACGAATGCATGAAAGGATGCTATAATCATAGGTGTACAATACGTTGCTATAAGTTAAACAACCCATGCACCTTTAAATGTGAAGCAAAAATATATGATGAATAATGAAATTTCTTTTTTTCTAAATCTATAATATCTAAAATAATGATAATTAATAATTCTAAATCTTTGTTCGGTTCTAATTAACTTGTTGGTTTGATAAAATGATGAAGTTCTTACGTGGTCACTATGTTATCAAAAGACATGTACAATCTCCAACACACTTCTATATTGCTATATATTGCTCCAAACATCATAAATAACCCCTGTTTTTAACCTATAATTTTAATATGTCATTACATAATAAGCTAGTACAATATTCATAATAATAATAATAATAATAATAATAATAATAATAATAATAATAATAATAATAATAATAATAATAATAATAATAATAATAATAATAATAATAATAATAATAATAATAATAATAATAATAATAATAATAATAATAATAATAATAATAATATTCACGGTTGGGCAAAAAAAGACGTGGAAATATTTTAAAGCATACAAATGAGCATTTAAGTTACTACAGTTTATGCATGGTTTCTGAATAGTCATTGTTTAATTTGGTTGGTTTGACTTCTTTGAGCTCACGGAATTGGTTTTGAAAATCATATAGCACTTTAATAAAACAATTTTAATTATTAATTTTGACTCTTGTAAATTGATAGTTGAATAACTGAGATATACAATTTAAATTGCACTTAACCAAAGAATAATATATAATATCAAATGCCATAAAATATATTTTGCGCTTCGTGAATTAAAAATTTTGTTTGAGTTTTCGTTGTAGCAAAATAAGAAAACATACATTTATATTATGTCGATTAAATAGAACAAATTAATTAATTACTAATAAATTACTTATAATACCAAATAGTTATAGCATGAAATCATAGATCAAATGTCATCAAATCATATGGTAATAATAGGAAGTATCAGAATTCAAAAATAAATTAAATATATAAATAAATTAAAAATTAAATTATTAATTATAATAATAGAATAAGAATTAGGAAATGTCAAGATTGTTCAGTACTTGAATGCTTATGCCATGCTTTTATGTCCTATGACATAATATTTCAATTTAATACCTTTTATTATTTTTCGATATTATAACATATAATATATTATAAAAATAATAATAACTCATGAACAGTACATACTTTTACTCTGAATTTTATATTAAAATTTATTAAAAGAAAAATAAAAGCGAAGAATCAGTCTTGAAAAAACAGGGGATTAATTAAAATCGAAAAATCCCTAGATTCGAAAAAACGTAAAATTGAGAATTTTTAAAATTTTAAAATATTTTAAAAATTAAATTAAAATGAAAATCAGAACGATTTTGAAGATAACTTTTCCGTAACAAACTGAAGAAAATTATTTAATAATCGAAACTTTTTTCAACAATATAATAATCCCTTTCTAAGTGCTTTCTTAAGTGCTCATTATTTTAATCAAAATAATAGCAATAATTGTAAATTTAAAATATGCGATTTATATAAATAATGAATAATAAATTATTTTTAATAAATTAAAGCTTTTCAAATTGATAAAATTCAAATAATTTGAATGAAAAATAAGTATTGTTTCTATGAGTTACTATCTTTGAATTGACATGCATATTTTAGAGTGTTGCTTCATTTAAACAAAATACTTTTTGGAAATCATGTAGAAAACTAATAGAAACTAATTGTTCAAATATTTATTTATCACTATAACTACACTATTTCAAATGGGCTCCATTGTTATTATACATATCATTTTTAGCTTAATATTATTATCAAATATTATTTAAATAAATTATTAAAATGTCCGTTTGTAATTCTATTTTCACAAGATGGGTCTTTGTTAAATCATGTATTTTTTTCATCATTATTATAAATGACCTCTTATTTTATCCTTATTTTAAAAATAAATGAACATAAAATAAAAATACAAAATGAAGAAAATCCACAATAATTATTATAAAGCCATTTATTATTTTGCCAAAATATTTCTGCAAAACTTCAGAAGTCAATTATCTCTAAAATTCACATAATTAACGCCAAATACAGGAAGTAAATATATTTAAAAACCGAATTAAAGTGAATAAATTGTATCAACTTGTAAGAAAGTTTATAAAATGAATAAAATAGTAAGTTTTATTATTATTATTATGAATATCATTTTTATTATTATTATTATTATTATCCTAATAATTATAAGCAAAATAATAGCAATAATTTTAAACACAATATGCGATTTATATAAATAATGAATAATAAATTATTTTTAATAAATTAAAGCTTTTCAAATTGATAAAATTCAAATAATTTGAATGAAAAATAAGTATTGTTTCTATGAGTTACTATCTTTGAATTGACATGCATATTTTAGAGTGTTGCTTCATTTAAACAAAATACTTTTTGGAAATCATGTAGAAAACTAATAGAAACTAATTGTTCAAATATTTTTTTATCACTATAACTACACTATTTCAAGTGGGCTCCATTGTTATTATACATTTCATTTTTAGCTTAATATTATTATCAAGTATTATTTAAATAAATTATTAAGATGTTCGTTTGTAATTCTATTTTCACAAGGTGGGTTTTTGTTAAATCATGTATTTTTTTCATCATTATTATAAATGACCTCTTATTTTATCCTTATTTTAAAAATAAATGCGCATAAAATAAAAATACAAAATGAAGAAAATCCACAGTAATTATATTTAATAACCAAATTAAAGTGAATAAATTGTATCAACTTGTACGAAAGTTTATAAAATGAATAAAATGGTAAGTTTTATTATTATTATTATTTTGTTAATAAAGTAGAAATTTAATTTTGATGAAGTTCTTAGTGATCATCGCCCTCCTTGGATGTATTTTCAATGAATCTATTTTGGTTTCAGCGTCGCTGAGTTTTACCTGTGACGAGGGCTGCATAATGGATTACACTGAGTGCAAAAGTACATGTCATGGTACAAAATGCAAAATTAATTGCTATAAAGACCGTCGTATGTGTCAAGATAGGTGTTAATATCCAGTGGATTTGATAGGAATTTATTTTTTGTTTTATTATAATAAATGTTTAATATTGACTTTATTACACTGCTTTTATAAATGAAAGAGATTCAATAATAATTAAATAAGATTTCATATGTTAGGTAAATTTGTTTAAAAGGAAAACAAATAAAATAATAAATGTTTATGTATATTAAACTACAGAAAGTAACAGACATCACAGATTGAACAAATAAAAATACAGACTCGGTATTATTTTAGCTAATATTAAATGTGTTTATTGCAATTCTTATATATCTTTATATACCTTCATAATTATTTCTTAATAATCCGATAATTAATAATATAGTGGATGAAGATGTTCAATAAATCTTTGAAAAACTTTTGTTAAAGCAAATTTCAGATACATTTTAAAATAGAAAGAATTATAAAAATTGAAACAAAAATAATAAAATATCACAGTTTCTATTTTTGATTAAAAAACATCACAAACTTCTTGACACATATAAGAACATATTCAACAAGTCAATTAAATTAATTAGATTCAGTAAAACAATAAATAACAATTTGAAATATTTTTGGAAAATTATCCATTACGAAAAATATAATCAGTAATTTTAAAATCTAGTGAAAGAATGCAGAGTTTTGTATGTTTAAATAAACCTTAAACAAATCAAAAACGAAAAAGCGATTTTAAAATATTTCAAAAATCAAAAGAAATTAATAATTTCAGAATTGATGGTGTCACTTTGTCTTTGAACATCAATGCCACAGCTCTAAAAATGTTTAGTTGAGTCCATTTTCTGTCCACCTTTCTCAATGAAAATTTGTAACTTTGCCTGGAAAAATTATACTTTTACTACTGCAATTCTTTCATCCAGTTTTTTCCATCACTAAACACTTCAATCCATAAATTACACTCTGAAAGAAAAAAAGAAAATACATAAATAATTTATAAAAAAACTAAAACTAAAAATAAACATTAAATATGAACAAAAAATAATTTTTTATTCATAAACCGATGATATTTGGGATTTCAAAAATCCAAGTGTCACAATTTTGTCAGTTTTATTTTCTAGTGCTCACTTAATAATTTACAGATTTTAAACATATTTCCAAAACATTCAAACTTTATTCCACTGGTTACCCCCCAATCCAACAATTGAAGTCCCAGGGATTTTATAATTGACTTAAAGCAAAATGAGGATTATTTAGTTGAATTAGAATAATCAAATGTATAAGGTAAATCATTTGTAATAAATTCAAATTAATTTAAATTGATAAAATATAAGAAATAATAAGGTCTATTTAGAGCCATTGAAATGAAATACCCAACATGTCTCATTTGTACATTATTGTTTGAAACGGACATCATTTCGATAACCATGATTATTTAAAACAATTTATGTTTGATGTATTTTACTAATGTCTTAAAATATGAGAAAAACGTTTTATTTGGAAATATTTTCAGTGAAGTAATAACTTATTTACTTATTAATTACTAAAAGTAATTTATTACTCCACTTCCAAAAACATTTAAAGACAGTATATCAAATATGTGAAATGTAGTATAAAAACAAATTAAAATTTATAGAAAACTTGGAATAAACTTACTAATTTGTTAATTGATATTTGATTTGTTGATTGTAAAATATTATTTCGTTTTATATCATAATCTCTATTATTTAGGTACTTTTGCAAATACAATTATTATTATTATTATTATTATTATTATTATTATTATTATTATTATTATTATTATTATTATTATTATGATTATTATTATTATTATTATTATTAGTCTTATTTGCATTTTATTTGTTTCTATCAAAATTTAAAGACTGATTACATAATATTTATTTTTATTTATAAAAACTATTTCATTTCATACGAAAAATAATATCATTTCTTATCAGAATAATATTTAATAATTTATTATCCTTATATTATATCATCATTATATTATAGGGGAAAAATACAGTTTTAATATTAAATTATTAATTTTAAAAAATAATATTTTTAAGAATCACAAGGTAAATTATTTATCAATTTAAAATATAAAAATAAACTTTATTAATAAATGAATTTTATTTTCAAAACACAAAGATTTTTAAATTAAAACATAAAAATATTTTTAAAAATACTTTGTTTATATTAGAAATCATTGTGTTTTTACCTTGTTACAAAATTATACATTTTGTTCCTTTAGAGATTGTACAGTCCTTTATTTTTGTGTTATTATAAGTATAAACTTATAATTTTAAATTATAATTTTGATACATATTAATAATTTGCTTTTGGGAGTCACAATAGTAATTTTTTATAATGAACTAAAAATATTGAAATAAATATTAATTTTTTTAAAAAAAAATTTGAAACTTTATTTTAAAAAAAGATATTAGTATATAGTATTATATATAATTTTTATGCATACCTTTTAGTCACTATACTCTGTAAACAGATGGAAAATGTAAATTAGAGGTATTAAAAAATAGATTGTAATTATGTTTCTTACGAATTAAAAGTTGAATAATATTATATCGGTTGTATTTTTAAAAGAAATATATTAAATTCAAAATACAGTTTACAGATATATCAAATTTATTAAATTGTAATACTTATATTAGTAATGAATATTTTAACATATAAGACATTTTACTGCAACAAAATAAAAAAGTTATTAAATGTTTTTATTAAAACTCTTTCAGAAAATAGATTTTAATAGTAATCTTAATAATAATAATAATAATAATAATAATAATAATAATAATAATAATAATAATAATAATAATAAAATAATAATAATAATAATATTCAGACAACTTACGTATTTAAAAAAAAATAAAATGAGTGAATGATTTGATCTTGTTAACTATTTATTGTTAGTAGTCAAATTAACCATTCACAGCTAAAAGAAATAGGAAATCCAAATTCATTGGAATATTCACATTTATCTATAATTATATCCGTTAATTAATATTTATATATGGTGATAAATTATGTTAACTTATTTAACACTTTTTTTATAATGGTAAGATAGTTCTTTATATAATAATAATAATAATAATAATAATAATAATAATAATAATAATAATAATAATAATAATAATAATAATAAATTATAATAACAAATATATATATATATATATATATATATATATCTTTTTAGTCTTATTTTATATTGATATTCCTTGGCCTTTTGGCATTCGGTGGAAAAATTACAAATGGAAAAATAAAAATGGGATGCGACAATGATTGTAGTATCAAGTTCCTTTACTGTAAGAGAAAATGTGTCGTAATCAAATGCAAAACCCTTTGCTGGATCCAACAATCAAAATGTAAACAAATGTGCTGAAAACATTTTGCTTAAGAAAATCTTACAAGAAATCGTCTAGATTTTGATGAAAGCGTGATATGATTTTAATGAAAAAATGTAACGTTTTCAATATATGAAATTTATTTATGTTTTTTAAATTTTATTTAAATATTATTCAACAGTATCCAAATCCTATGTAATCTGAATCTAATAATTAAAATTTCTTGCTTCAAAAATTTTAATTGTATATTTCTTTATATTTAAAAGAGTTATTGAAGTAAAATAGGCATGTCTGATTTTTAAAATTTATAAAGATAAATGTATAAGATGCTATGAGTATGAATGTTTTGAATGTTTTAACATAGTTTGATTGGAATAAGTTAATTGTTGTGATTGATGGTGATTATCCCCTTTAATGTTTCATACTCTGTACCTCATTTATTTTTGGTATTATTATTATTATTATTATTATTATTATTATTATTATTATTATTATTATTATTATTATTATTATTATTATTATTAATGTTATTATTGTTATCATTATTATAATTGTTATTATTATTATTATTATTATTATTATTATTATTATTATTATTATTATTATTATTATTATTAATATTATTAGAATTTAAATAAATAAAAAGGTTAGCCAATTTCCGCAATGTTTATTCATAAAATGAAATATGAAATATTTCAACCGAAAATCTAGATCACTCATAATCAAAATTTTACTAGACTTTCACCTCTTCTCTGATCGATATTTTCTTTCAATAAACTATATTCAACAAATATATTTATTTAAACAAATCTCCAAAATTTTCAAATACGATTTATCAACATTATAAATTCGATAAATATAAATTTTAAATTTTATAAAAATCAGAAACTATTTATTCATACCTAATAAAAAAATTTTAAATGTTTAAAAATCGAATTTACACTTAAGAAAAATGCAAATAAATATATATAAAATCTTTGAACAATTTAAGAAAATTGGTAATTAGATTTGATTAACTTTTTAAAAAATAAATCGTTATAGAAATAATTATTAACCAATTAAAAAGTTAATATCGATCAGCTTAGAAAATTTAACTTATGATCTTTGGTCGCATTGAAAATAAATGAAATATCAAAAAATGTGTAATTCAAAATCAGGCTTTCACAAAGAGTATTAGCATCATAAATTGTTTACAACATTAATTATTATTATAACATTACGAATCAAAATTGGCAAGCGTAATAAAAAGAAGAATTAACAATGAATAACAATGATTATTGTTACATATTGTTTTCATATATCTTACAAAGAAAACATTTTTTGAGATATTTGCATAATTATCCTTATCTCTAGGTTAAAACAAACTATTAAACTCTAAACTTCTTGTAGAAACAGATATTATGCAAATTTAAAACAAAATATTTATATATTTAAAGTTGTAGTTTTTTGTAAGATCCATTTCCGTTAATGCATTCCTTAGTAAGACTTTTGATAAATTTGTACATTATTGTTATTTATGATAATAATATTTATTTTTATTTATAAAAACTATTTCATTTCATCCGAAAATTTACATCATTTCTTTTAAAGACAATTTATTTTATTGATAAATAAATGTTTTCATTTTATACGATATTGTATTCAAATGTTTAATTTTAAATATATAATATTATCTGTCATCATTTCTTATCAGAATTATATTTAATAATTTATTATCATTATATTATATTAAAAAAATAGGAATATTTCTTGAATATCTTTCAAGAACTTTGACAATCAACAAATAAAATTTCGTTCAACTGAATATTTTAAACAATTCAATTTAATTAAATTAAATTTATTAATATTGATTTTTCAAATGTTATTAATAATTATTGTCAGAATAATTAGAAATTATTTGAGAAATATTTTTTAATCATATTGTTGACTTTATTTTAATTTTTCTTTCAGTTTTTATTCACACTTCTTAGTACCTGCATTTTATCAATCTCATCTCCAGCAAGTGCAGATCTATGGAATGATTTGTGTACGAAATTCTGCAAATTGATTTATGATACATGTTGGAATAATTGCAAAGACTTTTTTTGCAAATATCGTTGTTGGAGAGATTCAAGAAAATGCAATTCCAAATGTTAATGCGATCTCAATGTTACATCAGAATCGTTGAGGGAATTTAAATAAATTAATATATTTCAGTTTTGTTTATATTAGTGGTTTGACATTTAATGTTAATTTTTATTATAAATATAGTTTGTTGAATAATCTTCTTAAAGCTTTCTTGAGCTTTTAGGAATATAAATTTAAACAAATATTAAGTTCAAGCATTTTCATTATAGTGGTTCAAATATATAGTTTAACTTCATAATTTTAAACTATATATTTAAACACCAACTGAATATTATAACAATATATTAATTAATATAATACAGTTGTTTAAAATAATAATATGATGAAAGAAGAATCGAAACGAATTTAATTGAGATGGCAATATTTTGCTGACAGTGAATAAAATCAGAAAGATAAGCAGAAAATATTATTTTTTATTTACAAAATCACACAAGGCACGCACCAAGCGAGCCCAGGCCGAACCCTAACATATATATATATATATATATTTCGTGATAAAAACATTGATTAATTTGGTCACTATACCGATGATGTTTTACATTTTTCTTTCATTAACAAAATATCATAAAATTGTGTAAATTGTGTAATGTGCTGGATATTGACTGTTCTGGCATGCTAGGATTACTTTCTGACACCACTTATGGAGATACAGATGGTCCATTGTGTCTTTCAGACACAGGTATTTGCTCACCTCTTGAAGGGCCTGGTAATGTTAACTTTATATTGTCTTATTTTGACTTGATTTTTATTGTGTTTTCTATTCGTTCAACAAAGGTAATGCTACTAAAGGTTTGTCACACTTTGCTGGCTTTATATAAATGATTCCGCCATCGACAAAAAAAGATTTTGAAATTTATCTTAACTAACCCCAGCTAGGCAAAATGTCGAACATCCAAAATTTGTAAAAGAATACAAAAGTTTTATATATTCAAATCTTTTTATAAATTAAAAATTGGATTTTAAGATATTTTGAAAAGTTTATTTAGATCTGTATACCAAACTCATTTGGATCTATTAAATTTTAAATATTGGCAAATTATGTCTGAGAAATTTGCTTAAATACGTAAAATATTGCGGAAATCGGCTTACATAGTTATTTATCTAAAATAGATTAATATAAATGATTCTGCTATCGACAAAGAATAGATTGTAAGGTGTTTATTGTTTTTATTAAATAATTTTTATGATATTTTGTTAATTTAATTATAAAATAAAACATTTTAAAAAAAAGTTTTTTTTAATTTTTTTTAAATTTTAATTAATATTTTTAAAAATAAATTAACCTATAAAAACTTTAGAAAATATATAATTAAATGTAATAGTTTCAATGATCACTTTTTGATGAAATAATAACTAAAAACTAATTACGATGATAAATACGACAAATGATTCAAATCAGCTATTAGGATCTGATCAAGTAGGAAATAAAAAACCAATAAGAAAGCCTAGGAATAAAAATTTTACAGTTTCTGATAAATTAGAAGCTATCAAAATGTATGAAGAAGGGAAATCTCACAGAGAAATCGCTTTAATTTATAATGTGAGCGAACAAGCTGTTAAAAATTGGATTATGGGTAAAAATTATTTCACAAATGTAACTGAAAATTCTTTGCCTAAAATCAAATATACAAACACGGAAAAATTAAACGCCATAAAATTGTATGAAGAAGGAAAATCCCTAGAAGAAATTATTTCAGTTTATAATATTGGTTTTAAAACTTTTAATTCATGGATTGAAAATAAAAACAATTTTGAAAAGAATTCTGATTCTTCCAAGCCAAGTACCAAATATACTCTGCAAGATAAACTTAAAGCAATTGAAATATATGATGAAGGTAAATCTGTTAAAGAAATAGCAATAATGTATAATATTCACGAAACTAGTTTTAGAAGGTGGCTCAAAAATAGGGACTATTTGCAAAAGTTATCAAATTCACCGATGACCCGCCCACGGTACACTTTTCAACAGAAAGAGCAAGCCATAGAAATGCGTCAAAACAATATACCAATTCCGGAAATTGCAAAAATATTAAATATCAGTACAGAACATATTTTAAAATGGGTATATTTAAAAAAAAACATGAAAGAAAGTAAAAAAAATTTAATTAAAAAGATTGAAGCTATTGAAAAATATGAAAATGGTGAAGAAATTGACGATATTGCTTCCGATTTTAACACAACAAGATTTACAGTTGCATGTTGGATAAAGACTAAAAAAAAATTACTAGAAAAATTGAATGCAAAAGAATTTATAAATAAGAAAATCTTTTTAACCAGTGAAAAGTTAGAAGCAATAAAAAGACACGAAACCGGTGAAAGTTATTCTAAAATTGCATCAACTTTAAACACAACTAAAAGCACAGTTGCAAATTGGGTTAAAAGTAAAGAACAATTATTTGCTTCTGTAAATTGTTGTGAAAATAATATTTTATCAAATTTAGAACTAATAAAACCACAGAAGAGTAATTTAAATTCTTTAGATAATCAAAATTCAAAATTGAGACTGAAAAGAAAATTGGAAACTGAAAGCGATGATAATATAGCAAAACATTTAAAACTTAAATAAAATTAATTATTTTTATTATTGAATAATATTATTATTAATTAGTTAATTATTAATTTTATATTTATTTATCTATTTTGACAAATATTTATTTTAAATTATGTTTTTACATAACGTTATATTTTTTTGATTATTTTTTTGGATAATTTGTGAGCTTATGGTTTTTATATGGTTTTTTAAATTATTTAATACAAAAAAGCAAAAAAATTACCCTTTGATTCATTCTTCTGTTTTTTTTAATTTAATTTTTTTATATTTTAACATACATCAATAATAATAACATACATTAACATAATAAATAACATAATAAATATTAACATACACCATAATAATAAATTTAAAAAATAAAAGTTAAAAATTCATTTTGGTGAGTAAATATTATTAATTTAAACATTTTCAAATTGTTTTGTATTTAATTTAAGTAAAAAACAAAAATAAATAATAAAGTACCCATAGAAATTAAAGAAAATATATTCATTTTACGATTTAAAAAATTCAAATACGTTTTTATAGTGACTTATATTTTCTTTATTTTAATCAATTGTTGTGAAGATTTTTAAAACATTGTTATTTACATAATATTAATAAAAATATATTGTGCATTGGTTTTTTCCAATTTATATAATTCCTTATTTTCGGTAAAGGGTGAGAGAATTTTGTTTGAACACTTAAGGGGGTCGGTAGCTAATAAGGTTAAGAAACACCGACATACATAAATCAATTTTTTGTATTTTTGATACAAATTTTAATATGTGTTACACAAACAAGCAAGAATTTTGATAAATTGTGAAATGAATTAAAAATGTTCATATGCAATCAAAATTATTTTTTCTGAAAATATAATATCAAGCAAAAAAGGTTTTGTATTGTCTTAAGATTGTGTGAAAAAAAATGTTCTATGACATTTAATCAAGGCAAAGACAGAAAAGATAATAATTTCCATGTCGCTTGAAAAAATATCTGACGCCTAAAACAGACTATTTAACGTGTTTTATTAACATCAAATTGTCAAACAATATATGATACATGACGCAAAAAAACTTTAATAATTAAAATTAACATTAAATGTCAAACCACTAATATAAAAAAACTGAAATATATATATATATTTATATAAATTCCCTCAACGATTCTAACATAGAACATTTAAAATTGCATTTTATGTTATCCTTCCAACAGCTTGCTTTGCATAATAAGCTTTTGCAACTTTTCGTGCATAAATCATAAGTCGACCTACATGCTTTTAAACACAAATCTTTCTGTTCATTTGCACTTGCTGTGTATGAGATGGATAAAATGCAAGTACTAAAAAGTATAAGAAAAAACCTGAAATAAAAATAAAACTAAATATCATTCAAATTTTTATCTAAAATCATTTCTAGTTATTCTTTCAATATAAAATAAGGAGAATTAATATTAATATATTTAACAAAATTATTATTTTTAATACAAAAATAAAAGAACCGATAAATAAAATAATTTACAATTTTATCAAAATTCTTCTTATTGAGAAATGCATTAATGAAAATGGATCTTAAATAAAACTACGATTTTAAATATAATAATACTTTGGTTTAAAGATTGGCATAATATTTGTTTCTACAAGAAGTTTAGAGTTTAATAATTTGCTAGAGATAGGGAAAATTATGCAAATAATTCAAAATAGGTTTTCTTTAATTAAACAATAGATTAAAATAATAATAATAATAATAATAATAATAATAATAATAATAATAATAATAATAATAATAATAATAATTATGTTAATAATTTTCTTTTCAATAATGAATGGTATCAACAAATAGATAAAGTCACTATGGGTTCCCCTTTATTACCAACGATGGCAAAAGATAAACATTATGAGACAGAGATTTATAGAAAACCAACTGATACTGGTCATTATACTTCTCCAGAAAGCTTTTGTGAATTTAAGTATAAGAGAAATATGGTGAAGGGATTAATTTATCGTTCATGGTCTTTATCTTCTACTTTTGTTAATTCGGTAAAAAATATTGATAAATTGGTTGACTTTTGATAAAGAATGCGTATTCTAATATCTCTATATTCATTTTTATTGTTGATGATAAAAGAGACTGTTGACAAATTGATTAAAAATCCTAAGGATCCATTTTTTGGTAAGTCTGAGTGTAATTTGACAAATGAGTGTGAATTGAGTGTTGATTTAAATAATAGCAAAAATGCATATAAAAAATTGTGTCTAAATTTGTGTTAGTATTGCTGTACTCAATTACAAATTATACTCTTTACAAATTATAAAAGGAAGTTAAGTAAACAGATAGGAAATTTAGAATATAAGATCGTCTCTAATTCGTGTAAGGTACGCAATATGTTTATTAATAAATCAAAAACTCCGGTTGGATTGTGTTCTGATCTCGTTTATCCATTTACATGTAATGGGTGTAATGCCACATACATTGGAGAGACTTCCCGTCATCTCTGTACTCGAGTTCTAGAGCATTGTCGATTGAAGGGTTTGACCAATATAAGTGAGCACAATAGAGGCTGAAAAAGTGAAATAGGAATGTCTAATTTTAGAATTTTGTTGGAAAGTTTAATAATTATTGGGAACGCGTGATATGTCTCATAATGTTTACCTTTGCGTTGAATTAACAAATCTAAAAACGCAATTGATGACTTTCTCTCCGTTTCACATGTGAATACAATGTTTTTTTGTAAACTGTTCATAAAATGCAAAAACTGTTCTACATGTTTCTGGTTTTCAAATATAAGAAAAATATCATCCACATACCTTTTATACACAAAAGGTTTTTCAAATTGGAAAGAAGCAATTTTCTTTTCCAAACTAGCAAAAAATATTGATGCCATCGTTGGTGCTAAAGGGGAACCCATAGTGACTCCATCTATTTGTTGATACCATTCATTATTGAAAAGAAAATTGACATTTGAAGTAGCAAATTCAAGAAGTTTACGAAATGCCCTTCTATCCAAAATGTGATGTTCAGAATCATTTTCATACCACAACGTACAGCATGAGTCAATAGTATCAACCAGTGGTACATTCGTAATCAAACTACAAACATCAAACGAAACCATAACATTATTCAAAATTCGTTTTTCTTGACCATAATGTGTATGTAAAAAAAGTTGTATGATTTGTTAAATGGTCCTCAGTTTGAGAAATTAAAAGTGTCGAAAGAATGGAAAATTACCTCCTCTTGAGGATGAAGAGTTTGAACAAAGTGTTGAATAGTTTTATTAAGAAGATACTTATTAATGAAATAAGAATAGGTTTATGGAGTATGTCTTTTATAATTTTGGTATTAATGATATAAGAATGTAATGCTCATTACAACCAAACTTATATAAATTAATGATCTACTGATAATTGTCAGTAGCAATAATAATAATAATAATAATCAAAATAAGCCCTTGCTGCAAAGTAATAATTATATTGAAAAGTTTCGATTATTAAATACCCCTTTTCAGTTTCTGGAAGAAACTTTTTAATATATGGCTCTTTTATAGCTCTTTGAATATACACCAAGCGAAGTTGAGATAAATCACCTATAATATAAAAAAAATCAATAAATTTATAGCATATAAAGACAACAACTCATCTTGAGGTTGCTTGTAAAATAGTCACTGAGACAAACCCTACACTATAGAAAATCAAAAAATGACAGAGAAATAAAATAATGCACATTAACACAAACTATAATAAAACATGCATGTAAACTTTTAACATGTAGCCATCAGAAGTTGAAAAAACCCTTATAATAAATTAATTTATAGACATTTTTGAGATATTTTTAGAAAGAAAAATGGCGGAAAAAATTTTAATTTAAATTTTGAGGTTTTTGCTAGGAAATTTCGAGTAAATGAGGATGTATCTTCATATGATTTACCATTAAAACTAAAATTAATTTAATTTTTCAGACATTTCTGTCGAAAAAAAACAAAACCTGAAATCCGAAAAAAAGCATATATTGTAAATTTTATTAATATGTTTTAAAAAATAATCATAAACCAAATTATTTTGTGTACATATTTGAAGATTTTTTTTCAAAAGATGTATAAAAATATGATTATTTAATGCAATTAATAATTTTTATAACTTCAAAAATCACTTCACTTTTTTTGAATAATTTCCGAAAAATAAGTTATCATAAAATAAATCATTTCCTGAATATTTATAATCATTATTAATAATAATATACATGAGCTTGTAGATCAAAAGTTATAATTATAAGTTTGAATAATGATTTAATTTCCTTGTAAAATCATAATTCAACTCTTAAAACTTTATAACTTTAAACTTTAAAAAATAACTTACTTTGCAGCCATTTCAGAAATGGCTGAAATCCATTGATTTTTCACAAAAAGTAAATTCCAGTAAGTTGTTTCAACTTGCATTATCGCGGAATTTATCTGAACTTCGCTTGGTGTATTGATATTATGTCAAATTTTAATGCATGCGGAAAACGGACTGCTATTAGAATATTTACTACAATTGTCTGATAATTACCGGATATTTTACATGATATTTATGTATAAAGTGAAATTTTAGTTGACAATTGGCAAATTAAATAACAATGAACAAAATTGTAAGCTTATTTCTAAATTTTCAATTAATTCTTTAAAGTTTTTTTATGATATTATAATTAAATATTTTATTTTATTGCTTTATTTGCCTTAAAAATTTAAATTTAATTGTTTTTTTATATAATATTAGTTATTTGTTATTTAATATTAATTAATTTATATAAAATGTACATTTGTTTTTATTATCCAAAATTATTACTGGATTTAATTTTCTTTTAATTACAGATTTTACTGCTACTATTAGCTCCTTGCATTCTATCAAACTCGACTCGAACAAAAGACGAAATCGCCCGGGAAAGGTTTTGTTTGAATTACTGTAAGATCTCTTATAATTTATGCTGGGGAAAATGCAATGAGATAAAGTGCAAATATGACTGTTATAAACGTCATACAAAATGTATATCCATTTGTTATTAATTATTCACCTAGAATTAATACATTTTCTGTCTGTCCATATTATTTGTTTCAAAATTTAAAATTTTATTTTATTATACAACAATAATTCAAATGATTATGCTTATTGCATAGATATGAATTTGAAATTATTAAATATTTAAATTTTTATAAATTATTTAAAACAGATAGGAATTACAAATAATTTAATTTCAATAAATATTAATTTGTCATGCACGAATTGTTGTTTATTTCTTGAATAATAAATTTATTATAAAATTATAATTTTAACGTTTATATTACATGCAATGATAGAACATGGCCGTCGTAAATTATTCACAAAAAAGTAATATACAGATTGTAAAGCCGGAAGGTGACTGTTTAGAAGTCAAAGATATTCTAAACTTTAGTTATTTTATTGTTAATAAAAACACCAACTATTGCTGGTAAGTCTTTATTAAAATGTCAATAGACAATTTTAACACATTGTGTCCCGATTTATTTGACCTTTTTTGTTATACGGAATGTATTTAATTTTACTATAATTTGTTAAACGAGCATCAGTCATGTTGCAGAGAGGCACAAAGCATGCGTATGCACATTAATTGCAAGAAAAATACCACCCATAATATGCTAAGTTACAGACTCGTCATCTGTAACTTTGGCTATATAAATCGATGACGAGTCTCTTTCGTCAAATGTACCCAAAAGGATAAATAAAATGAATGAAAAAGTGAAACAAAAATGATCATTCAACGATATTCCAATGTAGTTATAAGACTGGATAAATACTAATATACTTTCTGGCGCAATTTTTGGTTCTTTTACTACTTACCAAATGACAGTAATTAATAAATATTTCTTTTTTTTTACAAAGATGATTTATTAAATTTTATTATTATTTGAATTATGTATAATTATTAATTACTTTATTTTAATTTTGTTTTTTTATTATTATTTATATTATATTAATTTTAAAAAATTTTATAGCTTTTGTTAATTTCTTTATTATTATTTCTATTATATTTTATCATGGTTTATAATTTTTATAATAATCTTAACATAACGAATATTAAGTTAATATATTTAAAATTACAAATACAAGTATTTAAATGACTTTTTGACCAGTTTGACGATTCTTATTCGAATTTAGGGTTGTTCTTTATCAAATTATAATCGTATGCAACACTTTCATATTTCCAACCCGATGCTTCGATGGCTAATTTTGGTGTAAGAAAATAATGGTGGTCACTTGTGATCTTTTGAAATTTGGATAACCTAAATATTTCTAATCCTTTATAACAGTAGAACCAAAACTGATGTTTTTTGTCTGTATATTTCAAAGTTATGTCCTTTCTTTTTGTTGTATTCGTATTATCCAAAAAAACTGTAAAATGTTATTGGGAGATATATCAACTCTTTGTATTCAATGCAGGTTCACTCAAGTCAAAAGTTTTCAAAAGGATACTAATTCATAACTGTATAATGAATAAGTCAGATCATTATTTATAATATACAATAGATTGACATTGACAATTTTAAATTTCTTAGAAACTTGAATCTGTCTCTCTTTAAACAATGTTGATATTGCAAAAGAATTGATTCAAATATATTTAGAAAATTTCAAATTTTGAAGCACATAAATTCAACATTCTGATAAATTCAAAATTGATTGATCGATGTAACTTGATCTATCTGGGCATATTTGGTTCTTATCAAGCAACTGCTACAATTGCATCATCCGAAATTGTGAAACACATGTTATCATTTTGTATTTGTTAATGCACAAACTTAAATTCATTTGGGAGTTTTGTTATACAACCAAAATAACTCTTTATTATATTATATCGAAATTTATTTTTTATTTAATAATAAGTAGTATAAAAATTTAACTACTTAAAATTTGAAAATCTTCAATAAATAAAAATTTAACCTGTATATAACTTAACTTATTTTTGTTTAAATTTCAAGCACATTTTAAAAGAAGTGTCAAGTCTAAATTTATAAAATAATTTTAAAAACAAACATTTTTATAACGTTAGGTAACGAAATTCGTATAAATAACGCTATTTGGTAGCGTTTTGCGACACTGCTATTATTTAATAATTTACAATAAATTTTATCCAAACTATTCGTTGATTACACTCTGAACTTGGTGTCAGGGGCGGCGCAAAGTGATAAGCATATTAAGCATCGCATGGGGGCACATACCAGGATTGGGCGACAACGTTGAGATGAACTTTAAAAATTATTATGAATAAAAAACATGAACATGAAAAACAAAAACATAAAATGAATATAAAAAAAAACTCAAAATATCACATTTTTATAATCTGGAGCACTTTTTTCAGGTAGCTCAATTGTCGGGCGCTTATGTCGGGGTACTATCGCTATCGTACACACTGCCTCAAGGCGAAAATACACGGAAATTCATTCGGTTCCACATTGTCTTCGTGATAGTGTTAAAAACCTTGTGTATGTGAGATTCAATTCGAATGCGAAAATTATATAATACATGTTTTGTTAGTTGTTACGAAAAGTATGCCTTATTTTAAAGGGGCGCTTATTTTAGCTTTACATAGAGGCGCCCAAGTTTAAGCCACCCCTGTTTATTGCTAATGTTGATATGTTTTATGTAATTGCAAATACGCTTAGTAATTTTTATTCAATTTCCTTCATTTTGTGTTGAAAGTAATTTCTCCACTTTTGATACACATACCATTTTTATTGTAATCTGTAAATCGTCCAATAAATCATGAAATTCATACGATCTATCAAAATACTATTAAAGTATAAATTTTTTGTATTAGTCTTAATAAATGTAAATCATAATGTTATTCATTACATGTAATAATATTTATAATTCTATATCATATAAACATATGATGAATTATAAAATAAATATAATAAACAAATTTAAACAAAATAAATTTTGTGCTTATAACAATAATTTATTGTTGATTTATTTGATTGGGAATGTTACTTTTTAATATATTATTCTTTTATATGTCTTTTAATATATTGCTATTATGTCAAATTTTAATACATGCGAAAAACGGACTGCTATTAGAATATTTTCTACAAGTTTCGGTTAATTACCGGATATTTTACATGAGATTTATGTATAAAGTGAAAGATTTGTTGACAATTATCAGATTAAATAACAATGAACAAAATCGTAAGTTTATTTAAAAATGTTTAATAATTTATTTTTAAATATTATTATTAAAAATTTTATTTTATTAATCATTCATATTGTTAAAATGCAAATATTTGTTTTTATTATCCAATCATATTACTGGATTTAATTTTCCTTTAATTACAGATTTTACTGATACTTTTCCTTACTTGTATATTATCAATTGCCACCGTTACAAGTGTCAGGGCCCGGTCGAATTTTTGTTCAAATTTCTGTAAGTTTTCTTATGATACATGTCGGAAAAAATGTGATCGAATTAAGTGCAAAAAAGCCTGTTGGGAAAGTTATGGAAATTGTAAAACTAATTGTTCTTAATAGTTTGGGGAATTTATATAAATTAATAAATTTTTTGTCTGTCTATATTATTTGTTTAAGAAATTGAAATTTTTAATTAAATATTATAATTTCAAAATTTTCAAAGAAACTCAATTTAATATATTTAGGATGATTTATTTTATTTAATCTAACATAATAAAAGCTGCGAGGGGAGAAAGGTATATTATTATTGTTTCTAATATATTTAATTAATCTTATAATAATCTTAACACAGAACAGATATGTAGTAAATTTAGTACAATTCTTATTTAAAATTATGAATATGACAATAAATATTAACAGCAATAAATAATAACAAATATATAACAACACGTGTATTAAATTGATATGCACTTAGAAGTACATCAATGATTTGATGAGCAGTTTGAAGAAAAGGCATTTTGATTTTGTGGTATGTTATTATAAAAAATATATAAATAAATTACAGGAAACCGCAGTGTTAAGGTGAGTTGGAAGTTGTATATTATTATTGGAGTACTTAATAATTCACGAGTTTTACTCCACTTTTGTACTTTTTTTCCTTCAAAAATAAGTTATATAATGCAGTGTTTCTCAAACTTTATGGCACTTCGGAACCCTATCAATTTTTTTTCGTCGTCGCGGAACCCTTCGGAAATTTTTATAGGCAGATGAGTATTATCAACGTATATATTATAATCCTTGTTTTTGACATATTTGTCGATCAAAAAGGTTGAATTTATTTTAAGAAATTTAAAAAGGGAAAGTTTCATATTAATGAACTTTGATAGTAATTTATTTGAAAAAAACTGCCACACTGAAAATAAAAATAAAGTTTTACTCTAAATTGTTTTTATTTAAGTAAAACTAGCAAAGAAATATTTTATTAAAATTAAATATATATTAAGTATTTAATAAAAAAAAATATTAATATAAAAACATTTAATTCAAGAAAAAGCAATAATTTTTGTCTCAATGGGAAGAATGAGTTGCATTGACTTGCATAAATCTTCAATACTTGGTGGAAGATTTGTTAACGATAATCTTATAATCGATGTCAAATTTAATCTATTTCGTTGTTTAGTCTTGGTTAAAGTAACTGTTGAAAATCTGCTCTCACATAAATAAGTGGGAGGAAATGGGAGAATAGTTTGAAATGCTTTCTCACTTAAAACTTGTTACGTCTGATAAGAGATCAGCTAATAAATTTTCTTCAACTATAGATAGAATATTTCTTGTATTTGTGAAATTGAATGGGTCTAAAACCCACAGTGCATCTGTTCTCGGGTTTTGGCTTAGTGGAAAATATTCCTAAATTTTGATAAAGTTTTTAAATAATTAACTATAATTATAAATAATTGATTGGAATTGTAATATTGATTCCTATTTTTAGCTTCCGTTAAGCAGCTGAACATATCGAAGTGGTTGTTTTCAACTCTCTGAATCCTAATTTTTTTTCTTTTGTACTTGTATTTTATTATAACTATCAATCATTTTTTTGTTTCTTGTAGGGATAAATTCAGTTCGTTCAAAAGTTGAAAAATATCGGCAAGATAACAAAATTTTATGTTCCACTCCATGTCCTTGAGGAACTGAACAAAATCACTATTTTTACTTGAAAGAAAGGCAGTTATTTCTTCTCTCAGTATGTTCTTTTTTCCGACCCTTGTATAACCAGTGAACTTCCGTGTGCAATAATGTATTATGAGATGATCCCATTTCCTCGTACCTTTCAAATAATCTTGAATTCAGTGCACTTGATTTTATATAATTTACCGTTTTAACAGTTGTTTTTAATACCTGATTTAAATCAGCACTAATATGTTTACTCGCTAGCATTTCTCGGTGTATCATACATTGTGTATCTATTACATTCGGAGCTATTTCTTTAATTTTTGAGACTAATCCTAAATTTAATATAGACTTTGTGAGAAATTAAAGAAATAACCGAATGCCGGAACTGCTATTTCTTTAATTTTTAAAATTTTTTGTAATACAAGTTATGGTGAGTAAAAATATATCTATAAGCATTAATATCTTATTTTAGTTTATAGTTATATATATATATATATATATATATATATATATATATATATATATGTGTGTGTGTGTGTGTGTGTGTATTAAATATAAATATATGTAAAGTAGACCATGAAAAGTTTACAAATATTTTTCTACATTTTTAAATCGAAATTTTAAAAGAATCCACTAAATTTTTTTAATGTTTAAAAATGTAATGAAATTCTAACTGAAACTCTCAGATAATAAAATCTATGGTTATTCTCCACTATTTTTTACATTAAAATTCAAATACGAATGGAATTTCTCGTGGAACCCCAAAATTTTGTTCGCGGAAAACAGTTTGAGAAACACTGATCTAATGAATATATTACTAAAAAAGATATTATGATCTCCGGCGTCGAACAGTGGATTCGCAGAAATAATTCATAGTTAGGGACAAAATATATATTCAACTGGTTTTTCCAGTGAGGAGCTTGATTTAAAACAATTCATGTTCTAGAACGTCTTTAAAAGATATCATCTATTTTGCAGTTTCTACTGTCTCATTCTGTGTCTCCTCATGTCTCTTCATTATCTTCATTCATTTAGGTTGATTTTAACATATTCGGAGCATTATCGGTCACTGTTTGGACACTAATTTAAATTAAATTTAAAATATGCCAATGGATTAATTAATATGGAATGGGCATTAGGGATCAAAAAAACTTAACCGACATTCATTAAATGAAAAACAAATCCTCAAAGTCAGAGCAATGTTTCTCGGAATAATTCTAAACTTCTGTTCGTACTTCTGATTTTTCTTAATATTAGATGAGTCCCATCTAGCACAGAGCGTTCTGATTGGTTGACGGAAAACGTAGATTCATCGAGTGATGACTCATCGTGTAAGGGTCATTTTGATGCGTCGTAGGTCTTTGTGTGACTCATGGTATGACTCAGGGTAAAAGCATGAGTCATACTTTTTTCAAAAAAAATTTTAAGTATTTTATACTATACAAAATTTTGATAATTTTTTTCTGAAAATTTTAAAAATGTCGCTTTTCAGAACTAGCAATACCCCTAAACTTTGCTTCACACATTTCTTTACGATCAACGATTTTACAGTTGTTATAATTGTATTAATATTGCTATTATTATTATTATTATTATTTTTATTTTTATTCATTACAATGATTATTTTTACGTATCGTTTTAAAATAAATTTTAAGATAAACATATTTTGAAATATTTGCATAATTATCCTTATCTCTAGGTTATTAAATTATTAAACTCTAAACTTCTTGTAGAAACAAATAATATGCAAATCTTTAAAACAAAGTATTTATAGATTTAGAATTGTAGTTTATTGTAAGATCCATTTCCGTCTATGTATTCCTTAGTAAGTAGACTTTTGATACATTTGTAAACTAATGTTATTTATGATAAAATATTTATTTTTATTTATAAAAAACATTTTGTTTCACAGGAAAATTATAATATTTTTTCATCATTTCTTTTCAGAATTACATTTAATAATTCATTACAATTATATATTATATTAAATAATGTAATATTTCTTGAATATCTTTGAAGAAAACCATTTATGACTATAAACAAAAATTTAATTTATTTATATTTAATATTTTAAATGAACTTTATCTTTTATACTTTTTATTTGTATTAAAAATTAATGTTGGCTATGATTATGATTGGTTGTTTAAAAGGAATAAAAATAAACAACGATAGAAATTAAAATCAAGATTTATTATCAAATTATCGAGAATTTTATCAAAAAACATTTTTATATCAGATATCAAAACAATTTTTCAGTAATGACGGTCAAAGTGACATAATAAAACCGGTTGTAGAGAAAATAAAAAATTATAAAAAATTTAAAATGAAAAAAAATAATTTTTGTTTAAATAAGGAGTTTTATTCAAAAAAAGCAAGATGTCGAAAATCAAAATTAGATTACTTGCTCCGTTTTTCAGGCGCTTTTCAGTCATTAGTTAAAAATGGAAAAGATAAAAATATTCAAAATTTAATATAAATTTACTTACCAAAATAATCTATTGGCAGACTAATGCAATAAACCCATTAATTTGCAAAAACGCACAAAAGCTCTATTAATGGCTGATTAACATTTTACATGAACAAACAAGCAATAGTTTAATATATTATAAAATATATTGTATAAAATATACAAATATTATATAAGATATAATAAAATAATGTGCAATAAATAAAACCATTAATTATCTGTAACTTCAGATACTAAGACCAGTCTTTCTCAATTTGGACGATAACGCCCCCTTGTGTGCGTTTGAGACCTAGAGGGGGCGTTAAAGGGCACAGAAAAAATGGGGGGCGTTGACGTGGGTTAAGAGGGCGATTGTAGATTTGTAATTTTATTTACTTTAAATTTCACTAAAATTAAAACCTACCTACTACACAATAACGAATAATTATATTATATTTCTACCCTGTATTATGGTATAAAACCTTAAAATACTTAACATAGATTTCGTAGAATAGCACGCACGCCGTACGCAATCAAGTTGTAACAAGTTTCTGTTAAATAACGCTATTGGAGCAATGTGGTAACAATTGTTCTGTATCATTAAAATTTATTTACATGTAATACATTTTGTATATTATACAATTAAATAATCTTTAGGAGGCGGTAGCAAATCAAATTGTGTTTTAAAGGGCGATGGTTAAAAAAACCTTGAGAAACACTGTACTAGACCATAGAAGTTAATATCTAAGGAAACCTATTTCAAGGGTGACTTTATTTTGTCGCGCGCTAAATTTTGCTTCACATATTTATTTACTATCAAAGTTTTCAGCAATGCACTGACATTTATAATATTTTCCAGCTGTTAAAATTGCATAATATTCAAAACCCGAAGACTTTGATAATAGTTTCTTTGAAAATGCTAACTTATGGAGGGGGAAAAGATATTAATAACTAAAAATATTGAAATTTTAAAAATCATTTACATCAACTAAGATATACTAGTCAAATTACACTCAGGCATTCTCAAACATGGATTCTTGGGATTATTTATCATCTTTCCAACAGTCTCTTTTATAAGCATTAATAAAAATTATTTTGAATACATATTCTTTTTCAATAACTAAACCAATTTATCAACACTTTTTACTGAATTTACAAAAAATTTAAAGATGGTGAACGATAAAAAAATCCCTTTACCATATTTCTCTTATACTTGAATTCACAAAAAAATCCAGGATAAGTATAAATTACCAATATAATAATTTACAAAATCAAAAGTACATTTAAATAATTTATAATAAAACATTTTATCTGAATGCTTATATTTTATATTTACTTTTTAAATTAAAATTCATTCGAATTTTCATAATATTAAATTACTTAATAATCCCTTCAATATAATTAATTTAATTAATTTTGGAAATAATTTTATATTAGCGGTAATTATCTGTTTAATATTATTCATTCACGTTGCGAGATTTAGTTATATTTTAATTAAGGTTATTCTAACACTTCTTGTCACAATAGCGACTCAATCAAGCGGAACAACGCGATACCAATGTTTGCGTAATTGCGATGGTTCTCGCTCTCTATGCCTGAACAAATGCGTCGACGAAAAGTGCAGAGATTTGTGTAGGACCGATAATGGAAGTTGTCATGCCAAATGTTTTCTTTGCTATAATATTAGAAATTCACATTGCGAAACATAAATATAGATTGAAAATCATAATTGATTGTGTTAAACATAGCACCAAGAAAAATACAGTTTGAATTTATTTTATTTTAATATTTATATACAGTAAAACCTTGGATTGCGAGTAATTTTGGTTGCGACTATTTTGCAAGACGAGCAAATTTTTACAATAAATTTTACTTGTTAAGCGAGCTAAGTCTTGTTATACGAGTAACGAATCATTATTTGTTATGAGTTATTCGCTTTGATATACGAGTGCTTCGGATTACAAATACGTTTCCAAAACGAATTAAGCTTGTAAACCGAGGTACCGTTGTATATATTAAACTTAGGCTCTTTATCAAACACATTATTTTCAAATTTTAAGTACATTACATACAAAAATTATTTAATTATTCATAATTTCTTGTTAAATATAACTAATTGAAATTTATTACAGCGGATTAAAACATTATATATATTATGTCATTTTGCACGGAGTCTGTTCACAGTTATTCCTAGTTGCATGATCTTGTTTTGATGTTAATAATATATCTATTATTAATCTTTTAGTAGTCTTTCCAAATTCGTGAAAAGTGCATGAACTGTAAAATTATTTTTTCATCCATTTATGCAATATTAGGTAAGTAATAAAAAAAAACTGACAAAATTGTAAATATGCAATTTCATGAAAATTAAGTTTTTAATTTTGTAGTTTTTTAAATAAATGAAAATTTTTCATTATTCATTTTTGATATTTGTATTTTTTGTTCGATTGTTTATTTTTATTCTTTTTAAACAATTTATTCAAGAAAAATAACATAAATTAAATTAATTTAATTTCGTACTTTTAACATTAGTTTATTTTTGATTTAATATATTGATATTATGTCAGATTTTAATACATGAGAAAAAAGGGATAGGTTTAGAAAATGTCTTCCTATTTTCTGATAATTACCGGATATTTTCCAAGAGATTTCTATATAAAGCAAAATAATAGTTGACAATTAACAAATTTAATAGCAATGAACAAAATCGTAAGTTTCAAATTTTTCAATAAATTCTTTTTATAATATTAAAATTAAACATTTTATTTTATTGCTTAGATTTTATATTTTCCAATCCAATTTAAATTCAATTGGGTTTTTTTAACATATTATTTATTTTTAACTTGATAATAATTAATTGATTTAATTATATTAATAATTATGTATTAACTAAATGGAAATATTATATTGTTTTATTATTCAATCATGTTGCTGTATTTAGTTTTCTTTATATTACAGTTTTTACTGGTACTTCTCGCTACTTGCCTTCTATCAATCTCGACTCCAGCAAGTGCTAATGCCCAGAAAGAATTGTGTTTGAAATTCTGTAAAGTTGCTTATGATATTTGCTGGAAAAAATGCGATGGCATAAAGTGTAAATATCGCTGTTGGAAAGATCATAGAAAATGTAAATCCAAATGTGCTTGATAATTTCATCAACTTGATCACATTTGTTTTAAAAAATATATTTTAAAAATATTTTAAAAGTTTATTTGTATAAGATTTTAATAAAAATGATATCCAAACTATAATGGATGAAACTCATGACTTGAGAGGTTGAAATATTTAATTTCAATGGTAACGTCCAACCTATCCAAGAAAGAATTCACTATAAAAGCATAAAAATTTAAGTGAAATGTTAGAAGTATGAATATTTGTAAAAGACTTTGTTGAACACAAAAGAGTCTTTAAATTTATATTGTGATGGATGGGAGATTGCTATGTTTAATAAAACTGAGATTCCTTGCCTAACTATATGTTTTATAACAGTTGAAATAATTAACAATAACCCATTTCTTTGTTTTGATGCTATGTACAAAATATTCATTCTACAGAGAAATCCAGAATTACATAAATAAAAATTTATTTTAAAATATTTAAAATTTATTTAAAAATATTTTTAAAATATTTTAAAATATTTAAGAAACGTTTAAAGAACCTTATAAACCATTTAAAAATATTTTTAAAAATATTTAAAGAAATTTAAAACTTATCCTAAAATATTTTGAAAAATATAAAAATATTTTAACTCATTTTAAATTTATTTAAAAATACTTAAAACTTATTTAAAAATATTTTAAATAATTTTAAAATATTTAAAAACTAAAAAATATTTAAAAATTATTTATAAATATTGAAAAAATTAAACCTATTTAAAAAATATTTTAAAAACCTATAAAAAAACTTAAAACCATTTAAAAAATAAATTAAAATATTTTAAATATATTTTAAAAGCCTAAAAACATTTAAAAATATTTAAGAAACATTTAAAAACAAGTAAAAAATATTTAAAAAATAATTTAAATGTTTAAAAATATTTAAAACTTATTTAAAATATTTTAAACCCTAAACCCTCTTTAAAAATATTAAAAAATTACTTGAAAATATATAAAAATAATTAAAAATATTTAAAAAATATTTAAACATATTTAAGAAACATTTTAAGAAATTCAAAAACTATTTTTAAAAATTTAAAAGCCACGTTGGACGGATCAAAACGGACGGTGAAATGGAAATGGTCTGAAAGGCCACCAACGCTTTGAAACCAATGTGGAATGTATCATTTGAAAGAGGAAATACGTGAGAAAAACCTTGAAATCAGTGTTCATTACTAGTCTCGGTGTTGCATTTTGGTATAATATGTTTCTACAAACCTGTTATTCTTCGAAATCATCAGGTTTGCCAAAACGATTTAGAGTTGAAATTATGAGCTTGGAATAATAGGTAGAGTAAAAAGTGAAGCCTATGGATATATATTACCATGACCCAAAAGACACCTACACACAGCTACGGGTAGTAAATGAACTGTTTAAATAAAAACTCATGCATAGACTTCTCGAATGTTTATTTGTTTAACATATCCTACCACCCTAAAGTCTTTTATAAAAATGAATAACTGATATTAATCAGTATCAGCTCAACTTTGGACAATCTTTGATTGTTATGTAAAATAAAATCTTTTGCACTCATTTATCATCCTTCAGGAGAAAAATTGCATATCTGAGTTAAACAATAGTTATAATAAATAAAGAATTAAAGATAGAAATTTTGGTTCTTTGGCTGTTCCGATTTTTACATAGGGGTTACAACCACTGGCCACATGGGTTTTTGGACCGAAATACCCATGGCTAAGACGCATTTTAACACGGAGACAATTACTATGATTCTTTTGCAAGTCAACGGTGACATATTCTGTGGTTAAATATATTTCAATAAAACTAGACAAATATCCGCCAAATTATACAAATACACTCATTCCTCTATTTATACGGTAAGTAGATTTCATGAAAAACCGTGTAAAACAAAAAACAATGCATACAGAATAGGAGGAATGGCTCAACTAACCTTTACATCATGTAAATTAAATCAACATTCTGTGTAAGCACATTACCTATGACAACTACTTTTCTAAACACCATTTTGGGTAATTTACTTTCCTTCACAAACGTTTCCTTTACAATCGTTCAATAAATATGAAAATAAAGGTAAATAAAGGTGAACATTTACAACCAAGTCCTAAGCATTCAAATGACTTTAATAATCACTTCAAATCTTTTTTCAATCGGCACTTTTGCAACGTTATTTTGCATAGATCTTTTCCCGGGCAGTTTTAGGATGGTTTGTAAAAGTGTTTTGTATATTTCCTTTAGACCTTTGGTGTTTGTCGCGTTTTGTTTCGTTAATGGCAAATATTTATTATATTTCATATAGCATTTCCCAAATGGTACCAATAATGTCAAAAAAGTAACTTTGGAAATCGTGTTTTATTTAATTGCCTGCCTCCTGTTGATAATGTTGATTGATGTTAATATTCACTTATTTCTTTTTAAATTTCTCCTGGTATTTTATATTTCTCCAATATTCTTTTATTAACCTAAAGTTTCAGTTATACGACTTTGTATAAAATTCAAACATCATATTTCTACTCCTCTATTACATAGAATTAACCCCAGCTGTCCCGAGAGAGAGTTTAATAGGAGAGCTTGCTGAGCTCTACTATTTGTCTCAATATATCGACTGGCGCACATTCACAAATTGACATTATATAATCATATCTTAATAGTATTCATTTTGGTGTAACAACGGTACCGGTTACGTTTTAAAAACTCGTGCATGGACTTCTCGCACGTTTATTGGTTTAATATTTTGGCGCGTGGATTATCTGAGATAGAAAATGAAATATATATTTGAAGTCCGATCTTGTTCCAACCAGAATCAATACTGGAAATCCGAAATGGAGATAAACGAGAGAACAATTTCACAGTTCAGTGCGAAGGCAGAAATCCTGTTCTGACCTTGAAGGCCTTGGAACCCGCCAAAATACCCCAGTTGAAATGGGTAAACGAAACCAGCTGTGTGTACAATGTTAATGAAAACGACAATAAATCATTCAAATCCTTCACCGGGGAAAACATTTTCACGATGGATGAAAACGATCTAACCATATTTGTACCTCAAATCGATAATCGTGGCAGTATCAATCATGAAGTATAATAATGAAGATCTATTGCTAATTGCTAGTCACCCAAAGGGAGCAGTCGGTCAAACATTATCAATCCTATACTGATTAGGTGAAAAACAGATTATGGAAGACTGCATCTGAAGAATATCGTGAAGAAGTACGAAAAAATCGGATTTTAAATTATAAGACGATGTTAACGTAATTCATGAAATTTACCTGAAATTTAGAAACAAATTGGTCGATGATGTCACATCCGGAAACCAACAGAACGTCGTTTCCTCCAAAGTGAAGCTAATTTCCAAAACTAAATAGCAAGACATCGGGAATGGAAGCCGGAAAAAAGACCTATGGATAGACATTCAAATCCCATCCAAATTAAAAATGCTTGAAATGAGTTTGGCACACAAGAAACTTCTAATTTTTCTTCATTAACTTGATGAACTAAATTTAAATTTTTATTTCAAAAGTAATTTGTAAGACCTAATCTTTCGAGAGAAAATGTAATAGTTGAAACACTACCAGTACCAATCTGCTGACTATTCTAAAATATTCTTAATTGAAATCTTATAATATTTATAAATTACTTATACATATTTATCGATAGCAAAATAAGCTGCCGCTTTTTTACTTATTTCATTCAAGGACATTATAAAATTTACGATAATTATTTAAACAATAACGATATTATATTCCAAATTTTATGTTTTAAGCCTATAAATTTCACGCTTTATAATAAAGGTCTAAATTAATTTAACTTATGTGATTCCTTCTTTCTAAAATTCTACTGAAATAGTAAAAATATTTCAAAATAATTGAACAAAAAATTTAATAAAAAGTTAAACTTATTTTACTTTTATTGTTTTGTGAGTAATGTAAGAAAGGATAATAAAAGAATATTTCATAATTAATTAAATCAACTTATTATGTAATACTATATTATGTAATAGCGGTTCGTGACCTTGTAACCCACACATACAACACTTCTTGCCCTCCACTTGTTACTCGTTGCTAGGCAATGTTGGCAATGTAACCAATGGTTATGAGACCGCAAATGGTGAGATCTGCTCTCAGAACTGCTAAGTCACGACCTCATTCTGGGTTCAACGCGCTACTGATAGAAGGCCTACGCGCGGTTTATAATTCTGGTCCCTTCTACATTAATTAAGATACTATGTCAACTCTCGCCTAGGTGACTATTTTACTATTTAAAGCATGTTGTCATTTAATTCTTGGGAAAATATTTTTATAAATCCACGAAATAACTCGAAACATTTTTTTCAATACACGATACATTCACAATATTCTCTTTCAATAGTTTATTTGTTCGGGGTTATCTCCACTAACTGCTGGAAGTGTTGCTTCGCGCGTTCCGCTTTTCCGGGCCTAGGATGAGACCGTTTGGGTATTGCTTTCTTGGTCACTTTGACCGCCTCTCGATAAGCGATTTGCGCGGGAGCGAATACTAGCGAACAAGTAACTTGATTGTCCTTATATTTATTTAATTTGGAGATGATCAAAAAATAAATTAATAACTTTATTCAAATTTAATCATAAGTCTATTTCATAGAATTAATTTTCATTAACATACAATTAATTTTTATAAACTACGTCTTAGTTCATGAACGACCACATCTTCGTTGATTATCATAGTACCAGTAGTTCGAATTATCCTTTGGCCGGGGCTCGCATACGCGTGTTCCTCGTCCTTATGTTGAACTCCTATGCTATCCAAAGCTGGTGTCCAGATAAGGCGCCTCGGCACCACAACATTAATTGATGCTTCCATTTCTTCTAAGGCCGGATCGTCCAATTCATAGGAGATCCCGTAGCTTGGAGTATACCCATCTGTGCTGGGTATGTGGCCTGATGCAATGTCTGCATTTACTCTGTTAAGATGGCGTCGCGCCATGATTATTTGCTACTGTGTTCGTCGTTGTTCCTCAAACTTGGCTAAAGTGTACTCATCCTTCTGTGGTGCTTCTCACGTCGGATTTCGTCTTGGGTTGGGTTTTATTGTTACACATGACAGCTCGATCTAACAGATTGGTTGAAATGAAATTATTTAAAGAGGGAAATGATTTGTTAAGAGTAAATTTATTTTATGGAGAAATAGTTGATTAAGTTTAATTTTATTCTCTCTCTCTTTTTTTCTCTCTGGTTGTCTGCGAGTCAGTTCTACCAATTATCTACTTATAATTTGTAAATAAAATATTTACTATTTAACTATTAACTATTTATATCTATTTATATCTATTTATTTTTTATTAACTACTTATATTTAGATTTACCTATATTATTATATATAATGTCAATGTTTGTATAAGCGTTCATTCTACACTATATGATTATGATTCTTATACGATTATGACATTAAATAATCATAATAATGCGGCATATCATTGTCCAATAATAAATATACAAAATTGCAAAATATTTATTTTTATTTTTGAAACAGCTACAAGTGTCATTCAACAGATTTTTATATACTGATTAGTTTTTAATTTACTTTGTTAAAATATTATCAAAAATATTTCCGTTTCAACAGATTTCAGAGTTCAAACATAAAAATTTGTAAACTCTTGCGTTAGTGAAATTAAAGCGAAAAATTACACAAAACAAAATATTATTCTATGGAAAATGAAATATTATTATTATTATTATTATTATTATTATTATTATTATTATGATTATTATTATTATTATTATTATTATTATTATTATTATTATTATAATTATTATAATTATTATTATTATTATTATTATTATTATTATTATTATTATTATTATTTATTATTATTATTATTTATTATTATTATTATTATTATTATTATTATTATTATTATTATTATTATTATTATTATTATAATTATTATTATTATCATTATTATTATTATTCTTATTATTATTATTATTATTATTATTATTATTATTATTATTATTATTATTATTATTATTATTACTATTATTAATCAATAAAAGTTATTTATAAAGATTATTGTTTGAAAAAATTCAAGTATTTAAAAAATACTTTGATTTAGACCAAAATATTATTTTTATGCATCATTTTAGTTTTAGTCATTTCGAAAAATTTTAATATTTTATAAATTAATAAAGTTATATTTTTCTAAATTTCAAGAATAAGAATTTTTTAAAGAGTGACGTTCTTGATTATTATAACATTGTTAATGTTTGTATGTTAAAGAACTTTATATTTGTTACAATCTGTATTCTTAAAGATAAAAACCTGTCAAAGAAAATTGTAAAAAAAAAGTGCAAAAGCAAAGAATTATTTTTTTCATTTGTTCACGATTTTTCCATTTTGATTTTTTTATTTCGTACAAGTTACGCAATGAAAACAAAATATGGTTTTAAGTTTTATGTAATTCTTAAAAATATTTTTTTAAAATGTGTAATTTTACCTACACTAGCAAATCAGATACGGACAAGGGTGACTGGAAAGATAAAAAAGTTCATTTGTGTTATTTTTTAACAAAATAAATTCATGTTGAAGCTAAAATGTATAAAAACTTTTAATGGACTTTAAAGTATTTTATTCCTAATTATGGTTACCAAAATCAAAAGTACAGATTTTTGTCAAGATAATTGCAGCCAGAAAGTCATGAAATAAAATTATAAAACATGATGTTATCTAATTTCCATTTCCGAATAACATAATTAGTGGCAACGATAAATATAATATTTAAGGAGTTTGCATAAATATAATTTAGAAAAAACTGAAAATAATAACGAGTCAACATGAGAAAATCTGTAAGTGATTTCTGTTATATTTTCACAGTATATTATGTTATTTTCAGACAATTTTATTCGTTGTTCTTGTAGCCATGTTTGTTCTGATAATGGACACGGTTGAAAGTAAAGACATCAAACATCTTTGCAAAGCTGGTTGTAAAGCAAATGGAAAAACATGTTTTAAAGGATGCAAGAAAGAAAATACAAAATGTAAAAAGTCCTGCAAACAGTCGAGAAAAAAGTGCAAGAAAGAATGCAAGAAACGATATTCTTAGATCAAAAAATATTTAATAAATAAATTTCAATTTGTTTTAATTCTACAATTTTTATTTTTTATAAATTTAATCCTTGCATTTTTATAAATTACATTCATAAAATCAACAAAGAAAACCTTTGGAAATGGAGTATAATATATCAATTTAAACAATTAATTAATTTGATGATTATTTCAAAAGATTAAACCAAAAACATACACTTTATTTTCAGTATTTTTATTTAGATTTTTGCTTTTTATATTTTTGCGTTTAAAATCTGCGTTAAAAATCTAGTTTCATTTTAAAGTATTTATATATCATACTATTACAGCGTTTAAAACAACTTACCCGTTTAAGTTTATAAGAAATTTCTTGAATTTGAGTTTAACATTTTTTTAATAATAATAATTTAAAACTTTTATATATTAAATTGTGACACTAAATAAACATAATCTCTAAAAATCAGATATTAAAGTTCATCTAAAAGTTAAAAATCTTTTGTAATAATGTTTTAATATAATGTTGTTTTAAAATTAATTATTTTATTAATGTTTAGATTTTTTAATTACTGTTATTATAAAAATATTTAATATGAACAATTCAGTAATACAATGAGTTTCGTTTAAACAATACTTAAATATTAAAAAAAAACTTTTAAAACACTTATATAATTTTTACAATATAAATAACCGAATATTTAAAAAAAATCCTCTAATTTGCAAAGTAATTTGCAATTAAAGAAAAAGGTAGTTTTGTTACTCAGTAGTTGAGAGAGATGTAATTGTCAAATTACAAAATAAAACTTTTATTAAATTATTATAAAAAAAATTAGATAATGATAATCTGGTAAAACTCTATTTGTAATGATAACTGGAATATTATTAAATGCTATTAATTATTTATTAATTATCATAAAATATATTATTTATGTAGGACCAAAAGACATTTCAAAACTAAATACAAACGAAATAAATAAAATATATATGAATCGTAAATGAATTTTAATGAGAAAAATTTTATTAGATAAAATAATAAAATGAATGAAACGTTACAAGTACATTTTTAAAAACAAATATGTGAATAGTACGATAATTTTTATAAATAAAAAAATCAAGTAAACCAAGAAATCAGATTCGAAGATAAATAGAAAAGACTTTTTTTTAACAGTTTGGCAATAAAAGACTTCAAAGTTTATTAAACAATTGCTATTTAAATCTCTGGATTAGATGTGAATAAATTTGTTTAAATTAAATCTCCAAATTAATTTCATATCCAATAAAAAAACACAATGTCAAACTTTATTTTTTTCGATTAAATTAAACAAACGAAATTTATTTTATATAATAAATTAATATTTTAATTTTTATAAATAAAAACTTTATAAAAATATAGCCGTAAATTAACTAAGAAAAAATTGGTGTATAAAATATATTACATTTAATACAGCAATAAATAAAATTACTAATAATAAATCAAAAAACCAGCCTATAATAAAAGTGAGTTATTACCAAAATTGACATTAAAAAAGACATGCGGTATTAATTATTATCATACAATAGATATTCATATTTATATGTGCAAAGGTGTTTTAGGTAAGATTAAAAAAATTTGTTTATTTATATCATTATAATTATCTGTATAATAATAATTTCCAAAGTAAAATAGCAAGAACTCACTGAATTATATCACTTGACGTTAACAATGGCGATTTTAGGGCGGTATACGGTAACATAAGATTGTCAGAATCGGTGCTATCAATTGCACGTTGGTGTGGATTATATATATAACCGTCGAAATCACAATGTTTATGTAATACACTATCCATATGTATTTCGTTTGATAATAGTGTTTTAATTTTATGAGTGTTAAAATTTTTATACCGCGTAAAAAGTGCATTTATATTTAAACTTATTTAGTGTTGGCTACAATATATAATATTATAAATAAAATTAAAAATAAATTATAAAAAAATTATAAATAAATTCTCAATGAATTTTGAGGGGAAATAAATATTTATTTTGTAAGCAACATTTTGTGCATAATTTATAATTCTAATGTAATTAATTGTATTATTAATTAAATATTTATATTAATAAAAAAAATTTCGGATTTAATAAAAAAAAATTCATAATTCTTGGTGGCAAAATCAAAAGTTCATCTAATTGCAGATAATTACAGTCAGGAAGTCAGGAAATCAAATTATCAACTCTGTTGTTATCTAATTTTCATTTCCGAGTACCCCAATTAGTAAAAGGGTCCAATTTTATAATTATGGGAAACCCTATATAAATAAAATTTAAATAAAGGAAAGATTTATGTAGAATCAACATGAGAAAATCTGTAAGTGATTTGATTTTATATATATTTAATTTATATTCTTTTATGTAATTTTAAGACAATTTTATTCATTGTCCTAGTAGGAATATTATTTGTAGTTGCACAATCGATTGAAAATAAAAATCCCGAGCATGTCTGCAAAGTGAAATGTCGAAAAATGAGAAAATTATGTGCAAAGTCGTGCAATATAGACGACAACAAATGTAAAAAATTGTGCAAAAGAACAAGAAAGAAATGCAGAAAACAATGCAAAAATAAATCTATATAATCAAATAAGTATTGTTAATAAAAATAAATGTTTTTTAATTTTTCAAATTTTATATTTTTTTTGTATCTTGGTTTAAAAATTTTACTTTAAACTTCTATATTTTTTAATTGCAAAATTGTATACCTTTCTTAGAAATGTGTAAATTTATGATAATAAATTTAAACAATCAAAAATATTTTATATAGTTGCAAACTTATAAAATGTAATACGATTGTATTTTTAAAACTAAAACAAATTTCATTATGATTAAAATAAAACTTTTTTATGTAAGCTGAAATCTTTGTAAGAGTTTTAAAATGTTTTTAGTGAAATTTTAATTTTTTAATTTGGTTTATTAAGTCACCAAGATTAATTTATCAAAATTAATTTATCAACTGAAATATTATATTTATTTTGGTCTTAATTGTTTTATGATCCTGAAGCACCAAATGATAAAATTGTTATGTTCATGTTAACTAAATGTCTAGTCATTGTCCTGAATTTTTTCCTTGGGACTTTGAGAATACTTCAAGAACAACTGCAACGAGGGGCAATGACGATTGAATGGATAATCTGTACACTGTTAAACGACAGACAGTTTTTTATACGATTTTTTTGTAATAATTTGGTTTAACATTTGAAATGTGATTATTAAATTTCATAAAATAAAATAAACAATGTAATATAAAATATTGTAAAGATTAAAGCTCATTTTTAATAAAAACACAAAAATGCAAAACAAACCAAATATATTTCAAGGAAAGTATTTTTGTCATCAGTCTGCCATTATAGTCTTTGTTAAATGTTATGTAACGAAACTAAAATTATGTAAACGTTTATTGTTTTAATTAAATAATCTCAATGAATTGTTGCTGATTGACTGTTAGTTGTAGATGAATGTGATTATATATATAAATCCATCACGTAAAATTCTTTACCACTTATTAATCTAAGTTAAATATAAAATAATTAAACGGTCATAATTAAAAAAAATTAAAAAACTCTAAGAAAATTTATCGTTTGATTTGGTATTTATAAAAAAATCGTATTGAATATTTTTATAGTAAATTTTTAAAAGACTATTTTTCCAAAGGTTTTGAAATTTAAAAAATCATTTGTTATTTCTGTGTTTATTGTTTCGTGATTTATCCATGTTCCGACTATATTATTTTTTAAAATTAATTTAAACACTGCTTTTTTACTTGATCAACTACAATTGATGTCGCAATAAAACCTACTAATAATATTAAACAATAAATTCCTTCCTCACAAAGAGTAATAAAGTTACATTATCGGTACCATTAATACTGCAAACAGTTTTTTATTAAATTATTTTTTGTTTAAATTTTCGATTAAAATTATATCAAACTTCTCGAAAATAACAGAAAGGTAAAATAATTTCTTTACATAAAATGATAATATAATTTTCATTTGTATTTATATAATAAAAATAAATCTTTTAAAAATAAATTTATTAACGATAAATTTTAAAAAATAAACTATTATACACGGGTTATGTAACTAATAAAAATATCAATCTAAGATTATTTAATTATGTATTAAAATTAAAATGACATTAATAGAAGCAAAACAAAGAAAATGTGTTAAATAAGCTAGAGCTATTGTTGAAAATGTACGTTTAAAAATTAAATATAAACATCTTGATCATAGTATTTCTGGAATTAGTTCACTTTTTTACTTTGAGAAAATTGGGTTAGGAATATAAAAAATTTAAAGGTGAAGTACTTATAAGTTATAAGAATTTAATTTTATTTATAGTTAACGTTTATGCTTTATTAAATTAAAGATTAAACATCTGTCACATTTTACACTGTCCTCTAAATGAGGTACGTTAAGAGGTCATACAAATGATTTTAAACAAAATTAAACAATATAAATATTTTCTTTATCATAAAGTTTTAAAATACTAGTATGAGGTTATTCTAAATTTTATTTATCCTTTTATTTGATCTTTTTGTTTAAAAGTACATCCTTTATAAAATTATAATAAATTTAACAGTTAATTGAATAAAAATTAGTAATGTTTCCGTTTGAAATCAAAAATTAATTGAAATAAATTACCACTTAAAAATACCTGAATTTGATTCATTGTTTTTCCCGCCAATTGGAATAGTTTCTTTTCAATGCAAAATTATTTTGTTTAAATTTATACATGAATTTTCCTTCAAATATCTGTGACAATTTAGTGTTTTCAATCGCTTTAAAAAAGTAATAATTTATTAATTATTTTATGAATAGATATTAGTAAAAACCAATATTTTTTATATAAATAAAATTATTTTTAAAAATAACACATTAGATTATTGTTTGAATATTTTTAAAAAGTTTTTAAGCAAATTTTGAATCTTTTTTAATGTTGAATGATTATTTTAATGAGATTTTATATAGTAAAAAATCACAAATTTAAGTAGAAATAGTTTTTAACATATTTAATTTTTTGAATTGAAAATATAAAGTTTTTTTCGCTATTTTTGTTGCTTAGTCGAATTGTTGAATTTGCAAGCAATATTGTAAATTTGATAGAAAATTGAATTATTCAATTAACATTAATAATTTAAGTATTTATATAGAAAATATTGAATTTTTAAATTAAATAAAATAATTTTACTGTTTTTCGGTTCAAAATATATTATTTGATTAGTTTTTAATAGTTCAGAGTAATTTATTACATGTTTAATTTTTTTCAATTTTTTTCATAATATTTTATATTACTAGTTTTAAAAATTTATAAATGTTTTATGACATTTCTAAAATAATCTTAATTAATCAAGTTTTAATATATATTTTAAATTAAAAAGTTATATAGCTTTCAATCATATTCGTCTGAAATTCTTTAATCTTTAAAGAAATATATTTTTTCTGCATCAATTTTTAAAAAAATTTATTATGGTAAATTTTTAAATTATAAAATAGTAATGAAATAAATACTTTATTACGGCATTAATGTTATATTATAATAAATATTAAAATAAATAAAAACCTTTTCGATTTTTATTTTTTTTTAACATTTCATTTATTTTTATTTCCATTAGATATTAAAATATTTGTTATAGAGCAAAGAAATTTGATATACAATCGTTATGAAAAAAAACAAATGTTTAAAATAAAGAAAACTAATTTTTTATTATTATTTTATTGTATTTTTAATTCAATAAATAAATGATAATGAAATTAATCGAGGATAAAATTAATTGTATAAAAATCAAAAATTGTTTTAATCAGATTATTACTAAATAAAATCCAATTAATACAGGTAGTTTTATGTAAAAAATACTTTTCCATTATCGAATTGACTTTGAAAATTTTCCAGAAATATTTTAACAGATATTCTGAATATGTTTCATTGAAATGCAGAAACATTAAATCAGATGAATACAAACAAATTAAAGTTTCCACATTCCCAAACAACTGATAGTAGTATTCCGGTTTTGAAAAAGGAAATTTTCGTATGCTTATGGCTGCTTATGACGACTTGTTTTGCCAAAACTGGGTCCATATCCGATAAAACTGTGGGTTAGTTCATTATTATTCTTGTATTTATAGACTTTTTTGTTTAACTGCTCTTTTACTAGATTTTAAATAATACGCCGGTTTTTAAATCATTGCCGACTTGTAGATAGAAATTTGATTTGCTTATTTTTATTAAATTAAAATTTTATTAATTTTTTTATTTATTTTATCGTTGCAAGAAATAAAAATTGATGTTAGCACTAGTGCAATTGCACAAATAGTTAATTAAAAAATATTTTTTTTAAAAAAATTAATTTTAATTAAATAATTTTTTACCAATAAAACGCGTTTCTAGCATAAATTGAATAAATAAAAGATTTTCTATCAGATAATTAATATATCATTAGCTAATTCCTAGATGAAATCGCATCCGTTATAATTAAAATTTCCATTTCTCAAGATAACAGTATTTGTTTCTTCGTCATTTTGCTGACTTTCTTTATAAAATATTCAAACATAAATAAAATTCTTGTCAATGAATAATTATTTAATTATTTTCAATGTCGCTGGTGTAAATTCGTAAAACTTTTTTTAAGTAAAAAAATTTAAGTTAATATTTCTCAATTCAATTTACATAAAAAAAGATTATTTCTTGTTTATGGTATTTATTATAATTTCAAAAATTTTAATTTGCTTAAAAAGTGTTTTGTAAATTTTTTATGTGAATTTACAAATAATTATTTGTAATATAATATAATATAATATAATTGTTCGGACACCGTTTTAAATAAATAATAATAAGTAATTTGTTGGGGTTTTTTTTAATAAAATTAACCCCCTTAATACAATGATACAAAGAAACAGGTGAAGCTGCTGAGGCTCAGGAGGCTGAATAACGCTTTAATGTTAAAATTTGTTATATTGTAACTTTATTAAAAATGAAATATTAGATATGGTAAAATGTAAATTATGAAATTATTTAAAATGTAAGAAGTTGTTATCTTTTATTAATGTAAATGTGAAAATAAAAATATTTTAAGAATGAAAAAGGTTGTTTAAATAATCAGTGGGTAAATTGTTGGTTTGAAGTTTTAATATGTAAATTAGGGTAATTAAAAATAAAAGTTGGACTTTAAATTTCCTTATATTTAAGTTAACATGTATGATTTAACTTCTTTCGATTACTTTAATTTTAAGGAGTGCATGTTGAATTTGTTATCTGAAATTAAAATAAAAAGAAAAGATGATGTTCAAAATCAAACTGAAATTGAGAAACTTATAACTGAAATTTTGGTATTGAAATGCAAATTAGCAGAAGTGAAATCAAAGAGATTGTAAACAGTCATATGTAAAGGAAAATACTTCTAATATCAAAATTTTATTGATGAATACGAGATGAAATTTCAAAATTTCGATGGAATTTTGAAACAAAATAAACAAACCGTGTGTTTAATTCAACTTAAAAATTACAACCAAAGTGGTACAATTAAGGAATTAGAAATTACAAATAAGCGATTGTAAACTCATATTGAATCTATAAATAGTACGATTTCTAAATTGAAAGTTTATGTTTTGGAGATATCGGGTAAAACGAAACATTTGGAAATATTCTTTAACAATATAAATGCACTTGCTCAGGAATATCAAATACAATTTTCGAAGCTCCAAGTTACAGTGAAGCATTATGAAGGCATATTAATCAATTATATTGAACGATAAACTGGATATAAAATAAATCATAAAATGACTGAGGAATTATCGAATAGTTTTCTGTTGGAATTGTATCCGAAATCGAAAGTTGCCTCATTGATTTGCAAACGAATTTGTGTATCAAATTTCAAAACCGGTGAAATCGGCAACAGATTAGTGTAGGCTATCAAGGAAAACAATTGCAATTTTATCAGTCGAATAGGGAACAAGTTGCTGAGATATCTATTTCAGAGCAACGAAAGTAGTGTGGATTTTATCCACATCAGCATTGTCGATTACGTCAAAGATAACAATTTCGGAATCATGAAGAAAAAAATGGCATTCGATATCAAATTTGTCAAGCTTCAAGCTCTCGTCAGCGATGGGAGATTCAAGGAAGCCATCAAAATCTTTATCCATCTGCTCGAGTCGCAATCGGTTTCTCGGCCTAACAATTTCAATTCAATCAGTCAAACCACTAATAATATAATTTAATGATCAATTTTGCAAAATTGTAATTTTTGTGCTTTCGGAAATTATATTTCATATAAGATTGTTTTGTAAATTATTTAAAATAGAAAAATTTTGGAATTTTTATATTTAGGTTGTTTAACGGTTTTTTGTTTTGTCGCATCAGATAATTATGAACTTGCGGTTTTTAATTTTGAAACTTGTTCTTGTAAATGTTTAATTGAATTCTGGACTCGTATTTGCAACAAATACAATTTTGGAATTTACAATCATTGTCTTGTTGATTTTATTCTCTATTATTGAGAAATGTTTTGTAACGATATCGGGTTGATTTCATTACAACCTATTCATGTGTTGGTGTAATTCTACATGGTTAAGCTAAAATAATTTTTAATGAACAAGGAAACCGCACAACATCCAGTTATGTTGCATTTATAGATAAATAGAGATTGATTGGTATTTGCTGTGAAAGATCAAAATTTGAGGAATCCTATTAATACGATTTTCGATGCCAAGAGACTGATCGGAATAATTAATAAAAATGCAATGTTATTTTCAGAAATGATGTAAAATATATTATATTATTTTAAACTGTTTCTAATTGAAAAATACTACCAAGAACAATTTTGGCCTTTTTAGTGTTTCTTATTTCCTTGTAAATATTTTTCTTTTAACCGTAACTATATGATATTAAATATATTATTTATATTTTAGTTAATCTTGCCTTGACTTTGGAACTTAATCAGATCAAAGTTTATCAAGAAATTCTTGGGAAACAAGATCAACCCCAAACTTTAATTGGGTCTATGATTATTGAAGGAAGTCTAATACAAGATTTTCTCAAACGTAATTTCTTCAATTTGTTTAAAATATCGCAAAGGTTTATGCAGATGAAAAAAATTTGTTATACAACTGAAGAATTAATGAAACTTTATTCCAATATACAATTTTATATTAAATTCCTTAAAATTTAACAAATATTTAAGTAATAAATGTTCTGTCATTATTTTATCAAATTCAAACACAATTTAGTTGATTTAAACAAATATTTCGCCAATAGTTTGATAAAACAAAATTTAAAAATTATTACCAATTCTCTTAATCCTCATAGTAAACTATAGTTCAATATTGATAATGATAATTGGGGCTCAATGAAAATGTAGGAATTTATCTTTTTTATCATTTTTAACCATCAAAAAAAGAAGAAAGTTTCTAATTTTTTTTGTTTTATGCATAAAATAAAAACTTAAATTAACTTATTGTCTTATTTTTAGATTATCGATCAAGTTTATTAAATAAAAAAACGTTTATTTGATATTTTCCTACCCTGGTTTAATGACAAGAAAAAAAGGAAGTTTTAATAAAAAAGTATCAAAATTTCTATGAACTATGAAAATATTATCAAATTTGTTAATAAACTCGATGCAAGCTATACAAGACTAAAAGAATTGGCTATATCTAAACAAACTCGCGATGAGATAGAATATATTGTAAAACATAACTTCATTATTTATGCCATAAAGTTTCTGGAGTCAGATGGATTAAGTATTGAAGAGCAGGTTGAAACAATTAAATATGTCAATGACCAATTAGAAGACGAGATATTAAAGGTAAGGCTAAAAGAGATTTTAGATAGAAATCCGGATTATAGAACCATTGAGCGCGAACTTTGTAAATGTAACTCGAAAGGTCATTTAATTCTTTGACTAATCTACTTTCAGACAATAGAAGAAGTATTAAGGACACTAATTTGTTCTTGTATCTTTCAATGAAGATAAATAAATAGTTTGTAATAATATTCTTATTCCATTATTGATAGAAATAAATTCCTACACTTTGTTTATAAATTTCGTTGACCCCTAATGATAATTGTAAATAGATTTAATTATAAATTAATCAAATATTAATTAGTTTTTCATTTTATTTTTTTCATATTTAATAATTAACTATTAATGAAATAAATATTTTAAAATATTTAGTAAATTATAACTTGCTTTCGTAATCAAATCTTTCACATATTTATATTATATGTAAATTGTTTAATTAAAAAAATTTAAATATTTAATTTGACAAAGATTAGATTTGAAAGTAAAATTAAAATTTTATACAAGTTCTTTTAATGATTATCCTTTTTTTAATAATTTTTTATTTATAAACAAAATGATAAAAATAGAAAAAAATTGTCTAGATTTGAAGTAAGAAGTTTATTTTCACTAGTTTATCTCTCGATTGGTAATTTTTCCTGTTGACTTATGAAATGACATAATAATAAATTAGTAGTAATAAAGTTAATTAATTAGTTTCTTTTTAGTTAAAGATCTTGTTTCCAAAGCGACAAATGTGATTCTTTTAAAAGCTAAATTAGAAATGGAGTCTCAGCTGAAAATGGATTGCTATCAAGATTATTTGATCAGATTACTCTCAGAAAAACTTAATACGACTCTCTTCATGGTCGGAAAGTTGTCATCTTGTTCCAATGATTTCTCTTTTAAAAATCCCGCTCAATTTGGTGACTCTCGTTCAATTTCCCATGTGATTTTTCTAGTTTCAGTAACAACTGAATATTACAGATTAATGTTAAGAGATTTGGTTTATTCAGATCAACACGTTTGGAATGAGGCTCTCATTATTTATGATCAATCTCAAGGTTAGATCAAATATAAAATAAGGGGAAAAGTTTTCAGAAAAGTTAAATAATAACATAGTTGTGAATATCTGTAAAAAAAATGCATAATTTTTATATAACCTTGCTGGCATTTAATATATTAACTATAAACTTTGGGAAATAAAATTTTTTTTAAAAATTACAGTTGATGTTTATTAAAGTAACTCTCATTATATTTTTTAAAAAAATAATATTAAAAAAGCAAATACTGGAATATTTTACTAATAAATTGTTATAAATAATAATAAATAATAATAATAAATTATTATTATTATTATTATTATTATTTTTTTTATTATTATTATTATTATTATTATTATTATTATTATTATTATTATTATTATTATTATTATTATTTATATTATTATTATTTATATTATTATTTTTATTATTATTTTTATTATTATTTTTATTATTATTTTTATTATTATTGTTGTTATTATTATTATTATTATTATTATTATTATTATTATTATTACTATTATTATTTATTATTATCATTAATAATAATAATAATAATAATAGTTTATTTGGTGCTTTGAGCTGATTTTATTGCAATGCCGACTTTATATATTTTAAAAATTCATTTAAAATATTTTAATTACGATTTTTTAAATAAAAGTTTAACTTTTTATAGAAAATTCTCCACAAATGAAAATGTATATAAACTTTTCCAGTGATTCTATGGAAAATTGCATTAAAAAAAGAGATTATACTGACAAACTGACTCTATCATCAATTAAGCATGGAATTTAAGATTTTATCATTTAATATACTAAAAAATAAAATCAAGAAATCTAAAATTTATATTTAAGGGAAAATAAAATTTTAAAATTTTAAAAGTTGAATAATAAAAGAATTTATAATAAAAAATAGAATTAATTTTATTTTCTAATTCGGTTTACTATTATTAATATTATTTTTTTGTTAATAAATTATTTTAACAAAACCAACGTGAAATTAGTAAATTATTTCAATTTTACAGTATTTAAATAGCATTTATGTTATTTTAAGCACAAAATTACATTTCTAAGAAAATTGTAGAATGAATATTTTAAAATAATTCAGACCGACTTAATCAGGATTACTACCTGCAAAAATGGGATATAAATATAAGTAAGCCGCAATGAAATAATTAATTACCAATTAATCAAATAAAAATCAGCAAAACTGATTTTCTGTTCATTTTTAAGCATCAATAAAATTTAATGTATTTATTATTATTGAAGTATATTTAAACAAAACATATACAGTAATTTCAAACGAACATTGAGCACTTTTACTTGATTGAATGTAGAAAGGTTGTTTGTTTTTTGTCTAATGATGATGTCGAAAATATAATTAAAGAGACGGTCAAAAATATAATTTTGATTTTCCTTTATATTTTGAGATAACAAAAATATGAAATCATTTCTGATTTTAAAGCCAGATTTTACTTTTTTTAACAATCGAATATTTAGGGATTATTTTTTTATTTAAAATTTATTTTATTAATTTAAATAATTTTATGTTTTAAGTGTTTTCTACTTTTCGAAATGTCATGGAAACCACCGAAAAAGTATTCCATTTTCGACATTGGACTTCAGACCGTGCGACAAATGCACGGATCATTAAAAACTTTCGTCACGTTCGAACTTTCATTGTCGATATGAATGATAAAAATGTGCATTCATTTTTTTTGTTGGTAAGTTTTTACAAAGTTTTAATGCTATTTTTTTAAGATTAAATAAATATATCTCTCCGGTGATTTGTAGGTTTTTTTGTAAGGTAAAACTAATTTCTTTCCATTAAAAAACGTTTTTATAGATAATTTAAACAAAATTCAGATTTTTTATTTTAAATTAAAAATATATTTTATCTAATATAGGTATTTTTAATCGTGCCTAAGGACTAATTAGGATGATCACGTTTCTAATTAATTTAATTAAAATAATTAATATAATTGTGATTTTAAATTACATTTTGATGTTCAGAAAAAAAATTTGTATGAAATATAATTTGTAATGTTTAATATTTCAAAATTTTTATCAAGCCTCTTGTACCAACTTGTGTCTTAGCTTGAAGTTTCAACGATAATTCGTCTTGACTGCCTTACTAAATGTGAGCGTAGGATTTACTTTTCAAAGGGTTTCTAATGAAATCGACATATTTAGTTTAAAATGTCTTCAAATCTTCTTTTGACTTTCAAATACAAAATTTCACCTTTACGGAAAATGTGTCAGGATTGTTAGGCCACCATAAATTATACAAATAGTTGCAAATATTATTTTTATCTGTTAGTTTGTTGATTTAAAAGTCTCAACGTTTTTCTTTGTAATTTTCACTCAACTCTTATTCAAAAGACGACTCTCAAGATATTGCGGTGTTTTATCCACGTTGATGAACTGTGCAGTTGAAAGTCTTCAATATATAACGAGCAAATATATGAACTTTTACGATGTTATTTGCATTGTGTAATGATATTAGATTACTTTTATTGATACTTAAAGAGCTTGTAAACTTTCTGGTTGTAATTTAAACCAGGTTTTTCTTTAATTCTTCATTATTTTACTCCTTAAAGTTTACCCTAAACAACATTTTAATATATATATCCATCCTAAATAGTCTTTAACTTAACTAATAATAATACACTGATATTAAACATTTTCTACTGACATGTTAGTAATAATATGCTTACGGTAGAAACAAGCAGAAATGTATTAAAACAAAAAAATATTCCTAATCTGTAATTTATTTCTTTAAAATAATTTTCTATGTTAAATAAATTCCCTGTTGGGTGCATTATGTAAAAAATGATTTTTCCAAAGATATGTAATAATTTTTATCTTAATATAGCTTTATTAAATTAATAATTAAATGAAATATTTAATTTAATGAAAAGTATAAAATTTAAATTATAAATATAATACAGATATAGAATTCTTACTTAATTCGTCTTTTTTTTAAAGATTTTTATAAAATTTTAACAAAACAAATATATTGTAATTCAAATAACAAAAAAAAATTTATTTATTTAATTAATTTTTTTACTCTTTTGGAATTTTTATTTTGGCAATTTTGCGTTTCTTATTACTTTGAATATAACTCTTTCTGCAATGATATTTTATTCTTTATCTTTCTAATTTATTATGATAATAATCTAATTGCGGATATTAATTGTTGTTTTAATTGACTAGTAGGGCATTTTTTTTCTCAAAAGATGAGTGGGAATCTTTTCATAAGATAAGATCAGGCTTCATTTAAAATATGACAATGATATGGCGTTACAATTTGCATTTATTAGATCATTTTGTTTGAAATGATAAATAACACATATTCATATGGTGGAAAACACCCAAGGGGTATATTTAACAATTCCCTAATAAACAATTTTTTTTTAAATTATTCCATTTTTATTACTATAAATACATATTTTTACTTTCTATTTGTGGGCAAGAAAACTAAAATATTTCGAAGATCTAAAATATTTTATTGAAGCTGTAGCAGCTGAAATATTATCAGAAAATGCTAGAAAATTCCATGAATTTTTATCGTCGTTTTAAAAATCTGAATTAATGATAACGGACATTGAATAATTTAGAATTTTTAAAAATTCAATTTGCAAAAATATACTTTATTTAAATATTTTAAAATATGAAAATTGTTAATTTTACATACTTTGAAAATTGAATCTTCAAAATTCATTCTATAATTAAATAATGTTATCTTACTAAATAATAGCAGTTGTTTTAATCAACTGTTTTTCAAGGAAACCGTTACACTGTTACAATTTGAAACAAATTAAAAACCGAACGAAGTTTAAAATTAATAATTAAATGATATAAATTTAACAATTTTTACAATAATCAATCTGTTTAATAATAATAATAATAATAATAATAATAATAATAATAATAATAATAATAATAATAATAATAATAATAATAATAATAATAATAATAATAATAATAATAATAATAATAATAATAATAATAATAATAATAATAATAATAATAATAATAATAATAATAATAATAATAATAATAATAATAATAATAATAATAATAATAATAATAATAAATTCATTGGATGAATAAATTATGAATTCTACTTTAGGCGGCTGGTCTGCAATTGCTCAATGCTATGACGACAACAGTTATCATAATGGATAGAGTAAGTTATTGTTTCAAGATATTATGCTCTAACAACCACCATAATAATGAACTCAATTATTGAAAAATTTTCTGTCAATTTCTATTGTCAGGGAGATTAAATGCACTCTAATTTTTATAGGGACCTTATATTTCTTTGAAGCTCTTTGAATGGTTTCCTACCGTTTAGTCAATATGACTTTATCCTATCCAATGATTTGAAATGCCATGAGATCAACAACCTGTTCATTGTAAATATTCCGGAGCTCTGTATATTTATTTTTAAACTCAGTAAATAGTAGTAAAGAATGCACATTCAACATGGCTGAGCTACAGGTGCCCTGTACTTAATTTGAAACTGTAATTGGAAAACTGACCCGAGTTAGACGATGCAGATGTGATTATTAAAATTCTAAAAGTTACAATTTTATTATTTCTGTTATTTAAACAACATATTTATTGTAATAGTAAATTAAAAAACTTTATATAATTGAAATAACGATTGCAATAAATATGCTGACTTATGGTGATGTAGCAACCATTTGACATCGTATCAGTTTCCAAAGGAGTGGGATCTTACCGGATTCAAAGGAGCAGGGCCGCACCAGTTTCAAATAAGTAACGCTAAGTGAATAAGTCTCTAATTTGAGTATCGTCATATCTCTGAAAACATTCCTAGGAAATTATTATTATTATTATTATTATTATTATTATTATTATTATTTTTATTATTATTATTATTATTATTATTATTGTTATATTAAAATTTCAGAAAAAATTCTAAATTCAAAATTTTATATTATATTATTATAAAAGTATTTTTAAATTGTATTTTTAAGTATACATGATTAATTAATAAAAAGTTACTCATCATGATATAATTATTATTTAGATAAGTTTTATAACAATACAAACAATATTCGAAATGGTTTCATTTAATATCACTGTGAATGAATTTAAACAATATATTATTATTGCAGGGAATGTCTTCCGGCGCGGGAAATACTTATTGTGCATTTAAGAATCGTGATAATTGAGAAATATAATTTCTCGTGTTTGTATGTGTTTGTGAATACAATTGAAATATAAAATTAATAATTAATGTAATAAAAAGAAATAAAATTATTATTTCTAATAAAAGAAAAAAGACCAATGGGATTACGGTTACAAAAAAAGAAAATTATTTAAATACTACCAATTCTGTGTAATTTTACCTCGTATATTTTTACATATTATATATTTTTTAATTTAATTAGAAACTCATTTTTCTTTTGTTATGAAAAATAAATTGTTTATCTGATAACCTATTTTATTGCCAGGATAATCTGATTGAATCTATTCGAGATTTTGCTTTCATGGCTGCCAATATCACCGTAATCCGGCCGACGCTTTATGACAGTAAATTATTCAAAACGATTTCGAATAAAATAAATTACCAGAAAATTGATGTTAGTTTTATTTATCTATAATATTAATTATAAAATAATATTATTATCAATTATTATTAAAAATGATGTTACTACTGTTGCATTTATAAATCCGAAGCAGCACTTTTTTGGTAGTTCCTGTAAAACAACCGTTTGCTTTAAACTTTTCATTAATTGTGAAAAGAGACTAAATATGTTCTCGTTTATTACCGAAATTTTTAATTATATAAATTTGCAATTTGAGAATATTTTAAACACTTTATGGCATTCACATTTTTATGAATACGAGAGGATCATGAATAAACAATGTAAATTATAACATTTCTATTAAAATTCCTATTGAGAACTTTTTTTTAAAAATTCGGAAAATTATGTTAGTTTACCGGAAATTATGAGGACATTAAAATATGTATTTAAATAAAATTTTAAAAACTGGACATTTTTGAAAAATATCCATTAATGGTAAGTATTTTATTTGTTAATACATTATAAGTAAATATTATTATTAATTATATGTTACATGAATACTTAATAGATGAGGTAAAATAGAAATTAATAGAAAATAAATTTTGAAAAAATATAAAATTTATATTTCAGTTTTTTTCTATTAATCATTCAAAGTTTGTTTATGTCTTTTATTTGGAATGAGCTTATTTATGTATCAAAATGTATCATTGAATATTCAAAATATACGCTTTTAAAATGTTGTCGACTATCGACAAGAGCTAAGAAAAAAAATATTATTGCTAAAGATTTATTTATATTATTATATTATCATCATAGTAACTATTGAATTTAATTATTGCGAAATTAATTAATTTAATATAAATAATTAATTTTATAATTTATTTATTTTATAAACAATTAATTTTGTTAATAAAATTTAATTGTTCAAAAATCTCACAATCTTATTGTTATCAGAAACTTTTCAAATTATACATGAGAAAAATAAATAAATAATTATATATATATATTCTAGTCAAACACTATAAATTATGGCCACATTCGTTTATCATGTACCATAAACCTTTCACTTGAAAAATATGACCAAAATTTATCTATAAAACTCTCCCGATTAATGAGTATTAAAACAAAATATGGTTATCAAATTTTCATGATAAATTAAAAAAAGATTTTGAATGTTAAAAATATATTTTTAAACAAATTTATGTTATTTATATTGTTGTGTAAAGATTAAGTTGAGATATATTAATATTTTCCAAATAGTATATGACTGATGAGGCTAAATAATTACGTCAATAAAGAATATTAAGTTTTTAAAAAAAAAAGTACTTTAAAAAAATAAGAAAATATTTTTAATAATTTAACTAGCTTGAATTCTGTCAATGTCTGGCTAGCCGTATCTTATTTCAATATTTGTTTTTGTAGGAAAATAAAAGCTCAACATTTCTTAAATAATTTCTGACACCTTTCATAAAGATGTTTTTTCCTATTAATCACAACAGTAAGATTTAAAACTATTTTTAAAATATATTTAATTACACAATAATATTAAAGCAATTTATTTTATAAGTATCATATTAATATCTATTACTATAAGATATTTTAATATAATTATTTAGAAAAAAATGAGAAAAATAAAATTCAGTAAATCTTTAGTAATCAAAGGTTGTATCATACGTTTACCGACTCTTGTGGGCAATTAATTACTATTTGCGGTTGGTGATCTGTACAAAGCAATTTTAACTTATATAAGTCGGACGCTATTCAATATATAACTTGCTGATAGAACGGCCAATTTAGCAAACATTACACGAAGTCTTATGAAAGTCATATCGAAATTTGATACAAATAGCTGTTGACTTGCACGGCTCGTCATTTCAGCACAATGGTTAAGGAAATAATTATATTTAAATAATTTTACTGATAAAAAATATTTTAGTCTATAAATTATTATCCCGATACAAAATTTGTGTTATGTTTTATTAATTATCACATTTTAAAAGAATAAAAAATAATTTTAAGTCTCAAGAATATTAATAAGTATTTGTGAAATCTATAAAGATTATTGTTTGATACTTTTTATCAAATATATTTTTTGAGATTTTAAATGAGTATTATGTATTATACACTTTAAGGTTGAAAAATAGATGACTTTTATATGGGCCATTTACGGTGAAAATGTTAAGTGGTTAAAAATGCTACATAAAATAATAACCTTTTATCTCAGTCTGAAAAATAATTAGTATTCAATTTACATAACAAAAACAATAGTTGTATTTTAAAATTTTTGATCTTAACCCTTGTGTAGTTACATAGGGTTGAGCTGAGTGTACTCAGCCCTACATATTTCTATAGTTGAAAATATGATTATATTTCCGGAATTTTTTTTATTTATTAGAGATGAGAATAGTTTCATAAGAAAAATTAAAAACATTTTTTTTAAATGCTTAGAATTTATCTAAACACAAGTAAAACATATTTTGTGCCTAGCGCATCTGACAGAGTAATTTCTTTATTTTATGATTGTTTTTTTTCGACGTAGAACTCGTAAACATATGTGATTTACTAGAACAAAGTAACTCAACTACTTAGTTATAAAAGTTATTTGAATTTTTAAATGAAAAAAAATATTCCTTTTGATTTATTTTTGTGTTGAGCACCTAATAAATAATTTCTAAGTTTAATGTTTATTTAATGAATATGATTTTTTTATAAATTTTTTTTTAAAAATTGATTCTAATGAATTTTTATTTTATCGATTTATCATTTTCAGTTTCCTCAAAAAATTGTGAAAGTTCTCCTTCAGCATTTGTATTTAGTAATGAATAATCAGAAAGGAAATAAAACTTTAGGAAAAAGGTCCGGCTTCATTTCTCCATTTTCATGGTTTGATGAATTCAACGTAAGCAAGTTAAGATTGAGTTTCAAAGCTCTAACACAAATTGCAGGTTTCATTGGCTAATGATGTGAAAGTTTTCACAGATCCAAATTTGAACTATTGTTTTGATTTCAATTTTGAGTCAATCTATCTGGGAGAAAGTCATTTGGAAAGGGTGAGAATTATTTTATTTGAGCTGCATATATTGTTCTGCAGGATAGAGCTGTAAATCTAAATCTTCGTGTTATCGATCAGAATAATAACTTCAACACGATAAAATGATATAATTACCACGAATTGCAATAGCTTAAATTATTGATGCAATTAAGTTTTGCTTAAGAGAAAGGAAACCGCCTCAAGCTATGAAATTAAACGAATCTGATTAAACTTGAATAGAAACTTCTATTGCATCTTTCAAAAAAGGGTTTTAACTCTTCAATTTTTTAATCACCCTTTCTTTGATTTGATTAGGTTTTAATTTATTTCTGTAGGCATTTTTGTCATCGGTCTGATTTAAAATTAAATTACTGATACTAAATCTAATTACTTTTGTTTCAGCTTGAAAGGCTGATATTTCACTTGTCAAGCTTTGGGATTCTGCTTTTAATTAAATTTATTTGTTTTCTACAATTAATTAGTTTGTATTTTTTAAATAACTTTTTGTCAATGGACCCCAATCAATTTTATATAACTGTTTTCTAACAGAATTTTTATTTTTATTTTTTTAATATTTTTAATTAAAATTAATATTTTTATATTGTTTTAACAATTGTAATATCTAATTTTTTTTTAAATTTTCCATTCCACTTGTTTTCAATTATTCAAACAAACTGCTAGTGGTAATTTAAATTATTAACAACAAAGTCTTATTTTTTCTCCAGTGATTTATTTTCATCTTCATCTTCCTTTATTTTTATTTCTTTTCAAACAATAAATTTATATTTTATTTTGTATAGTGTAACCTTGAGATTTAAGTGTAAAACTTTTATTTAATAGCGTTTATTTATTATAATTTAATTTAAGCTTAAGTGGAATTTTAGGATCTACTGCAAAATATTTGGTGTCCTTGGGTCTCAGGGAGGTGGGGGCTGGGTTAACATATTATGCATTATTACTTTGATAAAATTATTAATTAAAATATAAACAACATATTTATTTATAGTTCGGATAAAAGATTTTATATGTAAGAATTTTAGAAAGTAATTATGCCAATTGTTATAGACTAATTGCAGTCAATTGAAACAGGAATTATCTGTAGGAAATGTTAAATTGAAAAATGAAGATTTTTGTTTGATAGAATGTTTGGTTAAGATAATTCTGAAGCAATTATATTCAATAATTTATATCTTTGTTTATATAATATCATAATGTCTCTGTGTAGTGTATAGATAAGATAATTTCAGCTCACTAAATATTTTATCGTTTTAAACAAATAAAATTATAAATTCATAAGGCATATTTAAAATTATTTTCACATTAAAAAATGTAAAAATCTCCTGAATTTAAAATTAATATTTTTGAAAAAATTTCTTTTAATACTTTGAATATATTTATGTGGTTTTGTTTAGGTTTTGTTTAAATTGTGTAAAATCTTATTTCTGTGTATTTTATATCTGAAAACGTTTTGTTGAAAATAAAAATAAAATATATATTTTTTAATATTATCTATTTGAACAATCAAAAACTTCTCAATTATTGAAATGAATGAAACGTTACATGAATCAGAGGATTTGTATAAAGATATTAAAATAAAATGATTTACAGAATTTAATATTACAAATAATTTGTTTGTATTAATGTTGATATTGAATAAAAATATTTTATTTTATTTTTTGTATTATCAATGTCACTCTTTAGTCTGACCATGTTGGAAAAATCATTTATTTTTAACGAAAAATTATATATTTATAAATTATTTTTATTGTTATTTTTTAAACAAATTACATAATTAAAATTTTAGTTAATAAAAATATGGTTTTTACATTTTACCTTATTTATTTCAATTTCATATTTGAAGAGCAAAAGAATTTTACTTTTAATATGTTCCTGGAAACTTGAAACTGTCATGTCTCGTTTATAATATATATTATATCTGTCAGAACCTTTCAAAATGTAACAGATTTCTAAACAGTTCTCTATAGTAAAAATAAAAGTAAAAAAACAAGGAGATATTATTTGTAAAATTTCAAAAATTATGGTATTATTTTTTTAAATAAAATGAACAGATAAATGGAAGTGTTTTGTGGGTTTTCCATTTAACTTATCAATAAATAACAAACTAAATATTTCCTTCATTTTTATCACATATTCGGAAACCTTTTTAGTTCATTTATATTGATTGACTCTTCAAATAAAATTAAAATCTTTGATTTTTTTTTCTGACAAATTTATTTGAAAACTCTGTAAATATTTTGTCTAATCTAATTGATAGATTTGTTATTCTTATTTTATATAATAATTTATTTATTAGTCAAATTATATTTAATGTTATTTATAAAAAGTCAGAAATCGATTATACTAGCAATATTATTAAAACAAATTTCAAGTTAAAATATTGTAAAATTCAAATATTGTTTTGTGAATAATAAAACAATAAAAATTTGAGTTTAATTTTGGAGATTTTCCAAAGGATTTTTAATTGGTTTATATTTTGTAAAATATTGTAAGTTTGTATTAATTTTTGTTTTAAATTGTAAAATTATTTGAATTTAAAAAATAAAGGTTTTCTCAGTTTGTATTTTGAAATTTAATATATATTATTATTAAATCAGTCTATTTTCTTGATCATTAAGTTTCTATATACATTATTTATTAATCAAAATTATCATGGTCGGACTTAAAGAATCTGTATTAAATTTTGAGGAAGATGATGTTAGACATCCTAATGCGTTTTTTTAAATAATACATAGACTATATAATTTTTATACACCTTCCTGGCTTTAAAGGCGTTGAGTTTTGTAAGTGTGTATGTCAAACAATTTGCTTTAGTTGCAATTCTTTCGAAGACATCATTCACAAAGGTATTCTTTAATAAAGCTCCAACTACAAAATCAGTTTAAAACTAACTGAAATGAATAGAAAAAATGTATTTCAAATGTTTGGTTAACTTGACCCCAAAGTACAATTCACCAGAAGAAAGATTTATATTCCAAACTAAGAAACATACAATTCTTATTAGTTCGACAGTGGAAAAATGAGCAAACACAAAAGAACGACCTCCTGTAACTTACCCAAAAACTGATATCATTTCGAATTGTATATCAGTTGAAAGAATAAATATGCGTCGTTCTGATAGGTGTCATTAAGGCTTCGACTTAAAAAAAATCTTTTGACTTGTTGCAATAATTACAATAATATTCCTGAAAAGCAATCTTGTCAAAGCTGTTGACATAGCTGCAGCCCAAGGCAACAAGTGTAAAAACTAAGAAGCATTTATCAAAAAATAAAATTGAGAGATTGCATCACATATTCAGGAAACTGGTATTCATATTTTGTTAATTGACAGTGATAATTATTCCGCGACGAAACGTGATTTTCCTAAGAACAATTCAACAGATGATGCTTAAACAGCTCATTAGTTTCTATTATCTTTCATTCTAGAATCATTTAATATTTTTAAAAAAAAATTATTAATATACACCCATCCCCCGATTTGCGCCGTTTCGATTTGCGACGATTCGATTTGCGCCCTCACCAAAAATGACACCATTTTTTCGATTTGCGTCTTAAATTCGATTTGCACCTTTGAAAAAAAAATTTTTTTTCGCATTTGTTACGCTCTTCAGTTTGTCTTGTTAAAAGTTAACAGGAATATGTAATAAGAGACGACCGCATTCAATTTTTTTTATTTTGACAATTAAACTATTAAACTACAAATCGCTTACCACTTTTTGATATTATTAAGTTGGTGTAATCCAAAAAATTTGTTATTTTTTGTTGAATTCAAGTTTTTTGTTTAATTATAATTTTATGTTTTGTTATATATAAAGTGAACTACTATATTTATTTTATTATTTATATTTATTTAATATATCATGAACTTAATTTAATACTGAATTTTAATACTAATTTCATTTTTTTTCCTTTGGAACCGATCAAGAATTTTGTATGCAAATATATGGCAAAATGAGTTTCGATTTGCGTCTTTTCGATTTGCGTTCACTTTTGTTGGAACCAATCTAGACGCAAATCGGGGGATGGGTGTAGTTACTTAATAATTTTTAAACTCCAATACTTCTATGCTGATTGTACAGCCCATCGTATTCATTGACACCTTATTTAGCCCAACCAATCCTATTATGAGCCGTTAAATTTAAAAGTGGCATAAGTCAATTTTTGCGGAAAATGAGTTACAGCTATTTATGATTACAAATATTTATGATTTTGTCATATTAAATGTGTGTATCACTCAGAATTTTGAAAGAAATTAACAATAAATCAGAAAGATATTTGTATATTTTATAAGAATTTAGGTAATAAAGTTGAAAAAGAAATTGAAATTTATGTTTTACTTGTAATTTGTCTGTAAAATATTAAGTTAATTTATTTTAAAACATGTTATTTGAATTATTATCGTGTTTAATTAACTATAAATTCAATAAAATATAAACTGCAATTTTTTGTTTTTTTAAAGTTTTATTTAACATTTGAATTTATTGACCTTATTTATAAAAGTGCATTTAAAATAAATATATCACGATAAAACTTAAAAATGGGTTCATATTGTATTTTTAATGCATCAATCTCAATAAATAGGGGCCCCTAGAGACAGGAGGAATTAAATATTATTATCGTATTGACAACACTATTCTATGTAGAAAAACTAATTATTTTGTAAGTTTTGTATACCAGGCAAAATGTTGAATGAGGAAGTTCCTAATAAAAATCTTCGATTTATGTTGTTTTATGTTTATAGGGTTTCTAACTTCAAAAAATGCATTTTAAATATTATTATTTATATTATTATTATTATTATTATTATTATTATTATTATTATTATTATTATTATTATTATTATTATTATTATTATTATTATTATTATTATTATTATTATTATTATTATTATTATTATTATTATTATTATTATTATTATTATTATTATTATTATTATTATTATTATTATTATTATTCTTACTATTATTATTATTATTATTATTATTATTATTATTATTATTATTATTATTATTATTATTATTGCTATTATTATTATTATTATTATTATTATTATTATTATTATTATTATCATCATCATCATCAGTCATTCTTCAATAAAAACTAAATTAATAAGGAAATTTTCTCAACATTCGATTTTATGCTATATTATTAATTCATGGAGTTTTATTTATAAGAAATTTCAAAATTTTTGTGTTGCCAAGATGGAATTTGGCTTTTGGAAATTGTACGGTACCTAGTTGCCTGGTAACATGTTTCCACATCAGTAAAACCAAGATGTACTTTTGAAAAGTATTATAATATTTTATTGTTTCAATTATTGAAATATTTGAGGTAGAAAATAATTTAGATTTAATCAAATTGATTTATGAGAAAATTTACTATTTCAATTCAAATTCATTTAGATTTCATACTGGTCAAAGAAAGCCGGCTTCAAACCGATATTAAACAGAACTGAGACGATGAGAGACAGACTTCTCACTCAAATCCACAATAAGACATTTCGAGTGACGACTTTGGAAGTAAGTAAATATGGAATTAATTTCGGTTTCTTTTTTGAAAAGATTTACAGGATCCCCCTTTTGTCATGTATCGAGAATTTGATGAGCACGGTGCTCCATTAAAAGGAAACGATCGATTTATTGGAATGGCTATGGATCTCTTAAGAGCTTTGAGTGAAATGAAGAGATTTAATTATGTAATACACCGAGTAAAGGATGAAACATATGGCAGTTTAAATGAGACAACCGGGAAATGGAATGGAATGATAGGAGAGCTCATTAACAATGTTAGTTTTCTTTCACTTATCAAATTATTATTATTATTATTATTATTATTATTATTATTATTATTATTATTATTATTATTATTATTATTATTATTATTATTATTATTATTATTATTATTATTATTATTATTATTATTATTTTTACTATTATTATTATTTTTATTATTATTTTTATTATTATTTTTATTATTATTTTTATTATTATTATTATTATTATTATTATTATTATTATTATTATTATTATTATTATTATTATTATTACCGTATATACTCGCATATACGCCAACCCCCCAAATTTGATTGAAAAAAATGTCCAAAACAGATGACCCGCGTAACAATCGAACTATTAAAAAATTATATTTTGGGTGTTATATTATTTATTTCAAATTATGCAATTCACTAAGAACCATTACAATTTAACATGACAAAAATTATTAGTTATAAGGCCTAAATAGAAAATTGTTTTATTTGACAAAAACAGACATTTTTTTATCCGTTCATTGGTAAACTGTCATTATAAATGTCCATTTCTGATTACATAATAATTCTATATATTAATTTACAAAATAATAATTAGGTATTAACAAATTACATTTAATATAAATTAATTATTGAACAATAATTATTTTAATTAAAAGTAGGTTCGTGTATAAGCCAACCATCAATCTGTAGAAAAAAAATTAATCCCAAATTACTCGGCCTATATACGCGAGTATATAGGGTATTTATTATTATTATTATTATTATTACTTATTATTTTATTTTTTATTATTTTTGTTGTTAAATTAACAAAATAAAATTTTGAATATTTTTAGGAAGCAGATTTGGCAGTGGCATCGCTGACAATAACATACGACCGAGAGCGCGTTATCGATTTCACCACCCCCTGGATGAGTTTGGGACTGAGTATTGTAATTAAAAAATCAATTTCCAGCACTAAACTCTTACAATTTATGGCACCATTATCGACGAATGTAAGAGAAAGAAAAAAAAATTAATAAATTTCAAAATAATTATTATTTATTTGTACTTGATGAGTGATAATAAAAATAAATTATCCAATAAAAGGGAGATCAGAATGAAAAAGTGTAGAATTTCTTATTTTCTTAATTCATCCGAATGCCAAGAATTATTTTATTGAATTTACAGACATTATATACGGGAGTTAATCATGTTTTGTTGCTATTTTCAATGTAGTATTTTGTTTCAATGAGCAATGTATGTAAATTGGTTTTTGTTTTTATTTGTAGAGGCAGAAAATTTTATTATTTCTTAAAGGATCGTTGATATATCAGATAAAATTTTTGAGAGATGATTTTGTCCGGCAGCAAAATTTGTATTAAAATCACTTGATGAATTTATTTATTTTACTTGATTTCGATATTTTTTTTATTTATAAATTTGGATTTATATCTTAAAAATAGAATTCAAAAAAACATTATTTATATTTAAAAATTTTTTTTTTTTAATTTTCTTTTAAATTCTTTATGATTGTTCCATATAATAAACTTTTTTAAGATAATATATGTATAATTAAAAGGATTTTTAATTTGATTTTAAAATTTTATTTGAACTTGTTTTTCTTTAAATTAGTTAACTATTTTCAAATTTTTATGAACAATATAAGATTTAATAAAAATAATAATAATTTTGAAAAAATGATCTTGTAATTATATTTTTAGTAGTATATTTTAATATTTTAAAATTTTTATTGTGATTAAAGATTTTAATAATTTTAAACATTACCTTTACTTTCGATATATGGATAAATTATTTATTTTTATTTTAGATAATCGATCAATAAATAGTTAAAATTAAAACAAAATATAGTTTTTAAAAGAAATGAAGATAAAGCTGAATTAAAGGAAATTTTCAATCTAGGTGTTTACTTGTTAATTCCAAATAATTTTTTCAACTTTTATTTACATATAATTCTTTTGAATTCTAAATAAACTTTTTTCAACGGAAATTATTTTTAATGAAATGATTTAAAAACTAATTATTTTTCTTTTTTTGTATTTGACATTTTTTTAGAGCGATTGTTTAAGATATTTCTATATCCGGAACCCAAAAATTGGATTTCACACGATTTTTAATTTTGTTAATTTAACTAAATAAAATTATTACAATTCAATTGACTGAAGTTAAATTAATTTCCTGTTTTTTTTGTAATTATGATTTTAATTATTTCACATTTAAATAGAAAAACTGGAAATTTAAATTGATAGAATTATAATTACTTTATAAAAGAGAATGAATCTCATTTTTACTAATTATTCAATCTTTAACTTTATCATGAAACGAAAATATTATTATGTTTGAGATAATTTCATAGGGAATTAAATTTCAGAAAAACATTTCAGAGAAAACATTTTTTAATCTTTTATATATATGTATTCTTAAATATTATGCCTAATATCGTAGACCGAGAGTGGTCCAATAAGTCTTGGCCAACCATACTATTTGATAAATATATAGAAATAGAAATTATAAATATAAAAAATCAAACAGTAAAAAATTAAGTTAAAAATATTAGTATTATGTCTCCAATATATTAAAAAATATAAATATAATATAAATATAATATAAATATAATATAAATATAATATAAATATAATATAAATATAATATAAATATAATATAAATATAATATAAATATTATATAAATATAATATAAATATAATATAAATATAATATAAATATAATATAAATATAATATAAATATAATATAAATATAATATAAATATAATATAAATATAATAATAATATAATAATAATTATATTCTAGTATAATGAGGTGTTATTTAATTTTTAAAAAGTTTCCTATACAAATTAACATACTTTTTTATTGAAAATATGCTTGTCACAATATAAATATTTAAAGAACGTAATATGTAAAGAACAGCAAGTTGTATTATACTAATTCCTCTAGCTACAATAGTTGGGATGACCCCATCTTTTAACCCTGACTGCGTCTGATTGCGTAAGCCATCATAAATATTACTTTTGGATATATTATTTATAAGTTATATATTATAAATTATTTTCGAATATTATTTCATTTTAGGTATGGTTGATGATGCTGGGTGCTTATATTGTGGTCAGTATCACACTATTTCTGGTCGGTCGAATGACTCCTTATGAGTGGTACGTAAAACACCCTTGTTTTAATAAGGTTGAGAATCAGTTTTCTGTCTTGAATAGTTTTTGGTTTACAGTTGGATCTTTAATGCAACAAGGTAATGAAACGTTTTTTTTGTTAAAAGATCTATTGAAAATCAAACAAGGTTGTGATATTTCTCCGAAAGCTACATCGACCAGAATGATTGGCACGATTTGGTGGTTTTTCATTTTGATTATGATTTCATCTTATACTGCTAATTTGGCGGCTTTTCTTACAATTGAACGGTTGCAGAATGATATTACGAGTGTTGAGGAATTGTCCATGCAGACAAAAATGAAATATGGAACAATTTATGGAGGTTCAACTTATTCATTTTTTAAAGTAAGCTTGCAAATAAGAAAATATTATTTGATTATTTTCTATTAAAGAATTCAAATATTAGTACATACAAGAAAATGTGGAATTTCATGAAGAGTGACCATTCTCTGTTTGTAGACAACACTGCCAAAGGAATTCAGAAGGTACTTGATGGAAATTATGCTTTCATTCTTGAGTCAACTCTGAATGAATATTACTGTCAAAGAAATTGCAATCTAATGCCGCTTGGGGGCCTATTGGACTCTCGTGGTTATGCAATTGGATTACCATCAGGAAGTAAATAAATTATTTATGTGTTTCAACATTCTTCTTTTTACATGGTTAACTTTTGTCCTTCTGTAAAATTTAGAATACAATTATTATTATTATTATTATTATATATTTTTTTAAGATAATGTCCTTCGAGATTTGTTATCTGAAAGTATTCTTCGCCTTCAAAAAGAACAAGTTTTGGAATCATTTCGCAGACTTTGGCTTTTAAGATATAATTTAACAAAGTCTTGCTTTGAACATTCCAATCACGCACCGACAATTCGAAACCAATTGGGTTTAGAGAAAATGGGAGGAGCCTTTTTCGGATTGATAATTGGATTAACGGTTTCCTGTATTGTTTCCTGCATAGAAATGACTATATGGGCTTCAAAGAGGGCAATGAAAAAGAAAAAAGTAATATTTAAATTGATAAAGTAAAATAATTATTATTGGTTAACATTAAAATAAATTTGTAGGTAGTCTTTTTTAAAAAATGATGTTGTTCAATGACTTATTCTTCATTAGTTTTTCCTATTAATTTTCACTGATCTTGATTAAAATTCTTAAAATTCTGTAATAATAATTCCCAAATGATTCAAAAAATATATTAACAAATCATATCAGAGGCCAAAGCAAAATTATTGATTGAGTTGATTTAAATCACCCGATATTTTTTTCCTTCGTTGTATGATAGTTTCACCGTGAATTTACCGTAACACACAATTTTGAACAATAGTACAAGTTTTTATATATTGTCTGACTTATACGTGATTTGTATGTTAGATATGATGTCCGACACAGTGTCTACAGAAGTAGGAGGTGTCAAGCATATAGCGGTTACCTAACAGTCATCATGTCAATCATATTTTGACAATAAAACCAAAAATTTTTGATTTAATGTTATAGTTTTTTACACAATTTGAGTATGAATCAGATTTATTTAAGTTATTCACTAAAAAGAAGAAAAAAAATGCTGTGCCGAAAATTCGTGAATACCTTAAATAAATCTGCTTCATAGTCAAATTGTGTAGAAAATATTTTGTCACTTATAAAGAAATCAGAGGTGAAAAACAAAAAAAAGTCCTTATAATATTAATGTTATAGGTTTAAGTTGTAAAAAAATATTTTTTTAACTTTTTTGTTTTTATTACTCCGGTAGTAGTAAGTTGTGAGCAGTACAACCCATCAAGGCAAAGGGTAATTTTAAAATGGATTATTTTGAAATTTTATTTATATGAAATTATTTTTTATTATAGATTCCCAATCAAATAAAAAGCTAAAAAATTTTTTTAACTTTTGTTGAGGTATTTAGCACAAAATTTGGGAAATTAAATAATTAATTAACAAAAAATTACAATCAATATTTTCTGGGGGAAATGGGTGTCACAGAAATAATAATATTAAATTAATTCAGGGCCCCTAGAAAAAGTTATTAATAAAATGAAAATTAATTTATTAAAATGACGAAAACAAAATAAATTAAATTATTAGATTATGGAGAAATTCTTTGAAAATAAATTCAAGAAAATAAAATACAAGTTTCAGTCAAAACCAATTAGTTTTCGAGGAGAAATCTCCAATGAGGAAATCTCAAATCAAGAAAACCACCCCAACTTTGGTTGAAGAAGTTAAGTGTTAATTGAGGATAAAAGAAGAAGAATCGAAATTTTTAAAAAGAAAGTTTGGGAAAAGGGGAAAAATCAAGCAGACTCTTTCAAGAATTTACTTTGAAAATTTTAATTGTGTAAAAGAATTTAGTAAAACTTGAGGCAACTTTCCATTGGGATTTCTGTCCGTATTCTAAGTGGTTAGTGAAATGTGGTTGTAAATTATGATTTGATCATTTAAACCTTTTGTGTTAAGTTGTTAGTGAATATTTGAAGGAGCCGTAAAGTCAGAGAAACATTTCTTACAGGAAATTCATAAAGCATAACTCAACACTTTTAAAACGCCTATGAATTTGAGTTCAATGAAAAAGTATAGGTATTTTTCTGCATTAAAAATCCAAAGAAGGTTTTTTGCTAAAAAGCCTAAAAATAAAAATTCGCTGAAACACCAACCACTTTTAACTGAATGAAAGATCTAATACAGGGCTTCTTAAACCATGGGCCGCGACCCCATTTGGGGTCGCGTAGCAAAATTCTGGGGTGGCGAGAGATAAAAATACAATTTAACCGAAAATGTTTTTTAACTTGTAAAATTATTGTTATAAAGATAAAATAACAATTATCGTAGATAAATATATCATAAAATCTTCTAGTTCGGAAAGATTGTTTGTACCTGCATTTCTATTAAGAGTATTGTAATAACTTGAATAACATTTACTATGAATTAGAATTAGAAGATGTTTTTAGGAATTTAAAAAATATATAAATTTATTTTTCTTTTATATTTGTATGGGGTCGTCAAGAAACTCGCAATCATAAATGGGGTCGTGAATTACAAAAGTTTAAGAAGCTCTGATCTAATACATTGAATTAATAACAAATAAGTTTCACCAAAAATAAAATGTATATTTGAATTAACAAATAAATTATTCACTTTAACAGTAGTAATATGAAGTGCACTATTCTATTTTAGTGACTACTAATATATTTTATTAATAAATTTTACTGCAGTAGTCATTTATCGCTAGAAAAATAACACAAAAAATCATTCAAAATCTTTGTTTAAATTGTATCTTAGTACTAGATTAAATGGTTTTGAAATTTAATTTGTTTAGAAAATCCTATTCACAAAAGATTTAGTTCTTTTATTTAGAATTTCTTTTATCCTCATTTCAAACTTTAGAGTAATATAAGGAATTCATAAAGAAATAAGTAAAAGTTTAAAATTAAATTATATAGATATGTTTTATATATTTAAAAAATTATCATTTAAATGATTTAAAAATTATTTACATTTGTTTATATATTAATTTTAAATTAATTTAAAAATGATAAATTCTTGCCTTTAACTGATGAAATATTAAGTGCTTCACGAGTTATGTCAATCAAAGTGTTACCTTTCAAAGTAAAAACTTTTAAATAATTTTTGTAAAAAAAAATTTTTTTAATATCAGAAATTAACAAAAGTTTTTATTTAAATTCCATAACTTAATTATAAATTGATAATTCAACAGAAAAAAAACCTTTAAAATAATTTCATTAACAATTTAAAATATTTCCATTGCTGTTTTGTTTCAACTCATTATATATGCAAAATCAATCAATTAAAACACAGTGTTACGGACAAAATAGGTTACAAAATTTTAATTTCAACTGAGAATTTTAGTGCTTTTTTCACTTTTAAATTATGTATAAAGTTTACAATATTTACTTTAAAATGTTGAATTTATCATAAATATGAAATTAGTAAAAATTTTGTGTATTAAGTTTTATAAATATAATAAATATTTAATTTGTTTTCAACTATAAATCAATGTTTTCATTTAACACAAATTTTCATCACTGCAGTTTTCAATTTATTTGAATAATGGAATACCATAAATTTGTGCTATATAGTATAATTTTATTTTGGTTATTTTAAATCTGTTTACATTATGATAAAAGATTAAAGAATAATTTTCTATGCAACACAAAAGTGTTATTAATATCAATCTTTTGACACGTTGAAAATTACGGAAATATTATATACAGTGAAATTTTTGTAGTAAACATTTGTCTAATAGCAAAATTCACCTAAAATCAAGATGTTGCAAAAAAAGACTATTTAATACAATTGCTACTTTTAACTTGATACTTTGACTCAAAGTCTTTGAGAATGAAAACTTCAAAGTGTTAATAAGTGTGTCTAAAAACAATTTTTTTACCATTTTTTGATTAGTTTATATGCAAATTCTACTGAAATATATAAATAAAAATCATAGATTTTAAGACGAAAACTAAATAAAGATACACGATTGTAAATAAAGAGTTTTAAGTTGATAAATAAATATATTAAGTTTCGTCTAAATTACGGAAATTAATTAAATTAATTTAATAAATTAACTATTATTAAATCAAAACATGAATAGTCCTTACAATATGTGAAAATAAAATGCAGTTCCAAGGATAATAAGACCGGCAATCGTAAATTTTAATTAAAATATCCAATTTAATATTCACGTTTTCATAGAATAGTAATTAAATCTGTTTGGAAATTTAGAATTCTTAATAATAAACAGAATTTATTTAGTTCTTAATTAGAATTCAAAATCCTAAATTCTACTCAAAGGAATATTTAATTATTCTTTTAGAATAATTATAATATGTTTCTCTAATGCCAATATTTTATTAAAGTTAACTTTAAATTTCAGAAATAAAATTTATTATATAAAACATCATTGAATGTATAAATTTAAGTTTTATTAAAATATTAAAATTTTAAGAAATACTAAACTTGAATGTTATAATAAAACTTTAGAATTTTTTGCGTGTGTTTTACTAAATATAACCATGGCAACGAGCTCTTTTGGTATGCTTTAATTGTAGAAATATTTTAGTTTTATTTAGTCATTTTGGAATAAAGTTTTTTGAATTTGTGTTTGAAATTTCATTTGCAATGAATAAAGTTTCTAACAGTCTTTACAATGGACAACTACTTTTATAAATAAAAATTTAATTCTTTTTCAATGATGTACACCTAATTCTGTTTTTACACGATAGATACGTTCGTAAAAAATTCGTGTAAAAAAAGATATTGACTGAATGGAAAAATAGTAGATTAGTTCGATATCTAAAACAGCAACAAAAGTACAATAAACAAACAAAAGTATAATAATAAATATAAAATTATCTTTGTTAGAGTTCAAAAACGAATTTATTTTTCGTGCTTACACATTTTAATTCATTAAATAAATTATATAAAAAATAAATTATGATTTAGAAAATAGAAAATAATATCAGAAATTCATTAATATAAAAAAAGTAAAAATAATATAAACATTACAAGTTTTTATTCATTGTCATTTTCTGACACACGTATACGTTTTCGTAAGACTGCAATTTCACTGCTATCACTCGAATTATTTTATTCATCGTGTTGGGAAATTATTTTTGTAATATAATGCGAAGTTAAAATGTATGTAAACATAATTTGTGAAAAATGAAAATTAAAAAAAATTAATAGAACATCAAAAAAAATTCATGTGACATAAGAGAATTGGATTCATGACAAGGTGTTTTGTTAAGGAAAAGTTAAAAGGAATTTAAATGAGACATTGATCTCCATACATGTCGGTATCCAATCTAGAACTTCCAAATAAAAACTCTCCAATAACACAAATTCAAAGAAAATGACGTGTTTTATGCATAAAATAAAAATTTAATCGAATTTTTCTAAACGTTTTTTTAATATTTTTTAAAAACAAAATTTAGCGCTCAGTCTATGATGTGATCGACAGTCAGATAAAAATGGCTTTTGGTCAGTGTCATCGATTTAAACCGAACAGTCCTTCCACGAATTCCTCAAGTATTCATGATTCTCCAGTTTTATGTAACACATTCAAAGCTGGTTCAGCCACCATTACCATTCCTTCCATGCGTCGATATCTCAAGTCTGCATCACACGAAGAACTCTATCAACCGCTTCCACTGGAACGCGCATTGCTTATGAAATGCGACTATAATAAACCTAATAAATATTCCTGTTTTTACGAACCTTATCAAGCAGCGAATGGTGTAATAACCCAAGATGCTCACAAAGTTACATCTTTGTGATTTAATATTGTTTATTAATCATTTATGAAATCAAAATTTTATTCTTTTTTTTCCAAAATACTTTACATTGTTTCTCACGATTTATTTTCAAGATTTAATTTTAGTGCAATATTTCGAGTTTTCCTATTTTCAATTTTCAACGTAAATCATTTCAATGAATTTTCTATTGGCTAACTAATTTTGAGCTTCTTTGGTCTTTATCAGTATCATGTAAGAAATTCTACTCCTTCCACTTAGATTTATTTACTTATACTAAATGATATGAGCGGTAAAATTGTGATGGAGTTGTCTGGTTCTCCAACCTGAATGCAGTATTTCTAAGGTCAATCTTTAGTTAGGCCAGATTATTTTTGCATGGGTTAGATGAGAGTCAAATACACTCGCAACTGACCTGCAATTAGCTATCCGCAAACATTTGATTTCTTTAAAATTTATAAGTCTTCAAATAGGAAACCCATATAAATATTAAAATGTAGTTTTGCATCATTTTTTATAACTTTTTAAATAACTTTTTAAAAGTTCGTATCATATCAGATTTACTCATTTTCAAAAATAAAATTTTAAATATTTTTTTAAAATTAGATTAATTTTAAAAAATAATTTATCATTTAAATTAAATTGAAATTTTTTTTAATATTTCCCAGTAGTATACTAGTTTCCAGCTGATGGCTCTCATCAGTAATATGCGGTAGGCGCTCAGATTTCTCTTCGCGCCAGGTAAGTGTAAGACAGTGTCAAGTTAACATTGTTATACACTTATCCTGATGCACTGGACATCAAATAAGTTTGCAAAGTTTGGCTTTAAGGCAAGAAAAAAGACTAATCTTTATTTTGAAACCATGGTAGATACAATCTTACCTCTGTGAACGGAAAGTTCAACACAGAAACTGGTAAAAAGGTATCACACTACCAAAACCACATGAAAAACTTAATTTTATTAATCATTATGTCTGATTCTAATCAAAGAATATACGATACATTATGTGATATCCAGTGCATTTATAATTTGTTTCATAAACATAAAATATATATGGTTTTTCTATCCTATCTGATAATAACACTGAATCTTCATTTCAAACTATAAATTGATATTTTCTTTCATTGATTTAAAGTAAAAAAAAGAAAATGAAAATAGTTGATCAATGGCAAAGAGGATTTTCACTAATAGTATGCACAATACACAATATATTTTATAATAATAAATAAAATAAATAAATTCTTTTATCATTAACAAATACTATAATAAATGAAGAGGTGTTAAAAATAAAAAATATATTTACTCATTGTCAAGAGATAATAAATAATAAATGTCTATCTATAATTTTTATTAATTGTTAATGTTTATTATATAGGATTCAATTGTTGTTTAATATTGGCCAGGTCCATTCGTTCTCTTATTTACAACCAAGTACGTGTTTTACTTACCTTTTATACACAGGTTTTAGACTTGTTTTTCTTTTTTATAACTCTTAGACCAAAGTGAAAACTTCCATTGGTCTTTATAGTTGACACAAAATACAAGGCAAGGGCTGATATACTGAGGGTTCCCAAGTAATAGGATGTCAAAGAGAAAACATAATTTTTAATATACTTAGGTTAATATACTTACGTAAAACATCACGATGTGACTTTAAGACACATATTAAAAATGCATATAGTTATATCTGTAATGTCATTTATTCATAAGAAAAATAAAATAAAATATCAATTATTTATTTAAACATGTTTTGCAAACCACGATTTTTTGGGAATGTTCATTACATACATTTTCCCCACAATTACCACAACATTGTTTGGAGGCTCGACCTTTTGCTGATGGACAAAGGTAACATCGTCTGCGAATATTTGTTTCAGGAACTGATTTATCAATCACCACAATATTTGAAGAATTTTCCAAAGTTTCGTTGATTGTAGCAATGGTACTTTTAGGCAAATGTTTTACACTTCTACGTTTTATATTTGGTATTACTAATTCTTGCACTAAATTCTTCAAAAATATCTTGCGTCGCGAATTCATTTTAGTTTTGTTCCAATCCGGATATAAATTTTTCCAAATAATTTCTGCAGCTACACCACACACGTCCACGAGATTATAAAATTGTGCAATCGGCCATCTACGGGTTTTCCGTTTTACCGAAAAAGCATGACACTTTTGGTCCAACGTATCAACCCCACCTTTTGTACTATTATAATACAAGTTTATTTCTGATTTATTTTTATTTGTGTTGTCCACTTCAGAAGTGTGGTGCATGGTTGATAGTAAGAAAACAGCTCGATTTTTTTTTGGTACATAACTGACTAGCGTCATTGTCCTTCGGAAACCAAAAACGTTACTTTCAACTTCTCTAGTTCTATGAGGAAGAAAGTTTTGTGGTATACATCGTTTGTTCTTTCGTAAGGTACCTACACATGTAAGGCCCTTGGAAAATAAGCTATTTGCAAGTTCGTAACTTGTAAAATAATTGTCGAATGTGATATTTCTATTTGTTCTCTCAAATGGTTTGCATAATTGTTCAACAATAGTTCTGGCCAAATTTACTGCTCTACCAGCAGTAAATTAATATGTGTCTTAGAGTCACAATTTGGTATTTTACGTCGGAATTATATAATATGAAGTTTATATAGCAACTATAAGAAATAAAATTTGTTTTTTTAGTTTTTTTATGCGAAGAAATTATAAGTGATAGAATACATTATTATCATTTGGCAAAATTAGTGTATTTGCATATAATATCTACAAATTAAATCGAAATGTGATTCAAAGTCACAACCTAGTGTTAATAGGGTTAATAATGAAAATAATAAAATAATTTTAAATTTAATATGTAAAATAATATTATGAAAAAATTATGATTTTTTTTCGTAGACCTTTCTTATTAAATTATCTTTGATGATTTGAAAAATTATTTCCCTTTTGCTACAGAAAAAAATATATGTTTCAGATTCCAATTTTGGAATACTTATATAGACGAAATACCTAACAGTCATGTGTCAATTAGTTTTATGTCTACCATTCTCCGAAAGGATTTGTAACAAATAGTATGAGTGCATAAATAGCCTTCTTTGGTATAGGAAGGTGGTATCTAAACTTAAGAGTGTTTTGTTCTGAAGAGATGCTGTTAAACATGGCTCGGAAGATCTTTTTAGCCAATTTCAGACATCTCAACTTTTACTTATACAGTCCTCCAACATGATAAACTTAGATAAAATGTCATTCGCTGATCATCGTTTACATAACGATAGATTCTTTTGAAAATCCATCAGGTATTCTACCGCTTTGAAGACGTTGACTCGATCACCTTACATATGTTAATTGAGATGATTAAGAGCATCAAAGATATTGGTTATTTATGCAAAAATGCGAATGTACTCACCATTTTTGAAGCAGCCTGTATGACAATGTTGGTGCTGTTGCAAAAACAGCGATAATTCCATACGCATGATAAAACCTTGATTCAGAACTTTTTGCATGAAAATCACTTATTTCATTATAATTTTTGAAGATGTGATGCTTCAGAGCATGATTTTCCACATTGTTCACTTACTCTTCTACAGTTTTTAATATTTCTGTCTGTTTTGAAGACAAGGTTTTGGTTGCTAAACTATTGAGACTGATTCTCCGAACTCTGAGTTTGATTGAACACATCAAAATAAATAAAAGTGAACATAAATTTAAAGCTGGGCATTTCTCCAACAAAGAAAATGATCTACATTTCAAATCCAACATTCCGAAAAAGAATGGCAATTGACCACCTTCTTATTGTGGTTTGATATATTCGGAATTTCAGTTCCATAAATCAGTGATTCACAACTTATTCACCAAAGCACCCTAGGGTACCGAGAGAAGTTTAAGAAATATTCGAAATAGTTAAGGATATTAAGGAAAATTTAAACTTCAAAATTCATTTAATGTGCTGCAAGGCAAAAAGGGTTGAGAATCACTTGTCCAGATAGATCAAGTTATACTGGACAATCATTCCTCAATTTATATGAATTAAGAATGTACTAAGTTGGTACTACCAACTTCATTACGTTGAACTTCAAAATTAACGAACTGCGTTCAATTGTGAAGTTAATGTAGTAACTTGAGACACAGACTTCTTCTTGGGATGCCAAATATTAAATTAGTGCAATTTCTACCGACTTCATTTACTTTCACTTAGTTTCCTATCCTTGACCAATGTTTTCTATTTAACACAAATTTGTATCACTTTCATTTTCATGTCCTATTTTGGCTGTATCGAATTTTCGTACAAATCACACATTGTACAATAAAAGGCTAGATTTTTTTCATTGGAAAATCTAAGAATGAAATCAGCTTTATTACTGATAATAAAGTTTGATTATTTATTATTTTTAACTCTCTATATTAACTTCACTTTGTTTGTATGTATGAATGTATAAATCATTCACGTAAATCTTGCAACGGCAAATTAAATTAACTTCCTTTGATCGGATATAGCTGAAATTTGGCAGATAGATTCGTTGTCGAGAACAATGCATTCTATCAAAATTTCTGAGCGATCGAAGGTACTTTTTTAAAATATTCAATTGGTCAATATTGAATATTTTATAACATGGTGTGCCATATTTAAATTTAAATTTTAGAGAATGTAAAAGAGTGAAATAAATTGAGTTTTAAAAATATGTTTTTACTGTTAGTTTTTAGACTTATTAAATTTTTATTACTTAAATTAAACTTATTGTATTGATTAAAATACTTCTATAAATTAATATAAATTCAATTAAATATTTAAATTGCCATTGATGAAAATTAATTCACAAATAATTCTTTCGAATTTCAAATTAAAATCATCCATGTAATTGAAATTGAAATATAGCGTATAATAAAATTAAATTTAGGAAAAAAATCATGATATTTCTTGAATTTTAATTTATTAAAATGTCCTAATTTAAATTGTAATTATAATATTAAATTGTATATGAATATGAATATTTAAATTATTTTTATTTATGATGTTTAATTGAAATAAAAATTCAGTTAAATTAATTTTTCAAGAATTCAAAATGTGAATAATTTAAAATTTTAAAATGTTAATAGTTTTTAACATTATATAATTGGAATTTTTGTTTTAAACACCTAATAGATGTTATTCAAAATACGATGTGGAATTTTTAAAAGAGTATTGAAAAAAAAAGTGAAAAGTTATAAAAGTTAAATTGGAAAGAAGAAAATTTTTACAAAAATATATAAATTAATTAAATATATAAAAAAGGATTTTACTAAATTATTATGAATTTATGAAGTATTTGTATCGAGCTTTGTCTGATGATATTGAAATTATAGTCTTTTGTTTGAATTCTTACTATTTATGATGATTCAAATTTAATAATTACAATCTTAATGTAACTTACGAATTTACATTAATTAAAATTTTAAAATATGTGCAGAGTTGAGAGATGATTTTTTTATTTGAAAATTTTCATAGAATTTTTGATTAGAACTGTCTTTTCTATATAATTACACACACAATTCTTATCTCTTTCTTAGAAATATCCAATTATGAGTGAGACCTTTATGAGTTTCTGTGAAAACCTTTTTCAGAGTTATTTTCCCAGTTAAATTGGCTTGTTATATATATATATATATATTGTTGGGCCAGACCACAAACGGCCTTGACAATCGTTTGAATGTATCAGTTATATAACACGAAAACATAGATATATTTAAGTATATATAAATATATATAAAAATCAGGAATCACATTAAAAAATAAAAAAAAGAAGTTTGTATTAATAATTCAGAATAAAAGTCCAATAGATAAATCATACTCAACTTACAAAACAAAATTCCAGAAGTTAACAAATTTGAACCAATTTCAGAAATAATGAAATTAATCATGAAAACAGTTGTTAAATAGACTCGTGGAATACAGATAAGGATTTCAAATACATATTGTCGAATTTACATAAAAGTTTATAATATGTCTCAGTATATTATATACACAAAACTTTACAAGCTAATTCATAATTGCGCTATTTTTATGTAATGTTTTCGAGTTAAAATTGCATAATTTGGACTTCATTCTTACTTATTGTCAAGTTATTACATATAAATTGTAGTAAATTTATGTCATTATCCATAAAATTTTAAACCCTTAAAAAATACCATTTTGAATTACAAATATGTAAACATATTCTTATATTTATCATTAATAAAATAAAATTATTATTATAGTGTTTTGAGAAATACTTTGTTTAACTAGACAAATATTTTGATCTTATATTTCATAAATGTTAGAAAATATTTCTAAAATATAAATAAATAATTTTTTTGATTTATTTTTATAAAAATATGTTTTATTTATCGGAAATACGAAAAAAACAAAATTAAATTAAATCTAATTTTGTACAAAATTGATACAAAACTAAAATTATTAAAATTATATGAAAACTTCGGAGATTGATACATTTTTCAGGAAGCCCAATTTATCTTTTTATATAAATTATAGAAAGCTTATTGTTACAAAATTAAAAGTACGTGTTTTATTTATATTTTTGTTAAGGAAAATGCGTTTCTAAAATGTAATTAAATTTTACTTTATCTTTTTCATTTTATGAATTTTTAATGATAAATTCTCGTCACGTAAAATTTTAGATTAAGTTTCAGAATATATTTTGTCTACAGTTAGTAGCTGTTTTCTTTTTTACTTTTTTTTCTTTTTTTCTTTTTTTTCTTTTTTTCTTTTTTTTCTTTTTTTCGTTTTTGAAATAACTTGTTTAGGATATTTTGTTTTACCCTATAAATTGACAATTTTGCTGTAGCAATAGTAGTTAATTGAGTGTCTTGACGATTTGTTCTCACAGTACTTTCTACATTTTGTATAGCAAAGTATTTCATGTTGAGAAATTTGTTCTGAAGAAAAGACCTCTTTACTTAATCTCCCTATTTGCCATGAAGCCGAGAAACGTCACCCGCTTTGAAATGGTTATATGTAGGTAAGTGGTCTATGTAGGTAGTGGTCTATGTAGGTAAATATAATTTAAAAATGAATTGTTATAATTAATTAATTGAAGTAATTTTTTGTTTGAATGTTCTTTTGGAATTTAAAAATATTCAAAGGTTTATTAAAACAAGAAAATACCATCAGAAGGTGGTCAAATTTTTTTTCATATAAATTCTTGTTCGATTATTTTTTTGGTAATTTATATAGTGATAACAACCTTTTTAATTTAATTAATATTAATTTTTAATATAAATTATTTTAGTTAATTAATTAAATTTCCTATTAAATAAAAAAAATAATTAATTTTTAGTAAGAATCTACAAGAATTCGAATAAAAACCCTCATAAATATTAAGATAAACTGACATGAAAAATTTGTTTTTGTTATCAATTCAATGTCCGGATTTTGAAATTTTCTTTATTGTTCACTTCAATGAAACAATTGTGAAATTGGAAATCGATATTGAAATCAATGGAACAAGATTTTAAGAGGTGAAATATAGGAAATAAAATTTCAATTCATAGATATTTTTTTTCAAATAAAATATTTCGAATGTTTGAAAATTCTTTATTTGAACACATAAGATAATTTAAATATAGCATTTGGAAATAATTTTTTTTTGGTTTTATTATTCTTTCATAGTTTATACTTTGGTGAAAACACTTATCAAAAAAGGTAGAAAATAGAAAATAATTAATTGCCACGATTGAAACATCAGTCATATTTAAAATCGAGTTGAAAAAGTTTATTGAGAAATATATTAATTAATACAATAATTTATAGTGTAAATCACTTTTTCAGTTGAGGGCAATTTTAAGATAATCGAAATTTTTCATCAATATAATAATTACTTTGTAGCAGGGGCTTATTTGATTATTTATTTCTGATATTATTATTATTATTATCCACACTGTGAAATCTTTAATGAATATTGTGTTACAATCAAACTGACACTGCTATAGAACAATGATATTTTATTTATTTATTTATTTATTATTATTATTATTATTATTATTATTATTATTATTATTATTATTATTATTATTATTATTATTATTATTATTATTATTATTATTATTATTATTATTATTATTATTATTTATAAAAAGAATATTATTCAGAATGAAATAGTCGTAGTAACAAGAGTAAAAGCATGAACAGAAAAGTATTTTTATTTATAATTTATCAATCACGAACAGCCCGCCCTTATTGCAATTGATACAGTAATTTTAATATTTGATCTAGATAAACTAAATAAACAAAATCATAAGATTAACATCAAACCGCAATTTTCAAAATGAAAATGTCAACAGATTTTTTGTTTCATAAATAATGCAATCTAATTTATTAATATTATTTAAAGTAGCTTTGTTTGTAAAAATTAATTAAAAATAATATTAATTATTTAAGTTAATTTTTGTATTGTAAATTCTTTTTTTTCATTTCAAGATTGATTGAATTAATTAATTAGTTAATTTTTACTTTTATTTAAATATATGTAATTAATACTGTAATTTCGCTTGAGGTTAATGAGAACCAAGCTAGTTTACCATTTGAAATATAAATTTGATCGTATTATTTTTTATTATTTTTTTTGACATAATATTTAATTATTTTTAAAATATCTTAAATCGCTCGGCATTTATATTCCAACTATCTAAAAAATTGTGAAATCTTACTGCAAGCCTTCTCCATAAACAAATATATATATAATACATTAAGTGATATCCAGTACATTTTCCAATAGTATACTAGTTTCGAGCTAATGGCTCTCATCAGTACTATGCGGGAAGAGCTCGGAGAAATCTGAGCAACAGGTAAGTGTAAAAACAGTGTCAAATTAACACTGTTATTCACTTGTCCTGATGCACTGGACATCAAATAAGTTTGCAAAGTTTGGTTTTAAGGCAAGACAATAAGACGAATCTTGATCTTGAATTTCTTTTCACTTGAAACCATGGTAGATACAATCATACCTCTGTGGACTACAAGTTCAACACGGAAACTGGAAACAAGCTATCAGACTGCCAAAACCACTTGAAAAACTTAGTTTCATTGATCACTATGTCTGATTATATTCAAAGAATATACGATACATTAAGTGATATCCAGTACATTTCCCAACAGTATGCTAGTTTAAATATATATATATATATATATATATATATATATATATATATATATATAATTCTTTCTGTTCTAGTCGTTTAACTAATAATTTTTTAAAAAAATAATATAAAAATTAGCAATAAATTTTTGTACTTGTCAGATTTGGTTGAAATAAAGGCGAATTGTTTAAAATGTAAATAAGTGCATTGTTGTAAATTCGAGATTAGAACCCTTACACCCTTCGAAACGCAATGATTGGTAAGATTAAATGATTTTAGGTCTTTATTTGTGACTGAAATCGATCAGTTCGATTTTGATTTAGGAAAAAAATTAGTAATTAGGTAATTATTTTAAATTAAAGCGAAATTTAGTCAGTTGATTTCTACAGCAATTTCTTGCCAGAATCAAGATAATCCTAACTTTTCCATTATCTATATCTGTTCATCTTTCTTTTCGGAATTTTGATTTTAGTATGATTTATTTTTGAAAAAATACTTTATATTTTTTCGATTTATAATTATTGTACACTGAAATTCCATAAATTTAAACAAAATAATAAACTCCCAATTAATCGATTATATATACAATAACTGGAATTTATTTATTATTTTTGACAACATTCTCAGAGTTAATCTTTTATAAGCAGACAAATAATTACATTTATTAATTAATAATCTGAATAATGTTTATGAATTCATAAACAAAAGAAAAACTCTCAGTTATCTAATTATATAATTAATTTATATTTTTGAAAAGACATGCAAAGTTCAGTTAGCTTATTTAATAAATTATCAAAAAGCACCTTTGGTGGTCATCAAAAGTGACATCTACCAGTTGGAATCAGTCTCTTCAAAAGCCGTCATATTTAATCTCTACAAATTAGTTTTTATAATGAAATTTAGCATTTGTTACAAAGTTGTCAAATTTTTTAAAAATTGTCACAATAATTTTAAATTATTCAAGTACTTGATTTCTATTTATAATATTAATTTTATAATCATATTTATTTTTCCAAATAAATACTATTAAACAAAATTTTACAACTATTACTGAAACAGTTTCTAGACATTTTGTTAACAATTATTTCAATTTTTTAATAAAAATAATAAAATTAAACTATTTTAAAATATTTAATCATGTCATTTGCAAATATGTGCCCAAATCAAATGATACAACTTACAATTTTTTCACGTCATATCCGTGAATTTATTTACTTATAGAATATTTATTAATTAAATCTTAAAATTGAAACAGATATCTAATAATAATAATAATAATAATAATAATAATAATAATAATAATAATAATAATAATAATAATAATAATAATAATAATAATAATAATAATAATAATAATAATAACATAAAACGGTGATTCATTGGTAGCATCATAAATTAAGATATCAGATAAGTGAAAAATAAAATATGCTCGTGTTGCAAAATTATAATTATATTGAAAAAAGTTTCGATTATTAAATAATCATCATGAGTGCAATGCCACATCCACAGGAATGACTGCCCGTCAGTTCCGCTCTCAAGTTTTTGTTCACAGTCGACTTATGGAATTGATTGATATTAGCAAACGCAATTTTGTGCTGGACGATGAAAATAAAAGTAAAATGTTATTGTTTAAAAGTTTGAAAATATTTTATTAAAATTTTATTAAAATTTTGTTAAATTTCAATTTTTTTCAATTTAATAAATAAAATTTTGAAAATAACTGTAGATTTTAAAACAGAGTTTGATATTTTTAATAGGAATAATTTTTAAAATTTAAATGAAGAAATTTGTTTGAATAAAGATTTTAAATCAATGTAGTTTTAAGTTCAAAATTACCTGACGACGACAGTGAGGCTGTAGTTGGATATACATTTGTTGTGCTTTCTTTTATTAAATTCAAAGCCAATTTTCTGTGATTCTTTTAAATAATTATAATAATTTTGCTTTTTCTTTTTAATTTAAATCTTTCAATAATTTTCAAATTTTTCATAAATTTTGGTATTGTTTATTTTTATACTTTTTATTTTATTTTCATTTAATCCAATAAAGAAATTGTTTTACGAATATATAAAGCTGTTTTTCTTTTTTTTGAATCTCGATCCGCATTTTATGATTTATCTTCAGTATCTTTTATTGGCGCAATACTTTCTTAATATTACAATATGTTTTCCTTCATTTCTAAATATTATTGTTGTTTAAATGGATGTGTCCAAAATTTCTAATGGTAAAGTCACTCAAATGCAAATTATTTTATATTTACAAAATTTTTTATACAATGCTTATAAATTTTAAAAAAATGTAGAAGTTTTATTTTTAGCCCTTTAACTACTACAGATTCTTTCATGAATTGGTGCGATTAAATTTTCTTATAAAAAAATTTTGGAAATGCCTTATACTTTTTTATAATGTTCTCTATTTTCTAATTAATATTACTATGTATTTATAATTTTTACAATTTCACTTTAATATAAACTATGTAACGAATTAATTTGAAAAAAGAACATTTTATTGGTCAGTAACACAATTTTTAATATTAATTATTAATTAATTTTTTATTAGCCAATCATATGATTTATTTATTGCCTACTTCTCAATGTGATAATTGAATCTGATTGGTTAAGAAAAATGGAATTCAAAAATTTCTCCTAACGAATTTAAACAATGCATTTTTCTTCTATTAAATAAGAAAAATAAAATTAACTATTTTACTGATAAAATTGATAATAATCAAAACTTTATAAACATTTATATATTTAATAAATTTATAGTGACATAAATTAAAACTAAAAAAATTAAACCAAAATTTCCGAAACAATTTTAAACGTATTTACGAATTTCGTTTAAAAAATAACGCGAATGGCAATTAAAACTAAATATTTTTATAATTGGATTTGTTTAAATGAAATAGTTTTGATCTTTCGAATTACCAAATTAAAACATGTTTTTTATTTTTAATGGAAATTCTTGATCGTTTCTAAAGCTTGGATAAATTTGAACAGATTCGTTTATTTATCCAACGAAAACGATTTCAGTTTTTGTTCATCTCGTTTTGGGTCGGATGGGATTTTCGGAACATTTTGCCCTATATTTGGCATAAATATCCCTAATTGTTGTTCACTTTGATTGGCTAATTTCTTGTGAATATTTCTTGGTAAAGATTTATTCGCAATAAAATCGGCTTGATAGCTTGATTGGGTGCTTAAAGGCTCTGTAGGAGAGCTATAATTTGATGTTGGTTTAAAGCTACGAGTCTTTTCGGGAAAATTTGATAATTTTTGAAAATCATAAACATACGTAGATGTTGTATCAAATGGCTCATCCGAGAATTTATATTCGGATTTCGGTTTAAAACTCGGTAGTTTAATGGGCTTTTCTTTGGTCACTTGAAACCCTTCCTGGTAATTTGACAGACTATTAAATGGAATATCCGGAGAGTGAAAAGGGTTTTTAGGTTTGAAATTTTTTGTTAAATTTGAAGTCTTGAAATTTGTAAAATCAGAACTGTAATTTGTGTTTGAATGAAATGGTTCTGTTGGGATTTCATATGAGATTTTCGGTTTGAAATTCTGTGTTGGAGATTGAGGTCTTTTTAGGAATTCCATTTGGTAGTTGGTAAGTGAAATTTCATCTTGTTCAGTTGGTTTATAGATATCATTTGGACGGAAACTTTGAATTTTTTCAAAGTCCTTTTTAGAAAAATCTGTTGTATAATTGGTGGAAACATTTTCATTGTCATCGCTAGACAGTACAAAAGAATCCTGGGGCTTTTTAATTTTATTTCTATCAAAGTTTTTCAAAGTGAAATCAGATTTATAGTTTGAATGGAAAGCCATTTTTTCAGATGGTTGTTGGTACTGAATTATAGGTTTAAGAGATTTCACTTTAACTATTTTTTTGTTAACAAATTCTTCGTTGTAATTAGTTAGTCCATCAAAGTTTTCTTTACTCATCTCAATTTGATTGAGTGGTTTGAAAGGTGACACTTTTTCCATACTTCTTTTGATTGTGTAGTCTTCTCGGTAGGCACTTTTAAAAGTGTCACAGTGACTATTTGAAATTATATTCCCATTATCTTTTTGTTTAATTGAAGGTAATTTTGAATAACTTCTCGGAGAAATATCTTCAGAAGAATATTTTGATAAATTTGACATTAAATAGATATGTGGTATCTAAAGATGGGAATAAAAAGAAAAATTAATAAATAATAATTATAATAATAAAATTTTTATTATTATCATTGTTATTATATTTTTAAGGATTATTATTATTATTATTATTGTTATTATTATTATTATTATTATTATTATTATTATTATTATTATTATTATTATTATTATTATTATTATTATTATTATTTTTATTATTATTATTATTAATATCCTACCTTTCGATCTTGTCGATTGGAAATAATATTTTTTTAGGACTTTTAGATAACAGTAGTCAATAAATAGAAAACTATTTATTGTTGATTAAAACAAAAAAATATATTATTTATATATTAATCAATTGAAACCTATGAAATATTGTAAATTTTTTAATTTTCTTTAAATATTAGACTAAAGAATTACAAGGCGCGCGAGAAAAACTTTTTTTGCAAATGATGTCTGATATTATTTTTTGTTCCAATTAGGTTAGTAAATAAATAAAAGGTATTTTATTGCTTAAATAAAACAATCTTTTAAATATAGAATTTATTTAGCCAATTATTTAAACTGAATGTCAATCAGTTTTATTGTACCTTGCGTAAGCCAATACAATTTGTTAATGATTTCACATGTTGTACTATTTAAAGAGTTTAAAAATCTAGCTTATTTAATTTTGTAGTGTGATTTGTGAGTGCTGTGTCAGATGATTGTCAGTTTGCTGAGTTTTATTTTTTTTAAATAACTAATTATTATAATAATGGTTAATTAAATGACCGATGAACTTTAAATCAATTTATATGACAATATAGAAAATTATTGGAAGCGGGAATGCTTGGATTCATACGATGATGTCATTGAAATAGGGGCCCTAAAAGAGATCTAAAACCATGTTCTCAATAAAATTAAACCGACTTTGCATTTAAAAATGAGACCACTGTTCCATTTTATTTGTCAAGTCTGCTAGATCAGTAAAGAAAGCTTCAAAGAAAGTTCTCATAAGCAGCAAATCTACAGTTATTTTCATGTATAATAAAATTTTTGAAGATAGTTTAGCGGCCGTCAAAGAAATTCAGCTTGGAGCTTTAAGTGATATAGACAGATAGAGAGTGAAATTTCTAAACCAAGTATCTAAAGGAAGCTTAGAACAGCTAGGAATATGGTAAAGATTTTTTACGTCGTGTTTAGTGGAAAGACATGTAAGAACAATGAGAGATTTAATTGTAACTGTGATGAAAAGAGGTTGTGTTAAAAAACAGTGGCTTGCACCGTTGCTTCGAATTGAATTCAAAAATAAATGCAATTTATCAAAGTGCTACAAAGTATTCACCATTCTAGACTTCAGAATCAAAGACAAGATCTTTTGGAAAAAGCATGAATGAATTTCAATCAAGCTGTTTAAAAGATGAGAGAATTCAATGACAAAAAAACAATTAAGCGGTGATTAAAAGGTACTAGTACGTCAACAGTCACAAAGAAGAAGAAAAAATGATATTCAATATGACAGTGTTTCCCAATCTGGGGTGCATAAATATAATCTTGTTTTTTATTTATTTTTTAAATTTTTTTAATCAATAACATATTTTTAGAAAAAAACTAAGTTTAAAAAGTAAAGTATAAAGTAAATCTTTTATATAAATGTAATTAAAATGTAAATAGCTTCGTTTTAATTTTTCATTAATGCTATTAATTTAAAGGTCATTTATTTTGAAAAAGATTTTATAAAAAATTTTAATCATTATATATAAAATTTTAAAGGAAAGGGGTACATTATATAATGAAAATGATCAAGAGGATACGCAGTACCAAAAGTTTGGGAAACACTGCAATATGACATTCCATGTAATATTTTTAGGGTTTTAATATTCAAGTCTAATTGCGGTATCCAAATACAACCCGGCATGGGCGATTCGAATGGTTAAAGAGAGGTTATCAATTTTAAGAAAAGAAGTTATTATAATGTATCAAAGATCAAGACCTAAAGTCAATAAATTTTATATTATATTACGTAATCCAATACAATTTCTTAATGATTACAGCACTATATTATTTAAATAATTTTACAATTTTGTTATGGAAATAATAAATCTTAACATGGTTTAATGTATTTTAACCATTATTATTATTATTATTATTATTATTATTATTATTATTATTATTATTATTATTATTATTATTATTATTATTATTATTATTATTATTATTATTATTATTATTATTATTATTATTATTAAACAATAAAAGTTATTTCTAAAGATTTTTGTTTGAAAAATTCAATTATTTAATAAATACTTTGATTTAGGCGATAAAATTATTTACCATAAAATGTTTGTTTTAATAGGTAAAGTCAAATTTGAAAAAAACTGAAACATTTCGTTCGTGTCTCGATGCAGTAAAACAAAATTGATGATAAAAATCATTTATCAGATATGGGAAACATGATTTCTAGTTTAGGCAGATTTTCCCGCCGGATCTGCCTCAGGAATATTATTTATTGTTTAAAATTAATTCTTTTTTTAATTGGAGTATTTATAAGAAAAATTCCTAACATATAAATCAAATGAAAATTAATTAATTAAAATGTAAAATTAATACATGAAAAATACAAAACAAATGAAAAAGATTACCTTGAAAATGCACAAATAATTCTCTGGGTTTTCATTTTCCTATTAATCCATTATTTTTTGAATTGGATTTGTTAAACAAGCTTAGTTAAACAAAGAAAATCGATAAATTATGCATGTCGACTAATATTTGTGAGAAGAAATTGTCCCGTTTGTAAGTAAAGAAAAAGAACAGAATTTGCCTTGAAACGACATTAATTTGAAGCAGCGATGATTTTTGGAAATGTCTGAAACTATTGAAAATTTTAAATTTCCAGCATTGTTATTATTGTTGGAGTAGCACAAAAATTAATTGAAATTTATCAATTAAAAAGAAAAATCAATAAATCTCAGAGGGGAAAGGAACTGTGGAAAGACAAAGTCTATGACGAATGATTTTTTACAGGGAGTTAAAGTAAAATTTGATAAACAAAATTTGTTTTGATAACAATAATAAATTCGAAATGATATTTTAACACTTTGAAGACGGGAGGTGTGAATTTCCGTCTTTCATTTTTTTAACTGTTGGAGAAGGATGAATTAAATTCACGTGATTTGGAATTTCATGCAATAGTGTATAATAAATTACAATTAAATAAAAGTTTATGCCACTACATGTGCTAGAAAAACTTGTCAGCAAAAGGAAACAAAAATGTCCATGCAAAAGATGTTGAGTATGTACTGCAAACAATAAGAGGAGTGATACTCGATATATTTGCAAATTTTGTTTAATACCTCTCCATCATGGAACTGGCTTTCAAAGATATCATACCAGAAAAGAATACCAAAAGTTCCATGAAATATGTCGAGAATTTCTTATTATGTAATATGAACTTTACTAAATATTAAGCAATGTTATGAATATTTATTGTTATCAAATATTTACAAAAAAATATGCGGGAATTCAGGCTATACAGTTTTCTTTACATACCGTGTTTAATGTGTTAATTTAGTGGTGGGTCAATTGTTGGGTCATTTTATTGTATTTTTAGTAAAAACAAAGAGCTTATCTAAAACAAATTTAAAACGCAGCTTTATTGTATATTTTTTTATTATTATTTTGATGGCATATAATAACAAAAATTAAAACAATTTTTTTATTCATAATAAATTATTGGTCCACATTGGAAAATGCAATTTGCTTTGATTCTCAAACATCTTCGAATACATGTATCATCGTTGCATGGAATCTGACATATAATAATTTATTCTACATGTCTGTTGACATGTTGGTGGGCATGATGAAAGATAGAATAATTACCTAATAATAATATGTCAATAATATAAATTTTTATTGTATTAATTAAATATTGAATTACACAAAATATCGATTTTTAAAAAAATTTAAATATATATATATATATATATATATATAACAAAACAATTTTTGCACTTATATATGACAAAGTCAATGTTGAGCATAATAACACAGACAATAAGCAAACATTTTCCCAATCGTATGCACTTAGTCGTAGGTTATTAAACTGTGGTCCGCGCTTTGTCGTATCACTACATATGCAACGCGAATAATTGCGCTGGGCCCTCAAAAATAAGTTGCAATACAAAATAATTAACAATAATTATATAATATGATTAAATCAATTTCAATAATAAGAAAGTATTAATGTGGACGAACTGCACATAGGCGAGTCAAATTTCTTCTCTCGGCAAAGGATACTTCTGTTTTCAACATGTAACTTCCATCTCTGGAATAAACATTGAAATAACCTGATTATAGTCCCAAAAATTGGAACATGCTTTTAACTGCTCTCTCTGGAAATTTTCATCTTATTTGATTTTTGTTTATGGTGTTGAGAATAAAACAAAAAACGCGTTTTATCAACTTTTGTGACTTTTTATAAAATTTGGAGCCCCTGTGCCATAAGAAAGTTTTATGGTTTTTTTATTTTTGTAAATAATATTTTTAAAAATTGATTCATTTGAAAAGAAATATTTATTTCAATAGCAAAAATAAATAATAAGTAACAAAAATTTGCTGTAACAATTAAAAACACGAATAAAAACATAAAGAATATGAAAAAAGTTTTAAAAAAATTGAAAACTTTTATGTTTTTTCGATTTTTGTGCATTTATTTAAACAACTTTAAATTTTTTTTTATTATATTAACTGATGCACAGTTAGCACAATGGATAAGGCGACTCTGTGGACACCAAAAAAGCAAAAATAATGAAATTACACATTGTTCTTTTTTATTATATTTTATGTTTAATATTAAATATTATTTAATATGATGACAATATTAATTATTTATATTAAAATTATAATTAATAATAATTTTCATTTTGATCAGAAATAAACTTACTATGAAGATCATGATTATTGAGTGATCAAAATTATAAATGCTTTCTGAACCTTTCAATACCTAATGTATTTATTTGAATATCTTTGGGATTAATTTCCTGAGTTCATAAGGGTATTAGAATATTTATGCAAATTTTTTAAAATAAACACAATTGATATTAGTATAATTTTGTTGTTATTTTTATTTATTTTTGTATATCATTTAACTAAATTTTTTTCATTGCTGTTTCATTTTAACGCTCTCCTTATTTTATTTGTGATGTGATTATATAATTATAATTTATTTCCTGTTACGATACATGTAAACCCTTATAATAATTGTGTAAAACTGCCTGCATGTTTGATTTCATTATTTTGATTGTTTGGGTCCTTAGATACCGGCATTGCTTGTTATTTATCCCAATAATGCGTGTGCTGTAAACTCAGACGCAGTATACATATTGTCTTCCTTTCATGACTAAACTTGTTAGACATATTGTTATTTTAATCTTCTTACATTATATAAATTATATTTTATTTTTCAATTAAATTTGTAGAATGTTAGAAGTAAAATGAAATTAGGGAGAATACTGAAAGATGGGCTGCAACTTTCGCCTAGGTTGCCTATTCGGGATAAAATTGGATAACACTAAGCGATGAATTACAATTACAACAGAAGATTGATCAGTAAGCTCGAGCATCAATAACAGAATTAGTTAGCTAAGGTTTTGAAAGTTTATGCGATTTAGGGGATTTAACACCATAAGTCAAGCTCATCAACTCAAAAATGGTGGCGGGAGAAATTTAGAAATTGCATCCATGGATTAAAGTCTAAAATTCTTTAAAAAGTGTCAGTAAGCTTGAGGATTCATTAAACCACTATTTGAAAAGATCACTGGAAAAAAATACGAAAATTGAAAAAGTTATTAAGTTTTATATATTGGAAAATACTCATTAAGTTAACAGAGTTCAGAATTTTATAAAATTACAAATTCCTTAAATTAAAAGATTCAAAACAGGAAAATTCACAAAAATATTCACAAATTCTGTCCTATGAGTATATCGATGAACCAAATATCTATTCATTTACAACCACAGATGGGTTTTTACCTTCACACATGCAAAGTACTAAACTCATCAAAGTCCCAAATTTCACTGATCATCTTAACTTCTTTGCAATTAAGTCCAGGAATAAGTTCTTAATAGTTGTGTAGACTTAAAACTCAAATGCATTCATGATTCGAGTAAAAAATTTTGATGACTTCTAAATTCATACAGTTTGGAGAAAGTATTAAACATTTTTCAAATGTTTCAAGGTCTGAGTCAATATATTAAGTTATTTTTAATAAATTAAAGCATTTAAAATAAAGTTAATCTGAAATTTTTGTTTTCTACTAAAATAGTGATATTGAGTTTTTCAGTTTGTTCAAAAGGATTAGAAACATTAAGATTAGTAGGTTTGGCATAATTATAATTTTTAATAATTTGGTGGGACGGTCTATAACCTGACATGCAAACTGCAAAGCAACGTGTAAATTTGTAAATTTATTAGAAGAATCGGTATATGAATTTGCAAATTACTGAAACGTGAATGATGGTGTAATGTCAATGGCATACACCTCTTTTATGTGGGGGACGAGATAATATTTGGATTCGTTGTTGTGTTCATAGTTGAATCAGTAAAAAGCTTTGAAGATATTTGTCACAAATGACAGAAATCAAGTGATACCTCTAGGGTTAATTGGAAAACCTTTGGAGCACGGCTATAACTGACCGAGAAAGTCCAACCTCAGAAAGTCGACTTTGTTTACACGTTGATTTTCCTGAACTTGATTAGCTGAACTCATTCTCCAGATTGTAAATGTACTGAAAAGTTCAACCAATATAATAATTGATCTATGATGTATTCTTTAAATGATTCGGATCCTGAATTAAGAGATCCTTTTCAAATTAGCTTTATATACCATTAAAACCGTTAGAAAATTTATCATAATTAACTTTAAATTAATTATCAATTTTAAATCAATTAATTTTAAATTTATCACCTTTACAAAAAATTTAAATAGTTTTAATGAAATTTAATTCATTATTTTGTGGAAATTTAAAAAATATTTTTTTTCATTACTATTTGTTTAAACTCATTACTATGTAGTTAAATTTTAATTACATTTTAAATATTAAATTAATTATTAATTTCGTTCTTTTGGAAATACACATTTTAGATAATTGATCAATTTTACTACTTAATTATATTAATATGGGACAGACACTCTCGGAGCCTGTCACATCTAAAGAAACTAATCAATATGGTAACAATAGTTTATTAGTTAGTTCATCCTGCATGCAAGGATGGCGGATTCACATGGAAGATGCTCACACAGGTTATTTAAATTTACCAAGTGATAAATCCGCTTCTTATTTTGGTGTGTTTGATGGTCACGGAGGAACAAAGGTTGCACAATATGCAGGAAATAATTTACATAAATTATTGACAGCTCAAGCTGAATATGGTAACAATTTTTAATTGTGAAGTGTTTTTTATTATTAAAGTTATATTGTAAAACTTATAATTTTTAAGGTAAATAGACTTAAGAATTCAAATAATTTTTACTTTGTAATTATTAATTTATGGTTATTTTGAACTTTAGACTTTGAACTTTAATTGCGTTTGTGATTTTTTTTAATTTGGTATTAAATTATTGTAATACTTGTGGAAATAAGAAAAAAGTTAAAATGAATTTATTTATTTGTATTTCTATTTGATATTTTGTCAAAGTTTAAGATATTAATTATAATTTAAACAAGTTTTATAATTAAAATAAACATGGTAAATGTTAATATTGTGAACGATTTTAGTGATCTTGAATTTCAATTTAATGTATTTCCCACTAATAAAACATCATTTTCGTTATCATATTTGTAAGACAATAAATATGTCCATTTAATATATACAAACGATTTTAATAGAAAAAGGGGATTTACCTGAAGCGATACGAAAATCATTTCTTGCTCTTGATCAAAATATGCTTGAAGATAAAGAAGTTAGAGATGAATTAGCCGGATCTACTGGCATCATAATTTTAATGAAAGACAATAATATTTATTGTGGAAATGCTGGAGATAGTCGCGCTGTTGCTTCGGTAGGAGGTCGAGCGGTATCTCTGTCGCATGACCACAAACCGAGTATTCAAGCAGAACGAGAACGGATTATTTCCGCTGGTGGATGGGTTGATTGGAATAGAGTCAATGGCAATTTGGCTCTTTCAAGGGCATTGGGAGATTTTGTTTTTAAAAAGAACACAAAACGAACGGCTGAAGAACAAATTGTCACCGGTTAGTAAGCCATATCGGTTTATACACGAAATCAATTGCAATTTAGCTAATCCTGATGTAATAGTAAAAGAAAAAAATGATGATTATGAATTCATCATCATGGCGTGCGATGGAATTTGGGACGTGCTGACAAATCAGGAAGTTATCAACTTTATTAGGCAACGAATAGCAAATGGTTTAGATCCCACTCACGTAACTATTTTATTATTATTTTTCATTATTTATTTTTAATTATTTTATAAATATTTTTTTATTAAAAATCAGAGGTGAAAATCAAAAGAATTTTATATAATATTATTATTTATTTATTTTATATTTTATTATTATTTTTAATATTATTTATTTTAATTATTTTATATTTTATTATTTATTTTAATTATTAATTTTTTTTTTAATATTTTTTAAATTTATTAATATTATTGGAAAATTAAAAAAATTAGAGGTGAAAATCAAAAGAATTTATTATAATATTATTATTTATTTATTTTATATTTTATTATTATTTTTTTATTATTTTTAATATTATTTATTTTAATTATTTTATATTTTATTATTTATTTTAATTATTAATTTTTTTTATAAATATTTTTTAAATTTATTATTATTTTATTAATGTTTATGGAAAATTAAAAAAAATCAGAGGTGAAAATCAAAAGAATTTTATATAATATTATTTATTTATTTTATAATTATTTTTTATTATTTTTATTATTATTAATATTTTATAATTAATTCTTTATTTTATATTTTATTATTTATTTTAATTATAAATTTTTTTATAAATATTTTTTAAATTTATTAATATTTTATTAATGTTATTGGATAATTAAAAAAAATCAAAGATGAAAATCAAAAGAATTTATTATAATATTATTATTTATTGATTTTATAATTATTTTATTATTATTATTATTATTATTTTTTATTTGTATTATTATTTTTATTATTATTATTATTTTTTATTTGTATTATTATTTATCTATTATTTTTACATTTTATTTATTTTAATTATTTTATTTTTTTATTATGCTATAAAATATCGATAAATTGCCATTGTTATTCACTAGACAAGTCTGTCGATATTTGCTAAATTTTGCTCATTGAATGCAAATAAATTTCATTTTTCTTGTGACTTTTTCCGTTTTTTCCACTTGAAATGATATTTGTCCGTTTACAAATAATTTATTATTTATTTACTATTCTAAAACCCCAGTCAAATATTTACCGATTAGAATTTATTAATTGAATTCCCATAATCATTTTGTGATTCCTCCATCGCTCTGTTGTGCATTTAATTGTGTGTCTGAGTGTGTATGTATGTATGTATATTGTCCAATAATTACAGTTTGTGAATCTCATTTGTATTGAATATTAGATTATTGAAAAAGCGTAATTGATATACAGCAATAGATTTACACTCTTCAATTATTGTGATATGGATTTGTATTGCTTTATAAAATAGCTATCAAAATAATTTCTGACTTCACTCACTCGTTTAAAGTTTAAATTAAAATCAGAGATAAAATTGTCCTTTTGTATATGTGTGTGTGTTTGTGTGAATTAAGCCCATCAGCTTTTAAAGTGCCCAATTAGGATGAGCCCAAATCCACCTGGAAAAAATAATAAGCTAAAAAATTTTTAACGTAGGTCAATTTAGCTTCAAATAAGTATGTCGTTTTAAGGTCAAATATGTAGGTCAAACTCTTTTTAAGGTCATAAACGTAGGTCAATTCATTTTAAGGTCAAATACGTAGGTTTTGGTCGTTTTAAGTACGAATAAGTATGCCAAGGTCAAATATGTAGGTCAAACTCTTTTTAAGGTCATAAACGTATGTCAAGATCCTTTTAAGTACAAATAAGTAGGTTTAGGTCTTTTTGAGCTCAAAACCGTAGGTCAGGTCGTTTTAAGGTCAAATACGTATGTCAAAGTCATTTTAAGGTCATAAACGTAGGTCAGGTCGTTTTAATGTCAAATTTGTAGGTTAATATGGAATAAGTAATATCAAAAGATATTAAATGAAATTTTCTATCAGTGGAACAATTTGAAAATATTTATCGACAATGATATACAATTTAAAATTAAAAGAATAATGTGTCATTTTAAGCAGCTTAAACTTAGTTTAAAAAACCTTAAAACCAGCAATAACACGGACATGAGAATGAAAGAAGAAATTTATTTAATTATTAAATCATTAAAATGTAAATTAGAAAATAATCAATTAAAATCAATTTGAATTAATTATATAGTTTGGAAATATTTACTTTTGAAATATAAATAACAGTTTTAAAAGAAATATTAGTATATATATATATATATATATATATATATATATATATATATGCATCAATCAATAGAGAAAACTGTGAATCGATAACTTTAACGTGAATTCATGTTTTATTTGTGATTTTTTCACTTTCTTCGCTGACATTTTCAAACCATATTTCCCAGGTCGCCATCTCAGTTGGTTCGTTTGTATCGTGTCGCTAGGCTATGTTCTCATAGGGAATAAATCACCTCCTTTTCTCCTCTTATTACATTCTTCCTGAAAGTTGATTTGTTAATTGATCTCATTTAGTTTGTTGGAAAATCCTCCAAAACAAATTGAATTTAATTTGAAATTCAAAGTTGCTTATTAATATTAAATCATTCCTACTGTTAATTTTAATGAATACTTTTATACACGTGAGCTGTTGCGCATTTAATTAAGTTTTAAGGACAAATATGTATAACCTAAGCATGACAGGCGAGTCAGGGTGACTCAATAATTATCATAGCGGAATTAAATATTAGTAATTAAAATTTGGCATCACATTTATATCAGTTATTGAATTTGTCACTGTTAAACGGTAAGAGATCAGCAACACATTTTAATCTTAATTTAGAAAAATCTGTGTACAATTATTACAGCAAATGAATATTTTACATATTTCATGAATCTAATTTAAGGTGGCTAGAAGTCCAGATTTTTAACTATTTATTCCGCGTCCCGGAATTTTTTTTTTTAAGGTGGTCGGAAAGTCCCGATTTTTAGAAAGAATGCACGACAAGCTAGGGTGAGAATTTTCCTGTGAGAACGGGAAGGGAAAATACGGTTTTTGGTTTTCATATAGCCAATTTATGTGCGAAATATAATTTATCAAATTCATGTGAAAAATTTCATGACATTTTAAAAATTCACTCAAATAATAAAATAATAGCAATATATGAACTTCTTTTCATTTTCAAATGCCATTTATTAAAGATATTTGACTATGAATCAGTAAAGATATCGATGTTTTTTGATATTCATAATCATTATGATTATAAAATATATAAAGTTAATTAATTTCTTATTTTATAAAATTTATAAATAATGTTTATAATCACTTGAAAAAGCCTGTGCCGAAAACTCATGAATATCAAAAAAATCGATATCTTTACTAATTCATAGTCAAATATTTTCAATAAATGTCAATAAAATAATACTTAAAATAACTTTTTAATTTATATTTGTAAATAGTTTTTATATTGAAATTAAAAAAATATATATTAAAATACAATTTTTGCGTTCTAAATTTTTCTTGATAAATATAGAGCAAATTTTTAATCAAGAATCCTCCGCCCCCAGGTCAATGGTGTCACGCTTTACGAATGTTAAACTCTGGTAACCTTAATCTAATAGCCGAATATCTAGAATTTTATGGTAGCAAGGGATTTAGCACACAAACAAGAATTTCTACAAAACAAGAAATACACCAAGCGAAGTTGAGACAAATCACCTATAATATAAAAAGAAAATAAATTTATAGCATATAAACACACCAACTCACCTTGAGGTTGCTTGTAAAATAGTCAATGAGACAAACCTTATACTATAGAAACAGAAAAAGTGACAGAGAAATAAAATAATGCACATTAACACAACCCATAATAAAACATGCATGCAAACTTTTAACATGCAGCCATCCGAAGTGGAAAAAACCCTTATAATAAATAATTTTATAGACATTTTTGAGATAATTTTAGGAAAAAAAATGGCGGAAAAAATTTTTAATTTAAATTTTGAGGTTTTTGCTAGGAAATTTCGAGTAAATGAGGATTTATCTTCATAAGATTTACCCTTAAAACTAAAATTAATTTAATATTTCAGATATTTCTGTCGAAAAAAAGCATAAATTTTTAAATTATATTAGTAAGTTTTAAAAAATAATCATAAACCAAATTATTTTGTGTACATAATCGATGATTTTTTTCAAAATATGTATAAAAAATATAATTATTTAATGCAAATAATAATTTTTATAACTTCAAAAATAATTTAACTCACATTTTATGAATAATATCCGGAAAAAATATATATATTTTTGGAGATTAGTTATTGTTACTTGATTTCCTAAATATTATTTATAATAATATATATGAAATAGTTGATCAAAGTTATATTTAAGAGCTTGAATTATGATCATATTTCCTTATGAAATCATAATTCAAATCTTAAAATTTTTTAACTTAAAGTTATATAACTATATAAAAAATAACTTACTTAGCAGCCATTTAAAAACTGGCTGAAATGCATTTATTTTTTCACAAAATAAGTTCCGACAAGTTGATTTATGTATCAACTTGAATTATAGCAGAATTTATCTCAATGGGGCTTGGTGTAATACATGAATTAATAGCAGAGCTCGTGAAAGCGGATTAGTGCGTTTCACGAAACCTTCTTTCTCACTTTGACCAGTAATAGTATTTTCAACAGTCAGAGCTGCTGCCTTCTTGAGTAGAAAAAGTTTAGATATGAACCGAAAGCGTTCTATCATTCTTTAAAATCATTACGCAATAATAATATCATTTTAATAACCTTTCCTGTGATTTTTTTTCTTTGCTATACAATACACATTTACGCATGACCAATAGAACAAAATACTTTAAGTCTCAATGATCAGCTGAATACCCAAACAATGAATCTCAGCGCAATTTGGTGTATTCTTGGCTTTTATTCACGTGACTTTAAGAATTATTAGAAAATAATTGTGTTATTTGTTATTTGAACTAATTTATGACTACATTATTCTGCTATTATATTATGTAAAAAATCAATAATTTAATTACTTTAACTTATCTGTTGACGATAAAATGGATCCAATCAATGGCATTTTATAATATTTCCTAGAAAAAATGATAGAACAAATAAATAATCTTTCAGAAGCATCAAAATTTATTAATTGTCTAACAAATCATTCAAAAGAAAGAAAATAAATTCAGTATATTGAAACTTTATTTGCAATCCAATTTCACAAAAATTTTCGATTAAATCGGTCGTACCAAAATATAAGATTCTCTGATAGACTACTTTCGTTTCGATCCATTCCGTACTTGATATCTTTGGATTTTTCTCCTTTTTCTATGACCGTCTGTGATAGTTTCACATACAACTTCCAATTTCTTCGACAGAGAATGATAAACCTGAATAAGATCTATCGTTTTATAGATTTCAGATTCCCTAGGATTATCGTGATTTATAACCTATTCTCAATTTCTCCTTTAGCAAAATATGTTCTTACTGTCAAAGAATAACAACAAATATAATTTACCAAATCTATGGCCTATTTGTGATTCGTTTACATTTGACAATGACTTTAATTTTAATCGACAATATAAAATTTTTATTTTATTGATTTTGTAAAATCAATTTTTATCTATCGAATAATTTGTAATTTGTCAAATTCCCAAACTTATGTTAAATATTAAAAATTATTGAAATTGATTTGATTTATTGATTAAAATTTTTTGCATAATAATTTTTAATTTGAATCGATAATATAACATTTTTATTTCAATATTGTCTGAAAACGACTTTTCTTATAATTTATTCTAATGTAACAAACATTTCCTTTTACGATTGTTGTATCTCCACCAAACAAAATCTTAACCGATACTACTTAAATATATTTCTTGAATCTAGCATGTAAATATAGCACACCTGTCAAAACATATTTACTATCTAGAAACTTTGTATCACTTCATAAGTCTTTCTGGTCCTGAAATAATAATCAGATAATAACAGTCATCTTTACGATATGAAAGAGCAGCCAATCAATGAGGAATACTATGTACTTACTTTTTGCATATTCACCCGAGAATTTAAACAACTCTTATTCAACAGCAGACCGCAGTTCTAGTAAAATTTCAACGAGTCCCATACATTTTATATAAAAGATAAGTTCGGACTTCGTGAGGCTATTCTATGACTTGAGATAAGTAATTCTTTACCAATTCGGCATTGTGTATAGTTGCATTTTCCTATTGTAAAATGAAACCGTCACCTCCTAAATGCAAGCCTCTTCATGAATGGATTTGTATACACTAGCTTTAATACTGCCTTTTACGAGCACTATTTTTCCACAATTTTATTAGACGATATATTTGTTTCTCATCTATCATCATTACGGATTTTATTTTTTGCGGTTTTCCTTAAAGAAACCCATTCAATTTCTCAAGTAAATCCATTTTATTTCTGAGTGCCAGATTTTGATCTTATTATATTGTTAAAACTGATTTATCTTATTCTTTTTGATGATTAAAAGGATCGATAAATTTTAATTAATATATGAATTACTTTGTGTTTTTACACTCTTCAACTTGAGAATTTTTGCACTTTTATTTCTTCAAATTTTTCTACCTGTAATTCAATTAATTACTTTTTGATTAATTCATGATCCATCTTCTGTATCCCTTTTGATTCCTGATTAATTTACATAACATTATTTTTATACAATCTCATCATTATATTGAATATTAAAAAGTATTTTAAATAAATTTAATTTATTGATTTGAACTTTTGTCTAATAGTTAATTAAACGTGGAGAAGTATATAGTAGTTTCAAATGAGCTTATAACAAACTGGTATTTATACTAAATTATTACAATTCATACGCCACAATATCGCTATTAATTTAGTTGGTAGCACAGTTGATCAAAATATTGAATTGTCAAATTTAGTATAGAGTTACTGAGTTTTGATATAAAAGGTTCAATTTCAGTGAAAATGTTTAAAAATACCAGATTTTCTATGTGAATTATAAATATGTTTGCGTGATGCCATTGACTTAGTACCTGAATTCACTGTATATAATTAATGTAGAAGTTTGACGCTTGCAATTTATCTATCCAGGTCATAGTTGATAAATAAAAGCATTGAAATTTCAACAATTCCAATTCCATTTCAAGTTCAAATTGGATAAGTCACAACATCAATAATTATAAATTGATAAAAATTTCATAAAAATGTCATAATAAGTTTTACCAAAGTTCTTTATAGGCAAAAGGCAAGAATCGATTTTTACTCTTAAAGTCTTTGTAGTAATCACATTTCTGTATTTGATTTTTCATGCCTCACTTCTACGTTAACGGAGGAAATAAATAGATCCATAAGAAATTGATCCAACAAAAGTTGACTTCAGGCTATTAATAAAAGGTGGATTGGGACCCGTTTATGCAAAACCCTTTCCTCCCACCCCTGACAGGATATTTTTTGAAACTTCGAGAAAACTAATTTTTATAAATTTGTCAAATAAAAAATTATATAAGTCAACTCAAATTTTTTAATTTTAATAAAAATTTTCAGATTTTTTATGTAGGTCAATTCAATTTTATTAATCTTTCATTGTTTTTTCAAATTGATTTTAAAAGTAGGATCCCGATGGTGCAGTTTGAAATTTTAGAATTAAGTAGGTCAAATAAATTCCAACAAACAATAAATCTAAAGAACATCATATGTTCAAATAGTTTTGAGCCCACTGTATATAAATTAGTTCATCTAGAAGGTGAATTGTCACTTCGATCAAAGACCTAAGAGGAATAGTGAAATTTACCAATCAGACCTGATTGGTAAATTTCACTATTCCTCTTAGGTATATGATTAGGTACTTTATAAGGTTAAAATGACAAACCCAGTGTTACAGTAAGACTGTTACTGTCCACATTTTATTAGTCATATCTAAGAGGTATCAAGTATTCGTTTAACAATTTAATTGGTGGGTTTTATATAAAGTAAGAGTGTAAAAGTATACCCTAAACGCTTGGAATGCAAAAGATAAACGTTGTTACTATTAAATCAACATCAGCTCTCTTATCAATCTAGCCATTTCGTAAAACATTAACTTTTTTATTAAACTAAAAAGGTAACATTTAAATTTAACCATAACATTTATTTTTAATCGATATTATATTATATTTCAATATTATCTGAAAATCGACTTTACTCTATGCATAATTTATTTGATTTGGTTAAATAATTCTTTTGTTCAGAAATTAGTTTGAGTTTCAATAAATCGCGAAAACTTTCGCTTTGACAAATAATTTAATAAAAATGAGTTAGTGATAATTAATTTAAATTAGGTTAATTTAGGCGTGAACATATTTTATTTGAGCAGCAGAAAATATTTATATTGATAAAAAATATTCATCTCAATAATTTGTTTTAAATGATTATGTACTTTTATTTCTGCAATTGCAGATCTGTGAAGAGCTGATGATGCGATGCCTGGCGCCTGATTGTCAAAACAGTGGACTGGGTTGTGATAACATGACAGTGTTGTTGATCTGCTTTCTAAATGATCAGCCTTATGAGGCCTTACAGCAAAAATGTTCCACAAATCCCTTCACTAACAAATCAGATAGTGAAATTCTTGAACAGTCATTCGGTGCTCTTGAATAAAATATTTATCGCACGTGCATTTGTTTTGTAAACGTTTTTTTTATTTGAATGACGTTTTTGATGAATATTAAATGCGTTTCACACGATTTAATTATATTTGTTGTGAATTTGTTTAGTAATTCTGGAGAGAGGCAAAACGTGATTTCCAATGAACTGGTCCGCTTTATTTGACTTTTTATGATTATCTGTATTGTTGATAGTTGAGATTTAGTTGAATTATCACTAGAGCATACATTGACTTTTAGTATTCTTATTATTGCTATTATGATTTTATTATTTTATTATTAATATTATTATTATTATTTTATTATTATTATTTTATTATTTTTTTTTTTATTATTTATTATTATTGTATTTTTTTTATTTTTATTATTTTTCATTGTTTATTTTATTATTATTATTATTTATTATTATTTTATTATTATTTTATTATTATTCTATTATTATTATTGTATTTTTTTATTTTTATTATTTTTCATTGTTTATTTTATTATTATTATTTTATTATTAATATTATTATTTATTATTATTCTATTTTTTTTATTTTTATTATTTTTCATTGTTTATTTTATTATTATTATTTTATTAATTATTATTTTTCTATTTTTATTTAATTATTATTCTTTTATTATTATTTTTTATTGTTTATTTTATTATTAATTATTATTTTTATTATTTATTGTTATTATATATTATTTATTATGCTCTTATATTGTTAAGAGATTTCTAATTATCATTTAATTTTCGCTCCTCTCTGAAAATTTAAAAATTTTGGTATGAAATAATTTAATCGATGCTTTACAGCGGTGGCAAGAGTGGGGGGTCGTGATTTTTTAGATTTTGACGCATTTTCATCTGATTTTTTTATAAGTTTTTTTCAGATGTCAAGGTTTATGTTTAATATTATATTGCAATATTTATTGATATATATATATTCTAATATTTCTGGACGTAATAATAATTTAGCTGAAAAATTATGTAACGAAAGATGGCTATTAATTTTATGCTATTTATGCGATATTTTAAAAATGATTAATGACTTCGATTTATCGCTACATAGAAAATATACGTACAAAAAGGCAACATTTTTGAATTGCAGCTTATACAACTAAAAAACTATTCAAATTGAAGATAAGATTATTTATTTAAATTTTCAACATCAGACTCCTCAAAACCATCACACTTTTCATTGTCAATAAAAGTGAAATTTTCTTCAATTTCAAGAACATCGTCGCGGCAAATCCTTCAACTTTTATCTCTTTGGCAATTACTTGTGCCTGTAAACGAATTCGAACAACCGACACTTGAAGTTTTCGTTCACGTTGAATTAGGATCCATCTGTGTAATTTCGTTTCCAATTCCGGGTATCTAGCGTTACCACCACTCAAAGATCTTTGATTTAGATTCATTGCTTTGATAACAGACTCTTGGGTGATCCATCGTCGAATAACAGTTTCATTAATATCATATCGTCTTGCAACCTCCCGTATGTTTCCTAACTGACGAGCTAATTCAATAATTTCTTTTTTCATTGCTGAACTAAAAGATCTTCGTTGTTTCTTTTGTTTTTGTTCAGAATCGTTATCCATTTTAAAAATTTAAACAATATAAACGATTAAAACAAAATGGTTATTGTAATGGTGAAATTTGTTTTTTAACGATAGGTTGCTGATTTTAAAATCATGTGTTTTTAACGCAAATGTTGCAGCTAATACGTGCTGCGGTTTATACGACTAAAAAATACATTTTTATAAAAATGTCATCTGCAGCTTATACTCGGGATTTTACAGCAATATATTGACAATGCCTGATAAAATTTCTGCTTTTATACAAAAGCTTAAATTTTGGAAACTGAATTTAATTGCATTTCACATTAATATAGATCAAATTAATGTTGTTGTATCGAATCACCTTGAAAATCCCAATCAAAACTTCTCAGAAAGATTTAAAAATATGGAAAATCAAAATTTTGGCTTGGTTCGTAATCCTTCTGTCGGTAATATTTCTTGTGATGACCTTATCATTGCTTAACTGTTAAGCAAATAGTGTTAATTTAACATTATTTTAACCGTTATAACGATTGCGGCGATAATAATAATATAATAATACAAAGATTTGTAACGATATCGAAAATAAACCTTTGCCCTGGGGATCACAACTAGTACAAGAAAACATCCAACAAGAACAAAAACAGAGGAAAGGTTATTTCTGAATGAAATGTAGGAAAATAATATTTCTTTGCATTTTTTTTTATTTGTTTACGCAGTTTTAAAAAAATATGTGAAAAGTCTAAAAGGCCACATAAAACGTCGCCGCGGGCCGTATGTTGCCCACCCCTGGCTTAACATGAAGAACTGTTGGAGTTATTGAATGGTTTGATATTGAAAATAGATTTTAAATCCAAAAGCCTTTCAAGCTTTTGGATTAAGATTAAAAAAGAATATGAAACCATATCTTAAAAGCATCAGAAATACTTTTACCGTTGCTTCTACTTACCTATCTGGAACTGCCTTTTCTAATTTAAAATATAAAAAATAAATACTGGTCGTGTCTATATGTTGAGAATCAACTCAGAGTAGCAATTTCAACAATAAAATCCATCACACTAATAATAACCAATATTAATAAATACTAGGACAATAATTGCATTTAATACGATGTGTTAATAATAAATATAATATAAGTGTTATTTTAATATGATTTTGTTTTGCACGTTTCAATTTTTGTTTATGCTTATAATATTACTTCAATTAAAATTAAAGAGTGAACAAATGTTTTGGTAAGTATAAAAGAGCAATATTGTAGTTTAGTTTTAGGTTTTAGGTTTTTAAAAATAAATTAAATAATAAACGATTTATTAATAATTTATATGTTGAATTTTTTTAATCGTATTTTAGCATAAATTTAGTTAACAATTATTTTATGTAGAAATTTTGAATCGAAATATTATTTTTGCATAACCTACACTAATAAATTATTAACATATTAATTTGGTATTTTATATGACGGCTTAAAAAAATATTTCATTGTTGATTAGAAATCTTCATGGCTTAAAAGGACTATTCGGCAAAATGAACTTCTGGTTTTTGGGAACATTTTGAAGGTTTGAAAAGGGACAAATAGTGAGGAGTAAAATCAGTAATTGCAAGAAAATTATTAGCAGACGAATTAACAAAAGATCTCAATACGCACTTATTTTTGGTGCATAAAATTAAAGTCAACCTTTGTAATTTTTATTAAGAAAATTCATTAGAATTATAATTTGAAGTTCTAATAAAAAGGCTAAAAGCTTATCATTAATCAGTTTTCTTTTTTGAAGTGTGAAGAAAAAGCTACTCTTGATGATCTTTTGTTTAATGTTCGAGTATAAATAATGCATCCGAAATTGTGCTTGATTATTCATTTTTATCTTTTCAGCAATGACTGTTAGAATGAGGAGTGATCTCACAGAGAGACATTAATAGATCTCAAAGATGTTTTCATTATAAAATCAAGCTTCAAGTCGAAAAAAACTTTCAATTTAATTCTTATAAACTTCCGCACACACATGCTTTCGTATAAAAAAATATTTGCCAAACAAACAGTTAATAATATTAAAAAACGTTTACAACTTTTCAATGTCTAATTCCGTTGATTGAGAAGAAATAATTCTAATTGCAAGACTTTTTCATCATTCAGGACAATAATAAATGTAAAGGAAATGAAAGCGTTTGTGTTAGAATGAAAATGATAATGATAATTCTAAAAAGAGGTTTTATTGTTCAATGTTTTGCCACATTTTTTTAACCAAAAAAAATATTGTTTACGCGAAGGAATCAAAACTCGATTCTCTAAAACAATTTAATAATATCGGTGCAAGTCTGAATGTGTTAGTTTAAATTCAAAAATAAACCGCAACTATTATCTCAACAACCAATCAGATTAAAGAAAATTTCACAGTGAACTGCCACCAGTGTGCATACAATTTCTGATTTGCAATACAACCATCAATTAATTCAAGATTCACAGACACTTTGACTTTGACCTTTATTTGAAAAAAATTTATGCTTAAACTAGAATTAACCTATTAAAAAAATGATGCCCGTCAAATTTCATCAAAACTTAATGAAGATTTTGTTGAAACAATTTATGAATCCGATAACAAATGGTGATAGCTTTGAAATTTTTTTGTATATTTCCAACTGACATTGAGTTAGAGTTAGTCTTACAAGAATTGTCAACAAGATTCTTAAAACCGTGGTTATGTTTGAATAAATTTCTAGGAGAAAATAAATATTATATAAAATAACATCCTTATTTTGTTTCAAAATAAAGTATTCAAAAGTAAGAGTTGATCTTTGATACACTCACATGCACACACAAATCGATTATTAAAATCATTCGATAAAGATTTGAGTAATAAAGCTCAAGTACAATTAATCATTAAAACCACCATAATCATCGAACCATACATTTTTGGCTTCACAATTAAGAAATGTCTATTGCGTATATTATCGATTAATGATTGGCTGAATTCCTACAATTCCAATAATAATTCCTCAATTCTGATTGGAAAGCTTTATTTATTAAATTAGAAATTGCATCAACAAATCCAGAAGTTGTTTTGTTGAAAATGACAGTGCCAATTTGCTACAAATGTAACAAACCGATAAACGATAAATTCATTACAAGGATCCGTGATCATTCTTGGCATGATCAATGTCTTCGTTGTAATCAATGTAGTTGTCAGTTGACCTCAAAATGCTTTGAACTTGACAACGAATTTTTATGTCCTGAAGACTATTCTAGGTGATAGAATGCCAAGTTAAAATAAAATAACAATTTAATAAAATATTTTAGAAAGAAATTCAAAAAATGTTCTAAGTGTAAGGGACCTATTTTTCCATCGGATAAAGTTCTATATACAGATTCTTTGTCGATTTTTCATCAGAATTGTTTTCGGTGTAATTATTGTGATCAGAAATTGATTTCCGGTGACAGATATTACACGTATTCTCCAGGTTCTGTGATTGTCTGCCAATTCGACTACAACAGCTTGAAACATGAATTATTCGGTGATGATTCCAACTGTGAACAAATCAATAAAACTGGTACGAAATTGGGTGCAAATATATCTGATTTCTTAGTAAAATCTTTATAAATTTAGAACTTATTTTTTCCGATATCGATTCTCAAGAAAATAACAAAGGAAATGTCTTCCACAAATTCACGACAATTATATCAAATTATAGATCAAGATCATCCTCTGGAAATCTATATGATGACTTAGTCAGCGAAATTGATCCCAGCGTCGATGAAACTTATTGCTCAGATAATGGTTATTATTATTTTTATTATTATTATTATTATTATTATTATTATTATTATTATTATTATTATTATTATTATTATTATTATTATTTTTATTATTATTATTATTTTTATTATTTTTATTATTTTTATTATTATTAATATTATTATTATTATTATTATTATTATTATTATTATTATTATTATTATTATTATTATTATTATTATTATTATTATTATTATTATTATTAAATTTTATAATAAATAATAGTAAATCTAAAAACCTTTATAACTTAGAAAACATCTGAAACATTGAGGAACGAAAATTGTGTAAACAATGAGTGAAAACCTACCTTCGATATAAATTTGGGTAAATTTTTACAAAATACACGGAAGGTATCTCAGGCCGCATATGTGTATAATGCTAGAAAGGCTTACGTTTTTATGTTATTATTTCCCGTTATTCATTTGGCTCTCGACATTTATATCTATCATTAAATAAAAATATATATAACAGATAACAAATAAAAGCTGTGAGTTGTAAATATGGTTTTTTTGTAAAACATTATTTAACCCTTTCGAGAGTATGCAGACCTTTCTTATATATGAATTCAATATATTTGTTATACAATATAATTTATAAAATTATATATTAAATTTAAAGATAATCAATGTTTCATTTGGTCTTAGATAAAAGCTGTGAAATTCGAAGACGAACTCCAAGAACAACAATAAAAGCATCCCAACTTGATTCACTGAAAGCAACTTTTTCTATCACACCCAAACCAAGCAGACAAATGAGAGAAAAACTTGCGGAATGTACTGGTCTTAGTATGAGAGTAATTCAAGTCAGAATTATTATTATTGTTAATAATACTAAAGACGTTGGATGATAAATATCTGAATTCAAGTGTTCTTTATTAAAAAATTTAATAATCTACCCAATATATCTTAATTGTATTCAATTTTGATTAAAATAGTAGTTGATATCCATATTGTGCACAATATAAATTTACCATCACATAAAGTTCAAATCAATATTTTTTAATATCTTCAACAACCATTTTGATTAATACTAGGTTTAACCCACGAAAAATCGCATGATGTATTGACACAAGTTATGAAAACAGTTCTGATGAGAATTTAGATTTGCAACTTAGCTATATCAGTTTTTGTCTGTAATAGTATTGCCATACATAACTATGCCAACGTTACAGTAATCCTTATGTTGATTATATTATATCACGAACTCGTTATGATATAAAGTAGATTTTCGACATAACATTATGACAGATTTATATTATCCAAAAGAAAAATATGACTTAAAAATTTTTAAATAAAATCATTCAACAAAAAGATTAATCTTATATAATTTAGAATCTTAAAATAATTTACATAATTTGTCAGTAGATAACTCAGTTTTAGATCAACATTACTTGACAATAAGTCAAGACAATAAATACCTCAATTTATTTAACGGAAATCCTAAATTCAAAGAATACTTCCAGTTTATTAAATAGTAAATGACCTCATTTTTAAAAATAATGAAAGATTCAATGTTTGCGATGAGAGATGCCTGGAATCTAAAAGGTTTCAGTCAAACGGAAGATAAATCTTATAAATCAAAATTAATTTTATTAAATTAATTAATTATATACATAATTCTCTAGGTATCTGGATTATAAGATAAAAAATCCACACTGTGAAATCTTTAATGAATATTGTGTTACAATCAAACTGACACTGCTATAGAACAATGATATTTTATTTATTTATTTATTTATTTATTATTATTATTATAATTATTATAATTATTATTATTATTATTATTATTATTATTATTATTATTATTATTATTATTATTATTATTATTATTATTATTATTATTATTATTATTATTATTATTATTATTATTATTATTATTATTATTATTATTATTATTATTATTATTATTATCATTAAAACTAGCATTATTTTATTATGATATCATTGTGTGATATGCATAGAAATAACTGGAGATTTTTTTCTAAATCTAGAGTATCTTTTTCATACGTTCATTAAAAAAACAGTCAGAATATAATAGATAGTGATAATAGTCTTACTTTAGCTGAATAGTCATAGGATGGGAAAAAAAAACTCCGAAACATTTGTTGATAATTAAAAATGAAATAATAGGGTGTATAATGAAATTGTAAGTCGTGTAAAATATTCAACTAGTGAAATCAAAAAAACTAAATTGGTTATTTATATTTTCTCAATTTTATTAAAAATCAAAATTTTTTACTGTTTTCGAAGAGTTAACAACTTTTTTTAAATTGAAAATTTCTTGAAATTGCTCCGCCAAATTAATTCCGTTAATTGTATCATTCATAAAATTTTAAAAATTGATAAATAAAATATTAAAATTATATAATTAATTTAAAAGTACAAGCAAGTTTATTTTTTCTTTTTTATGTGACTAAATTTATTGCTTTTATTGAATTAGAACTAATAAAATTAATTTTAAGTTTTTACAAAAATATTTGACATTTTGATTAATTTGATTATTATTTTACAAAAATTAAAAAAGATTATTTCTTAATCGAAAATTATTACTTAATAAATTTTAAACTTGTAGCAGTATTTTTTTTATTTTTTATTGTTATTGCCATTTAAAAATTCATTATTTCAAAAATCTTTATTATTAAAACAAAATAGTAGCCTCCTATTCAATATTTACTACCCAATGAAAAAGCTTTATTTCCCGAAATCATATTTCGATGGCCAAGTTGGAGGTCGAAAGTTTGGCTGCATTTATAAGAAAAGGAGATAAATGGGTGTGACACTATTATTGTGAATATTTTACTGTGAGCTCAATAAAATAATCAACTTTTCGCTGTGAAATTTATTTATTTTATATATAATTAACATTATTTATATAAATATAATAAAAAATATATTGTACGTATTTTGTTCACGCCTCTAGTGCGTTATTGGGTTAGACTGTGTTTAGTACATGAAGCAGATTAAAATTTATTATATCCTCAAAAATTACAATAAAATATATTAAAAGTTAAATTTGTAAACCTTTCATTTCTTAATTGCATTTGACGGTACATTTATATGCTATTCTGAAATAAAATGATTTAAAATATTGCCGCCATTATAATGTGAGTTTAGGTGTTTCTTTTGACAAGGTTTTGGTCTCATCAAGAGCAAAATTCATTAATAATTTTGCTATTATTTCAGGTTTGGTTTCAAAATCGAAGAAGTAAGGAAAGACGATCTAAATTAAGTTCACAAAGAAAGCTAGAAAAATACCGATTTTCAATTCAGAATGACATAACTCGAAGTGAAAACTTATCAAATGTGCCAGTGAATTCGAAATTTGTACAAAGAAATCTGGTAAGTTTTTTGATTATATTCTTTTAAACCATTTTTGACAAAAAAAATTTTTAATTATTTTTACAGTTTCATTTAAAAAATTGTAAACTTAGTAAATACATGGTTAATAATTTCCTGGCAGTAAAATCCTTAGTTTTTTCATTCATGTCTGACCTGATAATATTTTCTTTTAACGTATCACTTATTTTCATTTCGACTACATATCAAGTTTAATAAAGGCAGTGCGAAAATTTGTATTATATCGGAGAAAATATTGATCTATATTCATAATGAAAATAAATGAAATGTTAAAATAATTTCTTGCACTCACAAATTTTCAGAGATAAACGTTAGTGAACTTTAGATCAGATATAAAAGGATTATGAATATTCCTATTTAGTAACTCTTTCTCTATAACGGTCTTTATGAGTTAGAAATTGGTCTAGATTTTATTTACTGTGATTGCTACTATATTTTTGTGAAGCAACTATTTTAAAGTGAGCCTTCGTAACCAAATTCCTGTAATCATATCAAGAAAAGCATGTGAATAGTTATTGGGGTAAATTACAGATACTCTTATTCATATTTCAACCAAAAGTACAACACCAGTTAAGGAAAGGTTTTGCATGTTTAATATATTGTATTTTTGGCTGTTTTAATTATTCTTTCTGCTAATCCTTTATCTTGGTGTTATTGCCACAACTTCAAAACTTTCTAATGAACACACTTAGCCATATTCAAAGATCATCGTACAATCAAACTGATGAGAAAAGATCATTCGAAATTTTTAAAAACTCTGGAAACCTTTACGATTATCCATAAAATAATACCAAAACTTATTTTAGTCATATATATATATGTGTGTGTGTGTGTTTATTTTAATTTATACAAATTTTTTTTGGCGTTTGTTTAAAATTTTGTTGATGTTAACTAATTTTGTTTAAATGACCTATTAATGTCATTTCTATTTAAAGGTTTTTCTTAAAAATATCACTAAAAAATATGAAAAACAAAAAATAAAATAATTTAAAAATAAGAAGATTAAATTATTATGTTTTGATTAATAAAAAGTTAATAAAAAAATATTTTTGTATTTTTTCCAAGGTTTGCAAAAATTGAATACATAGGTGGATCTGACTAGGTGCCCCATGCCTCGTAGGTTTGGCCCGGTTGAATTTTAAACGATTGATAAAAACCAATCATTTATTATAAATTTAAAATATTTTTATTTAATTTATAAATCAATAATAAAGGACATTTTTTATTTGAATTGAAATTTAAACTTTGAAATTTTATGAGAGGCCTCTCAATCTATACTGTGAACGTCTCGCTTAGAATCACATGTTGAGATTGGATCATTTTGAACGGTTTTTTAGATATCTGATCATAAATTTGTAACTTTAGGACCACCAAGATGTCCATATCCATTTGAATGCAGTCTCGCGAAATTATGAAGTGATTTCGAATTCTCAAACGGAGCAAATGAATGATGGCAGATACGCATCAAACTGGTTCATGAACAGATCTGTGGATGTATGAGAATTAATGCAGACATTCTTTCATTTATTCATTCTTTTTATTCAATTTTGGTAAACAATATGGAGGAATTATTCGTATGGTTTACCAAAGCGGTTGTTAATAAATTATTTATACAGATATTTGTACATTGATATTGTTTGTTGAGAAGGACAAATTTTATTTTTTTGGAGATTCTTCAGGTTACCAGACCAATAAGTTTTTTGAATTTGATCTGTACCATGGTAGGATTGTGTTTTTTGGGGGCCCTTCACAAATTTTTTTCTGGAACCGATTAAGTATGAATTAAGTCTGTAATATATTTTTTAATGAAATAAAAAAGTTTATTATTTTCTTGCTCCTATTTCAGCCATCTTTGTATTGCAATTACACAAAGTACATAATAATTATTTTTTGGTTGAGCAGTCTTCACCATGTTCTTAAAAATTTTTAGTGCTAGGCATTTGTAGTTTTTACTCCGTGTTTAAATGCGGCTTTGATATGCATAAATAATAAATATTTAATAACTAAAATCATTAATGAAGTTATTATTTATAAAAAATATATATTTATTACTTAATTCGATTACAAAACAAAAAATATATATATAGATTTTAAATGGTTTTTTCCAACAAAATTATGAATATTTTTAATAATCACAAATCAAATAAGTTATTAAATTTTAAAAATAATAAAAGGCAGCTCCAATTCAACTTATATATTATGCTATTATATATTTCGACCGACTCACTTTCAACATCAGGTAGATTCGAACTTGAAACTATATTGATTTAAAACGGCCTTATTCAAACATATTCATTCATTTATATTTTAAAAATTAATTATATTAAAAATCTCAATTATACAAAAAGTCAATTTATTAAATTTTATAAAATTGAAATAAACAAAATTTTAATAAACCATTAATAAAATATTTTTAAATTTTTGAACCAAAACCAATTTACATTTATTTTCATCTTGCAACACAAAATTCCGTTAACAAATATCAATCAATTCCTTAAGTGGACTGTGAACAAAAACTTGAGAGCGGAACTGACATGCAGTCATTTTAATGTATGTGACTCATGGCATATATATCCATAACCAAGTTCCGAACACAATTTAAGTAGGACTTGAAATCCACCAATAAACAAAAATTCCAGACAACAATTGTGTTCACTCATATTATTCAATTCTCTCAGTTGACAGTTATCAAGAACTTGAGAACGGAGAAAACTGGCAGTCATTTCAATGTATGTGGCATTGTACCAATGAGATAGATATTAATTAATAATCTACCTGAAAATAATTTAAATATAAAAATTTTTAATTTAAATATTGTTGAGGATACCTAAATAATAGAGTAAAAAAAAATAATAAACATGTAAAATGATTGGGGGAAACAATGATAAGTGATTAAGATGTGGTTCTGGAGCTTAATAAAAAGGGAATGAAAGAGAAATGTCGAATGACGAGAAGGGAATAAGAGAAAATCAATAAAAACAGACAATTGAATAAAAGGTCATTTATAATTAACAAGTGGAAATTTAGGAAAATAAAAACAAAAGCAACATTTGCACGTTATTTCAAGATAAGGGAAGGAATGTTGTTTGGGAATTTGGTAAAGGGTATCTCTAAAAAGTATTTATCTGGACAGCTGTCAGTGATTATAGAGGTCCAAATGGAATTAGCGGTAAAAGATATTGGAAATTCTATTTGACATCAATAAGTATTATTAGATGACGGAGTATAAAAAGGAATCGCAACTGGAATCAGAGAGAGAAATTGGTCTAAGGAGACAAAAAGAGATTAGAGAAAAATTGGACTAAAGAGAAAAAAAAATTATTAGAGAAAATTGGACTAAAAATTAAAAAGAGAAAATTACAGATATTTATTGAAGAAAGGTATTAAAGAGAAATTTGGAGAAAACTAGAAGTTGAAATCAAGGAAAAGAGAAATTTGAAACAGGAATTAAGCGAAGGAATCAAAGCAAAGCAACTAAATCAGATTTACCGATCTCAGAAACCCGTCACTGTAGTCAAGTGATTGTGAAATTCGATTTGTTGTGTAATTTTAAATTGGAGATAAAGTGTGTTAATCAATAAAGTTTATATCGTTTGGAGTTCATTACTGTTGTATAAAAGCACGCTTGGAGTCAGATTGACAATAAATCCTATTCAAATTCACCGACAAAACCCCAACAATATAAAAGACATTTTTATTAAATTTAATAATTATTTTATCATTCTTACATAACATCATTCCAAATTCATATAATTTTGCACATGAATTTTCCATTTAACACTTCTGTTGAGGTCTCACTATTTAGGATCTCAACGTGCACTGGTATTAGTATATATATATAACTTTAATATATCAAAACACAAGATTATTATATAAAATTTATTAAATAAAAATTACCAAATATAATATTCGAATTTTGAACCAAATTCCACAAAATAAAATAGTTAATTATAAACGATGCGTGCTAAATTGTGTTTTTGTTGAATGTTATGTATGCGTGCTATGTAGATGAATGCAAAAAGGATTTGTTGAGCTCTGCTCCGATTTTAATTTCTTTTTTGAGATTGACTCTAAAAGAATTGTGTCGCAGTATTTTTGGGCGAATATACTGAGCTTTAGCTTCAGTATATATACTAAATTTTTAATACTTATATTATTTTAATTTATTTTTCAAGCATACTTATATTTTTTTTATTTTATTTTTAATTGCTATAAGAGCAATAATAATCAATTTGTTTATTTATTTTCTTTTTTGAAGTGGGAACAGTTAATTTCAATAGTAATAATTTCAGCTGTTTAGTAATAATAATAATAATAATAATAATAATAATAATAATAATAATAATAATAATAATAATAATAATAATAATAATAATAATAATAATAATAATAATAATAATAATAATAATAATAATAATAATAATTAACAAAATTATCTGTATTAATAATAATACTAATGATTTTACCCTTTTATTTTATTTTATTGAGTTGTATAAAAATTGAATAGTGAAGAATAAATTTAATAATTAAAATAAATTACACCCTCTACAATTAAAGATGGATTATACCCTTTACAAAAATAAAATACACAGTTACATCATTATTTACAAATTGTTAAACATATCACAATAGATGATTGTCAATTGTTTAAATAATTGTTAAACAGATCACAATAGATGATGGATTATTGTCTTTGATGTTCTGATTTGGGATTTGCTTGTGCTCGTTCTTCTGCGTAAATGTTGATTCTGTATTTGTTGGGCCCGGTCCTGTAATACTTTGTTAGCACGAAGGTGTCTAATGGTTTTCCTTCGTCATCTAACACTTCAAATACAACAATAGAAATGCAAACACAAAATTCTGTTCACTTATATCAATTAATTTTTTCATTAGACGGTGACGAAACCATTTGGTGTTTTGTGATCAAGTTCAAGATTGTAGTCATTGAAACGAAAAGAATTATCAACCGGGATATCAAGTTGATTTAAATTTATACTCAAAGCTTATTTATTTTGCTTCAATGACCTTCACTCACTTTGCATCAAATAGTTCTTTTTGTGCACTGCTCTTCCACCAACTGGCAACTCCTTTCGTTTTTATACCGATTTTTATTAAAAACTGTAATCCTTGACAAACAACCACCTCTGAATGTTCAACGTGTATTTCTAAACTCTGAGTTTAATTGCCTTCAAAACCCAAAATGATTGTTCTTCTAACACTAAATTTGTTCGATAGTTTCTTGGGGTAATTTATCCTAAATAAAGTTAATTATTTTATTTACTTCCCAGGCTCTCAGAGAAACTTGGCTCTTTACATTCCTCTGGTTCTCCCCAGTGATTTGGTTTCCTATGAATTTGTTTTTTGCTTATAACTTTCCTGGAGACCTCTCACTAAATTTTTATTATTAATATTTGAGTTTATCTCTATATTTGAAGTTCAACCATACCCGTTCTAACCATTAACATTAATTTACAAATTTTATCGATTTTAATGAATTTTGTATACTTTAATTATTTTTGATGTTTTTGGTTTTTAATTTTCTTCGTTTTATATAAATCCCAACAATTTCGTGTAATTTATTATCGCGTAAATGCAGTCGCTCAAATTCATGTCACGATAAATCGGGTAAACAATTATCTTTTTTCTATTATTAAATAGTTAAATAATTATTTTTTATTTATTTTCACATAATGTTTTCTTTATTCTCCAAGTATTGCTTCTCATTGTCATTATTAACGTTTTTTCACATTCTATTTGTTATTTCAGTTATTTTAATTAATTAATCAAAAACTGTTTAGAAAAAATAAAAGGAAGAAAAAATCCCTTAATATAACTTGATAAATTAAATCCCTAGAAATCTTAGGGAAAAAATAATTAAAAATATTAATTACTTATTTTTTACTACTATTAATTATATTATCAATTAACAATATTTTACAAATATTATTTTATATGTATTTCTTATGAAATAAAATGTTTTGTCTTTTAAATGACAATTCAAATAGTTCTAATAAAAATAAGAATGAAATATTTATACAATAAAATGATTTCTTTAAGAAAGGCATTTAATCGGCCGGAATTATCAAAAACTTCAAGAAATCTTTTGATTACAATGAAAAACCATTGTAAATTTTCACAAGCATTCACTCAACTGGCAAAAAAGTATGTTTCACTAGTAAAAGACATTGAAAAAGTTCAAAGGTTTCTAATAAAATTTAATGTTCGTAGAGAAATTATCCATGCCAAGGACAGTCAGTTGTCTTCTCTAAGAATTGATTCAGAATTTTGGTCACTTATAGAAATTTCTCAATTTATTTTAATAAATTATCCTTTGCTAAAAGTATACTTTATTCAGGACTTGGAATTCCTACAATGTTTTCAATTTATTCCAAATTATTGGATTGGAAATAACCGCAAAAGAATCATGGAATACATTTTTAACATTTTTATAATTCAACAAAATCATATTACATTTGAGAACAACAAAAATCCAGCTACGTTGAAATCTTTATCATTTATTATTTGCTTAAAATCTAAAACCATTCTGGATCTTTCAGTATTACCATTAATTATAGCAAATGATATTAAGTGGCTTAAATTTGAAAAGGCTCATATTTATGAAATAAATATAAAAACTATTTATAACGAAATAGTTTTTGATAATTCAGAAAGACTTGTTTTATTGAAGTAAATTAATACTTTACTAATTAATTAGTCATTCAAATATTTTTAAAGTGCTTGTTCCATTAGAGCTTTGTATTAACATAAATTTATATCTACCAAGTTGGATTTATAAATTAATAAAGTTTACTGAGCATAATATGAATGCACGAGTCGCTGATCAAGAAACTATTGATAAAAAATATATTGTACTTCATTTTATTTTTATTAATTTATGAAATTATAATTTAGGTGTATAAAATTGCTGTAGATCATGATAATAAATCTTGGTTCGTTTTGCGAAGATATCATGAATTCACTTGTCTCATGGACTTTGTAATTCTTGATAAAAATTTTTTAATAGAATTGAAACAATTTATAAATAGTTAAAAAAATCTGCACCAAATCTTAATTTGAAGTTACCAGGAAAACGATTATTTGGCACATTTGATCCTAAATTTATTAAACAACGAAAAGAAGGATTGAATGAGTTTGTTACTAAACTTTTAGATAGTCCTGATATTTGGGAATTGTTAGTGAAAATAAAATAAGTATTGTGAAAATTTTCAATTGAGAAATATTACAGAAAAGAAGTGAGAGATTTTTTCGGAATTGATCGACAAAATTATGATCACGAAGAGGAAGTTAGTCAGGAAAACGTCGATGAGAATTATCCTCATGAAGATAACATTAATCTTGGGGTTTCCGAAAATAAATTGTTAGATTTCTACTTGATAATCAGATTATTGGAAATAAATTTTAGTAATTTTTGTAGGATAGCAAGAAAATATTTAATTGAATTATACTTTATTAGTTTTTTTATTTTTTGGTTGTTTGCATCTTTTGGGGTTATCGATCCCCCTCACAATTCTACAAATTAATTTTCTAGCTTATATCAGTGATCAAGCGCCAATTTATTATTCATTATTAATTATTGATTTATTTTTATTTATTAATTATTGAGTTATTTTTTAAAATCAATTATATTATTTTTACTGGCGACTTTGGCTGGTAGATCAAAGAAAGATTTTATTAGTAATTTTTTTGATTAATTGTCTATTATCTCTCAGTTGCAATAACATTTCCGAAATTATAATCAAAATTTATTTCCATTCACAAATTGATATTATCATCATCAATCAGTTGTAAAAATAAAAAATCACAAAATTATAACAGCATAAAAATACCAATATTATTAGCAGGGGCCACGCAAAGCGGTAAGCATATTAAGCATCGCATGGGGGCACATACTAGGATGTGGCGCCAACGTTGAAATGAATTTTAAAAATTATTATGAATAAAAAACATGAACAGCAAAAGCACGCACAGTGAAGCTTTAAGGAATATTGACTATATATAAAATTAATTTATAAAACACTTAGAAATAAAATTTATCCATTTGATTGATTTTTTTGTTTAACTTAACATATACAAAGTTTTTATTACCTTTATTTTCACTTAGAATGAAATTATATTACGATTAATGTTATAAATATAATTGTTATTAATAATTAATTGATTTAAAATTATATAATACATGTATTGTTAGTTGTTACGAAAGGTATGCCTTATTTTAAAGGGGTGCGTATTTTATTTAAAGTTTGCGCCGCCCTGATTATCAGTACATTCAGAATTAAAAACTCTTTGTTCTGATTCAGTTTTTCTCATAAGTACACTAATGGTATCTATGAGTAAAATATAAAACAAATAATTAATTATTTGTAGTTGAAAATTGTAATTTATTCAGAGGAGAAATTTAATTACCTGCGTGTAGCACTGGAAATTGTACAACCAAAATGACAAAATACAACTAAATAGAAGTACAAAGGAAATGCAATTTAAAAATAATAATTAAATCGTAATTCAAAAAGGTTCAAAATCATTTTTCCATCTCGCCAGGTAAAAAATAATGTGATCAAAATAAGAATCGTTTAGTGATATTTAAAATTTTTCTTATGACCAAAGGCGGTGCAAACTGCTTTGACGACCCTATGCAAACCTAAAATAGTCGCCCCTTCAAAATAAGGTATACCTTTCGTAACAACTAACAATACATGTATTATATAACTTTAAATCAAGTAATTATTAATGTGTAACCGAATGAATTTCCGTGTATTCTTGTCTTGAGGCAGTGTGTACGATAGCGATGGTACCCCGAAAATTGCGCAAATCTCTACAAAAGCGCTCCAGATAATAAAAATGTGATATTTTTGAGTTTTTGTTGATATTCATTTTATGTTTTTGTTTTTTATTCATAATAATTTTTAAAATTCGTCTCAACGTTGGCGCCACAGATGTGCCCCCATGCGATGCTTACCGCTTTGCGCGGCCCTTGCTTACAACTATATGGTTATCTACGAAAATTTATGAGCCAAATTCTATTCAAAAGTATTAAATTTTTATAAATTAGTAGTTGAAATTATCTTTTTAAACCAAGTTTGATCAACTCAAATGATTTTGTGAGCTACTTTGCAAATGTATTATAATCCCACTGGTCGTGCATATATATTAGTGTATGTATGTGTATGTGTAATTTATAGGAAATGAAAATTTTATGCAGAAATAAATCAATTATTATCATTCATAAATTAACCATAAAACAATTAAACATATTATTTTAATAATTATAATGATAGCAATCAATAGGGCAATCGAATATTTAATTATTGATAAATTTATTACTCTTAGCGTTTTCAAGTCGATCTCAATACTTGAATTTGCACGTTGTAGTTAGTGCTGCAAGCTTTCAACAAGATTTCATTTCCATAAAATTATAACAATATTGCAAAATAGTTTTGTAAAATTTTGCTGAATCTCACAAACCGCAAAATTATACACGGTAGGCCACATGTGACCAGAGGATCGAGAGTCGGCAACCTCTAATTTAAAAAGTAAGCATTAAGTGAAACCTCATTTGGCAATTTACTAGGTTCCACAAACTGTATTTGTAATACTTTATCGTGCTGAATTTTATCATTGAACGAAATATATAGCAGATATCTCTCATAATATTGCTATTTTTTGTAATACTTTTTTAAATTTTTCGTAACTTCTTTTCTCCCAATTTTCACAGTGATATAAATCCACAAATGTGTGTTTTTTTAATTATTGATTTATTATGATATAAAATATAAAGTAAAAATAAATTGAAAATTCTCAATCACTGGTAAAAAAGCATAGAAAAGATTTTAATTTTTTAACATAGACAATATTTCCTGAAAACATTTATATTGGATTTAATTTCACAGAGCTAAACCTGCAGATTTTGATTTTATTAAAACAATCGGTAAAGGTAGTTTTGGAAAGGTATTTGAAAATTGGATGTATATTTTCATTAAAAAAAATTTTTTAGGTATTTTTAGCTCGCAGAAAATCAGATGGTGCAGTTTTTGCTGTAAAGGTTTTGTATAAAGAAAATATTAAGAAACGAAATGAAGTGAAACATATAATGTCGGAAAGAAATATTTTAGTACAGAATTTGCGACATCCTTTTCTGTGTCGGTTATACTTTTCATTTCAAACCAAACGAAAACTGTATTTTTTTCTCGATTATGTAAATGGAGGAGAGGTTAGTTTTAATTAACCATCTTGATTTATTGAATTAAATCAAATAAAATTTCACATTTAAAAATATCTGGGACTTAAATATTTTAAATATTTTGATTAATCCATATTAAAACAATTTAATTTTTTAAAATGTATCAATAATGACAAATTAAAATCTTATTTTGTTTATATAAATTATAAAAAAGATGCATTTTTACTCATGAATTTCTAGTCACGATCTTTTGTAAAACTATATTTCAAAAATGAATTTCAAAGAGTGAAAACATTAATAATTATTTTTTTAATTAAGAGATAATTTTTCCGTTTCATTCAACAAAACATTTTTTTAATTAGTTTTATTATTATGAGAACGAATTGATATTTTTTTTAAAAAGATTTTTCCGAAAATTTGTCTGGTTTCAAAATATATTGATCAATGGCAGCATTTAAAGACTTTAATGATTTTTTTGAATTTTAATATCCATGCCAGGAAAAAATTTGATAATTTGAGAAAAGTTTGAGAAATCATTGCATCATGTACTTGATTTGCAGTACAATTCGCATTTTTGGTAAGACATCATTGCCATAAGAAATAATAAAAGACAGAAGATCCAAAAGAGTTGCTGGTAAAGCATCATATCTAACACGAAGTAACATTTGACAATCACAAATTTCTTTGGTAAGTCCGACCCTCCGGATGTCAGTGTCGTAAAAAGTCACAATATTCCTACACTGTAAGATTTTTATAGCCTGCATATTTAAGAGTATCCAGTATATTTGAAAAATATCACGTTAAAACGATGTAATAATTCACACTACAAAAATATAAAGTTTTGAAACCAGATTTTGGCGCTCAGAGACATCTTGTTTTTGTATAAATCCATAAATTTTAAATAAACCAAAAAATATTTCCAAGGTGGAATTTAATGTCCTATTAATTGGCACTTGGTATAATAATGTAGTGTGTGCGATTGTGTGTAATATATTTCAATCCGATATTTGCTTGACGTAAGAAAATAAGGTGTAAAATCATGTTTTATCGATCATATTTTTTTCGACACCAATTTTGCAACCTTTTTAAAAGTAAAAAAATCACCAAGATTCCCTCTCTCGCTACGCTGCTGATTGTGATGAAAATTTCTTTCTATACTCCGGGACTAAAAGAACAAAAATTCGATCGAAATTATGTGAGTTTAGATTGTCTGTTAGTTTTCTAGGCTCTGATGTAAATGTCCGTTTTAACTGTGGTAAAATAAACAGTGTTGTCCAAGGTGTGTTGTGTGAAAAAATCTGCAAAAATTTAAAATTACTAAGGTTTTAGTACTTTTAAATTGCATATATATATATATACAGTTGTATTTAATCAAATTTAAAAAACGTGAAAGATTAAAAATGATTGATAGTGAATTAAGAGTGTGCTTATCAAGCAACGATCTGCGTTTTGAGCTCATATGCGCAAAACAAAACGCTCAAGTATCTCATTAATAAATATTAAATGTGGACGATTTTTCAAGTGTATTGTTTTTTCTTATAAAATATTTTAATTTTTTCGAAAGTGCCATGATTGATTTTATGTTTATTTAGCGTGCCGTGCGCGATTTTCAGTTGGACAACACTGTTTTAAAATGTTGTGATTTGAGCTATCTGTATCTTTATATGAAGTTATTATAAATCCATTTTAAATTCCCACATAGTTATTAATCAGTAAATAAATATAGATTTCATTAAGAAACAGGTATATATTGGAATAGAATTAGATGTTTCAATCAACATTTAAATTACCGAAACAATTAATAAACGCATTCAAAGCTTATAAATAATTACTGAAATAAATTATCACCGCAGGATTAATTAAAAATTTGCAGAAAAATCGATTGCTAAATTCAAAATAGCACTTTTGTTTATCCATAACATTTTTAAATTAAATGCAGAACACGTTTTAACGTGTTCTGCATTTTTTATGAATTTTATATTTGAAAATAATTTCTTTTCCGATTTCAGCTATTTTTTCATTTACAAAAAGAAAGGAGTTTTTCTCAAAAACGTGCTCAATTCTACGCCGCAGAAATCGGGTCGTCGTTGGGTTATCTCCATAGTAAAAATATAATTTACAGGTATATTTTTTTTACTCTTTTGCACATTAAATTCGTTATTTATGATTTAATGAATAAAAATAATCATTTCATTTATAATATTGTGTAATTCGATATTCCCATTGTGCAATTATTGATTGATTTTCTTTATACATATATGACCATTATAAGTTTTCAAGTGTGAAATGGTGCATTAAAGGTCAAAATCATTAATTTTCGAGTAGGTCCAATAAATCTAAACAGTAAAATTATCTGTTGAATAAGTTCGATAAATCTTGAGAGACTCAAAACGGAAATCAATAATTTTATTTTATATGGTTTTAATTTGTATGAGTATATGTTTTCTATTTTTAATCATTTTTTTATTAATGGTTGAAATAAACAATTTATTCAAAATTATTTTTATAAAGTATAAAACGGTGATTCCTTTGTAACAGGATAAGTTAAAATATCAAAAAAATTAAATAATAAAATAAGGCCTTGCTGCAAAGTAATTATTATATTGATAAAAAAATGTTTATTATCAGATAATCGAAAATTTTTTCATCAATATTATTTATTTTCAGCAGGGGCTTATTTTATTATTTACTTGTTTGATGTTTTTATAAAGGTGATGAATAATTCAACAACATCTAACATTTTACTGGTGATAACAAAAAGAAGTGGCATTCAAGCACGCGTTTTACAAAATATTTTGATAGTTTTATTGTCATAATCATGTGGGATCAAAAAACTGCGTAGATTATTTATTTAAACAAGTTATAATAATTTCTTAAAAAATACTTTATTAATTTAATATAATTTAAATAAATCATTTTTCATTTTACTATTTTCAACAAATATATTAAAAATATTTTATAATAATTTTATTCTAACGTTAATTAATTATCATTTTCCTTAATTTATTCATTTCTATCAGAATATATTTATTTTTATTGTTAATGACATCTTTCACAATTCATACAGAGATTTTGGTTGCACAGTTAGGTAAATCTCACCTGATAACATTTTCCAAATGTTTTCCATTATTAGCAAAATCTTTTATTTTTTAGCTCAAAGTTTTTGCTTCCTTTTAACATTTAACTTATTTTCTATACGAATTTATGATAATTTTTTTTCAAATGTAAAACAAATTTGATCTTATATCGGTATTGGAAAAAAATTAAATGTTACATATACTCAATCGTGTTTAAACCTTTAAGTTTAAAGTCTAAAGATTTGAATAACTGATTATTAGAAAAATTCACTTTTAAATAAATTACTCTTAGATTTGCGAGAAAAATTCATCTTAAAGCTAGTGGTAATAAATTTACCGAAATTAGCGATTGCCTAGGGATTTTTACTAAACCTTCAAAGACCTCCTCATATTGATTTAAGCACTTACCAAACGCAAAACGATGTAAGCTTTTCTGCTTAAAGGATACTGCACGACTGAACTAAAAAATATGTAAACTGTGAAAATTGAAAAGTTGACCACCCTTATTTTTAAAAAAACCGGCTCTTCAGATATTATATAAATGCAAAAAAATATTCCCAGTTTACCGGTTTTTTTAAAGACTGAGTATTAATAAAACAAACAACAAATGTCATAAAAAGTGAATAGATTAGAAATATTTGAAAAGTAGAATCGGTTAACAGCATGGTTTACAGTTCAATCTCTTGAGTTAAATATGAGTAAATAAATAATTTACTAAAATTTATTTATAAAAAAACATTAAATTTTAAACACAAAATAAAAATAAAGAATTCGTTTATAAAATAAAGTAGTGATAGTGACTGAAACTAGTTTCCAACCCCACTTCCATGGAGCACAAATGGTTTGTTGAAGTAAGCTCTCATAAAAACACATTTCACTTAACCTTTTGTCGTTCAAACTAGCTCCATCGTGCTTTTATGTCAAGAATTCTTGTAAGTTCTTTATTAAATTCATCCTTAATGTCACAACAACTTTCCGAATGTTTGTTATTATTAGAACTGTGCAGAAAAATTGGATGTTTCTTTTAATAAATCGTGGGAACCTTTGATTTGTTGAGGTTCTAACTTTGGTCGCAAATATTAACCAGATAAACGAATCCGATGTTACTAATGTATTATAAAATACTGTAAGTTCATGAAAATTAATTTGCTTTTAATCTTTTGTATTCCCTTCGTGCAAAGTATTTGATGAGCACGCTGTGTCAATCAAAATTAACCGAATTTATTTTGTACTACAAACGGCTGATATATTTCCAAGTCAATTTTCCTAACATTCTCATTCTTTGATAATAATAATTTTGCATTGAACTTAATCTTAACATATCATTTATTAGAGATTTGAAGCCAGAAAACATTTTACTAGATGCCCAGGTTAGTATAATGGTGAAAACTTATCCAGGAGATATGATTTTGCGCTTCTACTTTGTATTTACGCCCATCTCTCGCTTAATGAAATAATTTCGTTCAAGAAAAGTTGTTCGTAAATTGAAATTTCGTTAAGCGAGGGATGAGTGTATTATTTTCATTATCATTTCTTGATTGGTAGCTTTTCGGGCATCATTATAATATGCTCATCTTATTACGTTTTAGGGTCATATTATTTTGACCGATTTTGGGCTTTGCAAAGAGGGTATTGAACGAGAAGGAACAACGTCTACATTTTGTGGAACACCTGAGGTATGTTTTATTTCTTTAGTCTTCATTTTAATACTTTTACAAAAATGTGCTTTCTTTTTGCTAATATGAGTACTTATGTATTATAATTTGTAATTTCAAAGATTTTGTAGCATTCGAAGAATAATTTACTTACGAGACTTTATTGTTACTGCACAATTTTAATAAGATCCTAATCCTGTTTTTGTTAGGACAAACTCTACTAAAACCATTCATTCGAAGTCGAGAGTATAAGAATTAAAAATGATTTTGTTTTTATGGCCATTGTATATATATGCACCATAGTCTTTTCCTTCGATGTTTAAAAAGCTTTTTGGTAATAAAAAATGGTTTTTACAAATGAGAAAACTGTTACTAACAGTGTATTAAATATGTTCTTAAAGTGCCATAAGACATCGGCATATCTACTATTAAATGCAAGTTGTGATTGTTCAATAATTGTTGTTATAATAAACACTTTTCCTATTGTTCATACCTTTTTTTAAATGTACTACATGCATGTGATAACACTTTTTGTCCTAACACCCGTTCTGAAGAGAATACGTAAATTGCATTTCCGTTTGTAATGTTCAAAGTTCACGCTATAGACTAGTTACTATGTGAATTACTATTCTACGCCTGGTAAGAGTAATGCTGGTTTCGGGAACCAAATACATAGGAAAACTCTAATTCTAAATAAAAGCGTTTCAATTGAAGGATTATAACTCGAATAAAAGCAAATAATAATTTGATCTGAAGTTCTTGTATTGAGTCTAATGTAAAATGTAAATTGTAAATATTTTTGTGATTTAAATTTTACAAATGATAATGATGAATTCGAATTCATGTAAGAATAATGAAAAAACTGTGCAGTGCGTGATATGTGCGTTGCACAACGTTTAATTTGAAAATGATAATGATTCTAAATATTTAATCAGGAAAATATGGGTAAAACCAGACCAGTTTGGAGCACATCTTGAGTCAATGTAAACTTGCCATATACCATTTTGTTTTTAATTAATTTTGATTATTCTCAATTAAACACTAAATTGATATTGTCACATAAACATGCGCATTTGCATCATGCCAATTATCTTTTTTGACATAAATATAAAATTTCCCATTACTTTGTAGCCCGTTTGCTATTAAGTAAAGATGTCCGCGTTCCTGAAGATTTCGATATGGTATAAAACTTTACTAAATAAAGTCTTTATACTACGTAATACAACTTTATACAATAATGTAAACCTTTGTTGTTTGCTTATTTCACACATTGGACAAACATTGAAATGATATTCTCTAAATCTTAGGACCCTACTTCAATGAATACTAATAAATGGCCGGTTTGTACAAAATAGTACGACATTTACAGCGCATTATCGCATATCTGTTTAGATTTGATGACTATTCAATCTTGTTTTGAATATTTCTATGTTTTTAATTGATCTGAAAATTGAATTATGATCACAAAATTATTACAAAATTTCTCACGTATGCCCTGACGGATCAAATAACATTTTACCGCTTCTTATTTACAATTTTTTTGTATAAAAATTCACATAAGTGATTTCGGATCATTTTAATAATCATATGTGAAAATTGAAATCTGTTTTTGATATCGATTAATTATTAGTTGTCCTCATTAATAGGGTAATTAATTAATTAATTTAATTATTAAATTATTTTTCTAAAGTATTTTTTTCAAGATGAATTCTGAAATAAATAAACAGATTCAACTAATTTGAGTTTAGGAATTTTTACATAAATGGTTTGCATTTTTTATATAAATGTTACTGTTGGAAATTATAAGGTCTAGCGCAAGGTTTTTAACATCATTAGAATAACAGAAATTTCCAGGAAAATATTTTTGAAGAATTTTGATTTATTTTGAAATTATTTTGAAAAAATTAATTAAAATTAATATTTTGTTCAGCTAAAAAATATCTTTAGTTAGATTTTTTATTTAAAACAATTCCTTTTGATTTCAATTAAAAGGGCCCAAAAATGTTAAACTATTAAAAGATTTGTTTTGATTTATTTTATTAACTTGGTTATTTTTTGTTCTCGAAAAAAAAATGATAAAAATTTCATTTTTATAACTAAAATGTTGCCTTTGAAGATTGTTTAATAATTCCTTGTGTACGTTTCTTTTTTGTTTTATTTTTTGTAGTTTGAGTCTTGTTTTTCTATGAACTTTAATCATGGCTTTTATCCCTTTGGGCAATAACAGATAAACGTCATGATTAAAATTACCACGTGTTTACGTGTATTGTACTGCATAAAAATCTGAATTTAAGGAAATTTTGCATTATGTCCCAAAATGTTAGGCTATGGTCAGTTTACTCATAATACGCGTTCCTCCTAAGGTATTTCATAAGATGGCTATTTCAGTATTCTTCAAATGAGTTGATTTCATTACTATTATTTAAATTAATTTATCATAAGCAGTTCTTATTTCGTGACTCGTATTTTAGTATTTAGCGCCTGAAGTTATAAAAAAGGAACCATATGATCGATCAGTTGACTGGTGGAGTTTCGGATCAGTAATTTATGAAATGCTTTTTGGCTTACCACCCTTCTATTCTCAAGACACCCATCAAATGTATCAACGAATTCTTAACAGCCCTCTGCCACTAAGAGGAAACTGCCCATCAGTGATATCAGACATACTTGTAAAAGTAATTTTGCAGTTATTAACTTTGTAAAAGAAAATTCTGATTAAATTATAGAAGTGTATTATTGATCTTTTAATTTGGTTTTTAAATAGAGGAGCAATGCTGGAATTTGATTTGTGGATTTTGCGGTCTCCGTGCTAACTTAAATGAATACATATAAAATTTGTAACTAAAATTCATGGTGTATATAAATTAGCAAATATTTTAGAAGTCAAATACATAAAATGCTGTGAATGAGGAACAACTCGATTAATTTTATTGTTGGGTTCGCCACTACTTGCAAATGTTATCAATAGGTTACATCGCAAGAAATGTTGGGAACCTATACTTTAAGAAAAGTTGATTCATCGCTCAACAGTCATCACCTAAAAGACTTTGTAATGTGTTCGAAATGAACATCAAATATATCATCTTTACAAGGAATAAGAGAAAGTTCTCACTATTAAGAATATAAAATAGGGATTTTTGGCTTTTCGAGTATTTCTTAATTATAAACATTCCAAAATATGTCAAATTCTTTACATGGTTATTTATATTTTTTTTTCTTTTAGTTAATTAGAAAAAATCCTAAAGAGCGACTTGGTTACAAAAATGACTTTGACGAAATAAAAGTACATCCTTTCTTTTCTCAAATCGATTGGGTTGCACTAGTCAATAAACAAGTGAAACCACCGTTTGTTCCCCAGGTGTCATCCAATGCTGACATTAGAAATATTGATCCAGAATTCCATAAAGAACCTATTTCGGGTGATTTCGGTATTTTCAGTACCAAATTTATTTTAATATTAAATTAGGTTCAATTCCAAACTCACAGCTTAACAGAAGAACTCAACTGAGTGTTGAAGATGTGGATGATTCGTTTGTAGGATTTTCATATGTTCCTCCAATAGATGAAAACATGGCTAATTAAATGCTCGAGTTTTTATTAATTGAATTAAAATTTCTTAACGAATTTCAAAGGATTTGTGGAAACTTGGTTTTTAGTTATTTTTGATTTTTATTTTTGAAATAAATTTTTAGAATTTTTACTTAGCAGATATTTATATCTTGTTTTAAATGCTTATACCATGTTATTAGGTTGATTCATAAAAATGATCATTTCATATACAAACATATATTATTATTCATTTATATGTAATATTTCATAAAATGTCAGGTAATGAAACTTAACCATTAAAATTAACTTAATATGTTACTTTCAATTTTTCAGTAAAATATATTGAATTAAATAATCTTTTTCTAAAAATTACTGTATTTCTAAGCAAATTTTTATTTTTAAAATTATTGTAGAATTTCGTCCTTTGTTTTTAATGCTCGTAGTCGGTGCAACTAAGTTGAGTGGTTAAGAGTCGTCTTTATGAATCTTGTATTGTTTTAAAATTTAAAAATTCTATTTTAACACCTCTAAAATGCCCGCAACGACGAAGTGTCAGGTACAAAATAATAAACTTAATTCGCTATTGTTATAATTAAGCGAATGAATAACTCTGGAGCATTTAATTATTGTTTTAGAATGACTGGTTTAGGGTTGACTAAAGCAGGACAATGTTCAATCTAATTTGAAGTTAGTATAAGGGCCAAATGCGTAAAAACTTTCGTAATTCTAAAAATCTGCACCATCAGTACCATCTGTATCCTCGTGCTCATTTTATAAATCAATAAAGAACAATCCAAACAAATAAGCTAAATCTATCTGCACTTTTCAATCAAAACGTTACAGTAAGTAACCTCATGGGAAAACTCCGTTTGTAGTACGTTTATTTGAACTATGATTTTTCAGGTCATTTAGGTTTATAATTACTTACTTCCATCTAAAATGAATTGCGTGAAAATAGCGTGAAAAACGATATCAAAAATGTGAAAATTACTAAGTTACAAAAAAACATATTTATGAAAATATAATTAAAAATTTAAGAAGTGTGTTGGGCCAAGACACGATTTTGTGTCACTGAATCAGTAACAGCACGCAAATACAACGAGCAGATTTAAAATCAGACCCATAAAACATAAATTAACCATGCTAAAATAAGAGAAAGAAACAATTAACATATAAAATCGAAAAAACACAAAAGTAAATTAAAATAATAACAAAGTGCCACAAGATTCGCACGAAATAAACACAAAAATAACACGAAAACATTTGACAATTTACCAAAAAAAGCGAAAATTCCTCGAAAGTGGAACTAAAATTAAATAATTTGAATTGGAAACAATTCAATTAAGAGTTAAAAAATAAAATTGTCAAATTAAATCACGAAAATAGTAAAATTAAGATTAGAATATACCAGAAAATCACAAGGTCAAATTTTGTTTTACTACATCAAATTTAACACGCAAGGTTAGGGTCGTACAATAAGTATATAAACCAATTCATTTTCACAGAAAAAAAAATCAGTTTCTTTACTAGAACTCGAAAAACTTGACTTACCAGTTAATCAGTTGGAATCAGAACCCTTTTAATGTGAGTGGAGGAATGTTATAAAACTTTCTACACGTCGCGTCGAGACAACCTCATATGAGCACTGTTTGGGCGTCGGCGTTGGGAAAGATGTATGCTGTATATGATCCAACAATTTATTATCATGCAAATTTCAAATAAAAGTTCTAATCATGAGAGTTCTATGTCGAAATTTTTCCGGCCCACAGCCGACACATCACCGCAAGGCAGTAAAATATACACACCCAACTGAACTGTGTAAGTGCGGTGTAAGTCCGCCAATAGTTCGTGCCCGTGAAGGCTACGGCGTGAGAACGCAGTAGCTGGAACGTCAATATTACCCATCTATAGGGGAAATTGGAAGGTAGGGAGGTAGTCTTATGGCTGCCATTCCGCAATCCATTTTCCGAAAATTCGACCTAACTTTGCAAATGATAGACGGCTCAAAATCTCTACACCAAGTATTTTAGTGGGCACTCGTAATTTTCTAATGTCGACACAAATGGTCTTAAGGTCAAATAAAGTGGGTAATTAGGATCGGCGCTGTAAATCGTTGCTATGATCACGACTAATAAACGAGTGTTGAAATCAGTAAAAGTATGATTAACTAATACCAACTGGTTTAGATGGTCAGAAATAGTAATATTAGATATAAATTTACGCCGTGATGACCACGATTAGCAAAAGTACTAATATAAAAACAGGTAATAATAAATTGAGGAAAAGTACTAATATCACGAAATGTAATGATAAATCGGCGTCATCAGAATTTGGCTATCAAAAGAAGTAACGATAGAAAATTTAAGCACTACGAGTAATCTCTGACTCCCAAACGAACGCGAATATTTACAAACGCGATAAATAATGCAATAGGAATTTAATTATTAAATTAACCATAGATGTAAACTTAGCAACTATAATAAGCCGCGGATTTAAGAATGAGTATAAAATTTACAACCGGTAGGAAGGGATCGAAAATCTGTAATAATTTTAAACTCAAGTGCCAAAATGAGACTCATAATAAAGCGGTAAAATTAATAAAATGATAAATAGTTACCATAAGACGAAGTTTAAAAAATTTAATATGAAATTAGATATGAAAATCCAATTGCTCCATGGAAATTTAATGCTCCAGCATGATAGGCGAAATTTAAGGGAAATTAGACCCAAAAAATGATAGGAAATTTCATTCGTGGCAATAATAACGTTGACTTCCGAAGTCCCCTCACGGAAAACCAGTATCAATGATAGGGTAAATTGCAGAACCCAACACATACGATGCGTCCAACACTTGATGTCGCTGTATTATTAACCCAACACTAGGAACTGCCAAACAATTAGAATAATAGACGCCCAATAATGCTAGATATAAATTAAACACAATAGTTCTGAGTAAAGCATTTAGGATCAGCATGACGATAGGATAAGTTTACCATCGTGATGGATGTATAGGTTGCTACCGGAATCAATGCCATCATTAACATAGAATTGTGATCAAGGAAACCTCTTTTTCGGGATAGGAAATTTCATGCCGGAATTCTGAGTTTATCCAATTTGGAATTAATAACCAGAAGACTGTATGGCCGCTGTGTAACTTGACGCATCATCTTTAGGGTAACCACGGAGGGAAACCCATCCACGACGGATCACGGAAAGTTAGGCCTACGACATAGTGTAATTTCAAAGAGAAATAAATAATTATCATACTTACCAAACTTTACCGACCACCGGAGCATTAAATCCCAGAGAAATTCAGAGCAAATACAGTCAAGCGAACACAATAATGGGAGTTCCGAAATTGAGGACGTCATAAATGAAAATGTCAAAACCAACAAATATTGCCACGCATACAATTGAATCAGGGTAGGAAAATTGGTAGAGTATTTCGATCGATCAAATCATTAATTGCACAACCGGCCTAATTGACATTAAGAATAATGCAACAGCATACTGGCTAGAAGGCCAGATAAATATTAGTAGCTCCACGACTAAAGATAATAAGGAGAGAATTGACACCAGTCAATAGGAAATACTCTAGTTTACAGAAAATTAAATAAATTCGACATTGAAAATCAATTCGTGGAAATCATTCACATGACGTGGCACTGCCCTGGCTGTTTATATAAAACCTGATCGTTGTGCCAACCCCACCATTTTTCTAACTGAGTTAACAAGGGAAAATTATGAATTTTCACAACGAACGCCAGAGAACCGGAGAGACCAAAAACATTCGGAAAGAGGCTAGCACCACATCTAGGAGAGAACCAGCCACACCACGAGATGGTAAGTTTTATCTCTTATTAAAATGTTTCATCATGTGAATTCATACGAGAATCAAGCTTTCGAGATACCACAATCCGGAATAGATTCACCTATTGACCAACCGCAAATGATTATCCAGTGAAGCTAGAAAACTGTTAACAATGTTATGAATAATAAATTTTCTATGGAACCATACGAATAATTTTCTTATTGTCTAATACCGATGAAAATTGACGAGGTCATGAACCCTCAATTCTTTAACGATTACCGGCATTCATCCAATAATTCGCCCCATCTATGACTTCTGTCGAACGCCACCAATGACCAGCACGACCTGAAATAATATAAGTCCAACTTGAAAATCGAGATAACTGTTATGTACTAGCCCAAGACTAATAACTATAACGACGGCGACATAACTCCACAATGAGAATGAGCTAAACTACAAAGGGATCCCCAACAATACAAATAGCCAACCGAATTGCATTTTTCAATGACCAAAATGAAAACAAATGGACATTATGACGTAGAATTACGGTAAAAGGAGCCCAAGCGAAGGCAAATTCCCATCACGAGTTTCGAATTACGACCATAAGAACCACGATTAAATGACGAAGCCGAATAGTTATGACAACAGATAGCGATGAGACATAGGAAAGATTCCTTTAGAGCATGAAGTGAAACCTTGATACGTAAGTAATGAACTTGCCACACTACGACGAATCAACGGCACCCATGACAGTACCCGTCCGGTAACCCGATGATCTTATCCAACGCTAACTCGCCGTTTCATATATCTCTACCCATAAACATGCAAAACCGCCCTATTTATGTCGTATTTATTAAGATGAATTATATAAAGAATAATCATTTTTTATTAAATGGTTTGTTAATCGTAAAAATTGCATACAACTCTTGGATCGACGGGTCCCGTGTCACCGTCCGGTTTCCTGCACATTCGGCTGCCAGGTGCCGGCAAACCATGTGGAACGCGGGGTTCTCAATCTCGCCAGTAAGAGAATCCCGCGCGGGCACTCAAATAGACCTCGGAGAAATTGATCTTCCTTTTATTGCAATCAAAAGAGAGCCTGGCCGCAATCCAGCCCGGGAGATCCGAGGACAAGCAGAGTTTCTACTAGCGCGTCTGGAAGAGTACCAGCGCCAGACAGATAGACAAGTGGAGAGGGCTAGGCGACATCTAGCCGAAATTAACAAAGCCATAGAAACGGGAAGCATCCCAAGTACGGATGGGTACGCCCCTCCGTACAATACGTCCTTCAACCTCGATGATCCGAACCTGGATGAAAAGTCTGCGGTAATGAACGTGGTGGTTCCACTAAAAATACTGACGAGAGAAATGATAGACGGGTAAAGGCGTCCCAACAGCAACCAAGAGCACCCATATGCCCACAAGTTCCCCAGGCGATACAGAGATCGAAGCCGTCCAAGATATGAATAACATCGTTGTATAATATAAATAAATCTTAGATTCCATTTTTTTTCTTACTCACAATGATTAATAATGTAGAATAATAATGTACTTAGAATAAGATTTTATTTAAATTTAGAAGTAGGAATGTAATAAGTGATCTTCGTGGAGAAAGATAAAGTTTAATGACGATTCTTTTTTTGTAGACATGGAACCACACAGGATTTTACAAAGCGAATTAGATAAAGTCCAAAGATTTAACAGAGAGCTGCATCAACAAATTGTGCAGCTAACAAAAGATATCCAACAGATCAAATCCAGCTGGGTAGAGCCGAAGAGAGTAAAGGCTCTATATCAGAACATGACCGCCGCCCAACGGGGTTGGGCCGAAAAAAAGCAACTTAATCAGAGCCAAAAAACTCAGATTTGCGGGCTAGATGTAGCGTTATCAGCGTGCCAGGAAGGCAACACGGTAACCTACCCGCTGGTTTTCGCTCCGGCCCAACTGGCCTATAAAGAAGCCACAACAACCACAAAAACTGCGAGCAAACCACACAGACATCGACATGGAAGGAACGAGCGTGTCAAGCACCGAGTCGCTTAGCCAGCAGAATAAAACACATTCTTCTTTATCATTTAATAAATGTTTTTCGTTCCTATTGACCTTCCCAATAAGACTTGTAATGTCGAGATTGAATCAGTGTAAATATTAAATAGTGAAAAATTTTATTCTACGTGACGAAAAAGACAAACGCACGAATATGGGACGAGAATAGGCAAAAGCGCACACGGACCTTCTAACGGTAGTGCGTTGAACCCACCGTGAGGTCGGGCCAGAGTAGTTCTTTCGTACCGCTCACCTTTGGCGACCTCAAAACCAATGGTTGCATTTCCAACGTTGCTTAGCGACTGGTAACGATTGGGGGCAAAGGAAAGTTGTATTGGGGTCAAGGGCTCACAGACCATTAACCCCACAAGTGTAATAAAACCAAAAAAGTAAAATGGTGATTACTCAATAAAGATTAATTAAGAAATAAAATTATCTAACAGAAAAGTTTAAATAATTAAGCAAAATGTATCAATGAAAACCAAAATAGCAAAACCGAGACAGTATATTTTTTAAAGTGATTTGTATGTTATTCATAAAATAACATTTGAAATTAATAATATGTGTTTTCCATATATGTTATAAAATTTTCATATTTGAAACTTACTTCAGCAATACGTAGCCCTGTCACATGACACACATTATAAATACCTAGAGGAGGTCAGAACAATAGACGGTTCTTAAAAAGGTTAAAAAGCCTGGCATGCTGACCATCTTTGAGAACAACCTTGAAATCAGTATTAACTACTAGTTTTGGCGTTGCATTTTGGTGTAAAACTTTTCTACAAACCTACACTGATTTTTAAAATCATTAAGTTTGCTAAAATGGTCAAAATTTGTGTGAAACTATTGGTTAAAGATATAGTATTTCACCATAATACGTTTTCATCTCATATTAAGCTATGAGATGATTGGTGAGTTATTTGGAATGAAACCTATGGATTTATTTGATCTTAAATGAGATTATTCCATACAAAAGCTTTAGTTACAACTCTTACACGTTGCTGGACAACGCTGGTAATGAGTTTCAGTGAGCGATCTTCTGTCAAAGGTCGAGAAGAACACATTTACTTCTATGCAAATGACATTCCCAAAATGTGTTTTTTATGTTTAAATTATAAAAATTATAAATTTAAATTGTTAGCGAATTTGAAATTGGACAATTGAATAACAATAATGGATAATTTGTTTTCTGTTTTTAAGAAATATTATTATAATTTTACTAGATTATATTATTTAAAATTCACGTTTGTTGTTTATATATTCAACATGATTTGACACTTTTTTCAAATAATGAATGATTTTGAACAAGCCAACGGTAATGTTAATTTAGTTTATTTCTCTGGTCTAAATTCAATTTTTTTAGATCAAATCAATTTTAATTCTGAATTGTTAACATTCAATATCGTTTCTGATGAAATCATTCAACTAGAAGTGAATAACCAATTTGATAAATCAAGTGTTCCTGAAATCGATAGTTTAGCAGAAAATGAAAAAAAAGTCGAAAATGAACTTATAGTTCCTAGAATCAACTGGTTAACTTCTCCGAAATTGTTATGCAAGAGTGTAGAAGTTTTTAAATCGCAAAATAATAATTTTTTAAGAGGTTGTCTTTGGTCACCAGATGGTACCTGTATATTAACAAATAGTGATGATAACTATCTTCGAGTGTTTGAATTACAAAAACAATTATACGATAATGTTCTTCGTGATGTTAAGTCTGTTGATAGTGAAATGGTAACATATGACATCAAATTGCATAATTTAGAAATTGTAGACACCAGTACTACAAATACGCAATCTTGATTTAATTTACGATATGTCTTGGTATCCATATATGAATAGCAATGATCCTGATACATGTTTGTGAGTAATAAAAATTAAATCGCTAAATTTATCTTCCGATAATTAGCTTTGCAAGTACTAGCAGAAAAAATGCCATTTGCTTTTGGGATGCTTACACAGGAAAAGAAAGAACTCGAATTCAGCCCCGTGATCACATGGTAAATTATTTAAGTGCCTGAAATTTGTATTTAGTTATACATGATTAAAGGATGAGCCTATCAGCGCGCAAAGCTTGGCTTTCGGAAGAGACGGCGTCAAATTGTATTGTGGATTTGACAAGTGCATTCGAGTGTACGACATAACAAAATTCGGTGGAAATCCTGAAAGAAGGCCACGAATTGGAAGTAAGATAATATTTTATCATAATCACTAATGTTAGCAGTATGATTTTGTAAAAATAACAGAACGAGAATTATTAAATTTAAATAAAACCACAAATCAAAAGTATAAAAAAATCCTCTTTTAAAACGACTAAAAACAATTATATTTATTATTGATCTGAATATTATTATTATTTGAATATTATTATTGATTTGAATATTATTATCAATTTGAATATTATTATTGATCTGAATATTATTATTATTTGAATATTATTATTGATTTGAATATTATTATTAATCTGAATATTATTATTGATCTGAATATTATTATTTGAATATTATTATTGATCTGAATATTATTATCAATTTGAATATTATTATTGATCTGAATATTATTATTTGAATATTATTATTAATCTGAATATTATTATGGATCTGAATATTATTATCAATTTGAATATTATTATTAATCTGAATATTATTATTGATCTGAATATTATTATCAATTTGAATATTATTATTAATCTGAATATTATTATTGATCTGAATATTATTATCAATTTGAATATTATTATTGATCTGAATATTATTATTTGAATATTATTATTAATCTGAATATTATTATGGATCTGAATATTATTATCAATTTGAATATTATTATTAATCTGAATATTATTATTGATCTGAATATTATTATCAATTTGAATATTATTATTGATCTGAATATTATTATCAATTTGAATATTATTATTGATCTGAATATTATTATTGATCTGAATAAATTTAAAATTAGTTATAAATACAATTTCGAATTATTCCTTCAATTATTTACTTTTGAACATTCGACTTTTCAAATTTCTCACCAATTTTCTGAGATGTTTCATTTATTTCTTCAACAAATATTCTTCATTACGATTCGTTCAACTGATAAATAATGACATTTCATTGATGATAATTACGAGTCCAAAATCATTTTATCCATATTAACTGTCCAATCAATTACTTGTCGAAACTGGACAAATTGTTCATCATTCGAAAGAGAAAAGTTGGTTATCAGATAACAATTAAATAAAAACATAATTTTGTCGGTTAAAATTCAAAGTTATTGTTAATGTTCCCAAATAGCTTAATTTTAAATATAATTCTAAAGTTGAATTAATTTTATTATCATTCGATAGAAAATCGATTTTTAGATCAATTTGAAATAAAAATGTTTAATAATTATTTATTTTTCTCTAAACGAGAAAGCTAAGAGCTATTTCTTACGAAATCAACACGCGTTGTACATTAGTAATAAAAAATTACAGATAAATCAGACCTCCGTGGAATAATATCTTGCATTGCAACCAGTCCGGTTAATATCGGCATGTATGGTTGCGGTTCGTATAGTAAAGACGCGGCAATTTTTCATGAGAATACTCGTGAACAGATTATGGAATTTTTGCGTGCAGATGATCGAATCGGAGGAATCACTCATATTGAATTCTCTCCCACCGATATGAATTGCGTTGTTACTGGCAGTCGTGTTGATGATGCGCTCCATGTGTGGGATTTACGAAGTCCCGGGAATCCATTATACGCTACCGCTAAGCGTAATGTCAAAACAAATCAAAGAATCTATTTTTCGTTCGATCCGTAATTGATAACACATTTCATATGAATTCACCCCGATCATCCTAGAACTGGAAACTACATAATGACCGGTAATCACAATGGTACGGTTTCAGTGTTTGCCATACATGGCGGTCATATTGTAATCAATGATGAGTATGTTCTCCCGAAAATCGCCGAATGGTCGGCACATAATGATGTTTGCAATGGGTTATCGTTGCATCCGTGTCTGCCAATTGCAGCCACTTGCTCTGGACAGAGGCGAATCGTTCCAGCTTGGCGTCGCAAAGGTATGTTGGAAGGCCCTGTCGACAATACCGATGATGACTCTGAGGATTGGTCAACAGATGAAGACAATGACGTCATGTTTGGAATCGATGAAAATGAGTTAAAAATTTGGTGTTATCCCGTCTTAAATGAGCTTGTGAAAATAAATGATATTTTATGACGTTTTCGTTATTACTACAAAATTTTTCATAAAGCTCTTAAATATTACTTTAATTTATTCTGAATCTAAAAGTGTATAATTCTAAGTTAATATTTTGAGAGTTTTTGAAGTTCCACGCAAATATTATTTTTAAACAAAGATTTGAGATATTCGTTATTAATTATATATCTAAAACAGAAACATTTGTAACAATATCTCTATTCATATGGACTCTATATATTAACAATTGGTCAAAGCCTAAAAACGTTTCATTCAACAAATATAACGTTAAAATATTCCTTCAACAAACTCACACAATCCTATACAACAATCGCCTCAAATGTTACCAAATACACACACAATACCCATCACACTCCAGTTGTACCAATACATATCTTAACAGGATACTCCACAGAGGCCAACAGTTTTCCTTCACATACATTTTCGGTCTATACTAAACCTATATATCTCTTAAAACCTATGAAAAATGTAAGTTATTATTATATAGCGCACAACCTAACATCTTCCAAAAAATGCAGATCACTAAAACTTTTTGTTAATAGAAATAAATTTATTAATTAATATTCCAAGGTTATGAGGGACGGAAATCTGAAACTCTAAAATAAAGGTAGAACGATGTCCAACTTTTCAAAAAGACTTGGTTAAATTCAGAATAAAGAATTTTAAAATGTTGAGGTTAAGGGGTAGACGCTGCGCAAAAGTATATAAATTTGAATAAGGAGGGATACCTGATAAATTTTTCGAACATATTTGCAATGAATAATTCCTAATAATAACCTTTATGAGGAAATAAACATAGAATTATTGACAATTGAAATTACGAACTAGAAATAATAAAAGAGAATAAAAATTATAATGCCGGAATGGAAATTTAATAGTGAATGATTTTGTATCAAAACTCAACCACATTAAACATAGCTAAAATGATTGTTAAGGTTAAGAGCTTTTCCATAGCCATGAGTGTAACAATGGCAAGGGCGTAAAATTATTTTATGTTTCAAGGTCAAGATTAACAGAGACCATAATAACAAAATAATTCTGATTATTTTTAAAAAACTTGTGGATAGCGAAATCCTTTATTAAAATATAGTTTAAATAAATTCTAATTATTATTTTTAACTTCTTTTTATTATAATTATTTTGTTATTAATTTACTTAGTTATGTGGTGTTATAATCAATATTTTTATAAACAATTTTAAATTAAATCAAACTTTTGCTGTAGTTATTTTTTAGATTTTAGAAGTCTCTTATCATAGATAAGGTAAGTGCTTATTTAATTCCTGATTTTGAATTGTGATTATGTAGTAAGTTAGTATTTATTATCAATTAATTTATAAATTTGATCTTTTTTAACTTGAATTTTGGTTAGAACCTACTAATGCAATTTTGGGCATTGCAAAAATATATTTTAAAGAATTATATTATTTTATTAATAAGTTTAAAATTTAAATATCTTTAAATAGTGTTAAATATATCTCACTAAAAGCTCAAACTGTAAAATTAGATTTTTTGAAATTGAAAATTTTACTTCTAGTCTACTCTTGTGAATTTGTTTAAATGACTGAATAAATGCATTTAGTTTTGGTGAAAAATTGAAAGTTAAATTTTATTTATCTATATAAAGTTAAAAAGAAGTCTTTCCATGGAAATGGAAAACTCAAAAGGTGAAAATATATAGAACATATTTATGAATAATTTGACATAAATTCAGGTGATATTACGATTAAACAGCTTTAGTTAATCAAATTTTCTGGCTACGCCAACCTCCCACATGAACATTGCTCAAAAGTGAATTATGCTATTTTTATTTTAAATAAATATATAAATATAAACGCCTCTATATAATGACATAAATTCATTTTTCTCTCTTGAAATTTTACTTGAAAGGAGTTTTTTTGGATTTTTTGAATAAATTTTTCTAGGTGAGATCAAATAATTTTTTTATTTAAAGAAAATGGTAGCAATCCAAAAAGATTTTTGCACTGCTGCTTTAAGCGATCAGATTCTCTAGATTCCATCAGTTTATAGAAACCCACGGACGTATTACACCATTTTTTAGAAAATAATTGAAATGATTTTTAATATGCGTATGATGGTCACGGAAGGTTGTCAAAATCCCAATATAAATTATTTTTCGTTGTCGGGATTTTCACCCAAACACAATGTTACCTCATTCCGGTTTTTATGGATTTGACAAAACTCCGGGGATTATTGTTATTTTACGTTTATATTAATGTTGTAAGAGTAGCCTACACACTGCCGGTTTATATTGTAGAAAATTCAAATTAAAGACATTAAATTTGAAACAGGTTTTACTAACTTTGCTTTCATAATTCCATAAATTAATATAATATTGAATAACCCTAGCTGATGTCCGTATGAATTTTAGGAGTCCTCAGTAACAGTACGGATTACATCTTATTACAAACTATTCCAATAAATTAACGAAATCAATAAGTCACACAAATTTATTAAACAAAAATACAATAAAAACATTAACAATTTAATAAAAACATTTATTAGGCATTATTTCTTCAACTTAATATTCGGCATTGAGTGATTTGGCCGCTCTGCAATGATCGGCTTGTTCTCGGTAAGGAACATTGACACGGATTTTTCTGGAAAAAACTATTAAATTAAATTCCAGACAATGAAATGCAACTGTTTAAAATCTTTGTGCTTTTTCTGATTAAATTCCTACTGGTGTTATGAACACTGTTTCTTTTCTCTATTTTGTCTAGATTATCTTCTAATTTCGATTTAAATAGATAAAGTTTTGCAACCCCTAATATTATTATAATATTTGTTTAGATTAAAATATTAAACATTACGTTGAATGCTTTTTTCTACCGAGTCGAAATTCTAAATTATTAATTAATATAAATTACATTAAAAAAAGTACTACAGTTTGACCTATAAACATATTGTAAAATGCATTACAATAAAATATAAAATAATTTCTGTTTCATTTTCAGATTCTGATTCATTTTCAGATTCTCTCAAAATCGAAGTATTTAAATCAGTTTTAATAGATTTCATTGTTTCTACTCGAAAATAAAAAGCGAAAGATATTTGTATGGGGTTGTCTGGATAACAACTATATAGTTTCAAAACTCAACACCCAGAAACCAACCAGAATATTTCAACTAATTTTAAAATGTATTAAAAGTGTTGGGACAGAACAGGGTTTTGTTTGAATGAATTTGTAATAGCACACAAACACACCACGCAGATTTAAAATCAGACCCCAAAAACATCAACTAACCACTTCAAAATATGAGAAAGAAACAATAAAAATATAAAATCGAAAACAAAAATAAACTAAAATAATAACAAGATACAACAAGATCCGCATGAAATAAACACAGAAATAACATGAAAACACGAAAATTTGACTGAAAAGCGACAATTTACTTAAAGAAACAAGAGTTCGTGAAAATTAGAACAAAAATTAAATAAGTAGAATTGGAAACAATTCAATTAAAAGTTAAAAATCAAAATTGTCAAATTAAACCATAAAAATAATAAAATTAAAGTTAGAATACACAAGAAATCACAAGGTCAAATTTTATTTTACTACATCAAATTTAACACGCAAGGTTAGGGTCACACAATAGGTATATATATCGATTCATTTTCACAGAATTCTAACCATAAATTCGTTTTAAAAGCAACTCGCCTTAAAGCAACTTTGAAGAAATCCTAGAATTTCGTAAGTGGAAGATTTTTCAGAGAACCCTCTCCACGCATTGCACAAATTATCTCGATGGAGCTCTGTTTGGGTTTTTGCGTGGGGAAATTTTTATTGTGAGATGTATGCCTGGAGTAATGGAGCTAATTATGAACTATCTGTACTACAACAATAAACTTTTGAAAACATTCATTATGTCATGTCGAAATTTTTTCCGGCACACAGCTGACACCACACCGCAAGTTATTAAAATCTACACACCCCAACCGAACTGTGTAATTGCGTTGTAAGTCCGCCAATAGTTCGTGTCTGTGAAGGCTACGGTGTGAGAACGCAGGAGCTGAAACGTCTATATCATCAGTTTATAGGGGAAATTGGGAGGTAAGGGAGTAGTCTTTTGGCTGCCCCTCCGCCATCCGTTTCCTAAAAAATTCGAACTAAATTTTCAAATAACAGTCAGGTTAAAATTACTTCACCGAGTTGTCCAGTGGACACATTCGTAATCTTCTAATATCGACATAAACAATCCTAAGGTCAAATAAGGCAGGTGACGGGAAAAGACATCGTAAAATCGTTGCTATGATGAGAATTAATATCAACAAATAATAAGACCGTTACTAAAATGAGAATAATTGCTATGATGAGAATTAATAGCAACAAATAATAAGACCGTTACAAGACCGTTAACTGCAAGGGAATGTAGATGAAGACAGCAATGGCTATTCTTAACGAGATGTTTTTTTATACGTGTATCCACGCCTTGTAGACTGCCGAGCATTGCCTTTGCTCCATCAGTGCATACATGTTGACATAAATCCCACGATATATCATGGTTTTCGAAATATAAATCAATTATTTTGAAAATTTCTTCCCCTGTTGTTCTGCTGGATAGAGCTTTACAAATAATCATGCCCTCTTCAGCAATTATTTCTTCAGTACAGTATCGTACAAAAACCAGTAAAATAGCTAATCCAGCAACATCTGTAGATTCATCCAACTGAAGGGAAAACCCATGGATGCTATTTTTTAATCGTTTTATTAGTCCATTCTCACAGTAGTTTGCCATGTCCTTAATACGCCTTGAAACTGTAGTATCCGAAAGTGGCACATAATCTACAATTTTAACATGTTTTTCTCCCATCATACAGGTAATTATATCTTTGGTACATGGTTTCACTAATTTTTCAGCAATAGTGTAAGCTTCTCAATGTTGAGCAACTCGATAGCTGACCAAATAAGATGCTTTCTGAGCATTTTTATTATCGTCACTCACAAAGTTCTTAAATTGCTGGTTTTTTTGCTTAAACTCGTTGCACTTTTGCTGGAAATACTCTATACTTTTATTTTTTAAATTCGGATGATTGGTTTCAAAATGCCTTTTCAATTTTGCAGGATTCAAACTGCTATTATTTAATACTTTCTCACACTCAACGCATAATCCGTTTGGTTCTTCTGCATTACCAATCCAAGTGAAACCAAATTTTAAATATTCTTCATCATACTTGCGTCTTTTGGATGTGAATTTGTCGGATTCAATTACTTATTTTTATGATGCGGATCTTTAAATACTGCTTCAGTTGTAATGCTCAAAGTAGACTTAGTTGTTGCGGGACTAGAACTATCTTTATTGTCCTTATCAGATAGCTTTCCAGTTTTTAGCCAAATATCCATCGTAACAGCGGTATCGTATTCTAATTATTTTAGATAAAATTAAATACTTTAAATAAAATTGATTTTCTATCAAAACTGGATTTAAATCAAATTCAAAAAGCAATTAAAAATGTATTAAATAAAAGTTCTAAAACATGTTAAAAAATTAAAAACATTGTAAAATAAGTGATAAATATTTATACAAAAAATGTAAATTTAAAAATTGATAGAAAAATGTTAAAATTCAAAATTCAAATTTTTTTAAATACAAAACATATCTAAACACGTATTCTGAATTTTTTTTAATTATATATTATAAAAATGTGTTCTTTTTTATATTTTAATTCAATGCTAGATGTAATAAAATAAAATAATTAAATTTATACACTCGTAGAAATCACAATAAAGTTTGACAAATGTATTTTTTTTAAACTAAGTATTAAACACAAGTTTTTATATTTTTTAGAATAATTTTTTATGCACTGTACTTGTAATATTCTTAATTAACTTTCGTAATAGACTAAAATTTAAAATGAGAAAAATAAGATTTTTGCTTTAATAACTACGTCTTGGTAACTATAGCTAACTACGATTTTTTTTATAAAAATGAATATATATATATATTAAAAATTTAATATGCATCAAAAACTAATCTAAGGATGCCATTTGAATATGGTTTTGTTTATTTTGAGATATTTTATTGTTGATCATTGATTATTATAAGGGACAATGAGAGATATATAGTCATGGACCAATTATAGTTTTGTTCCTATTGGTCATTTTCTCTCCTTTATAAATATATAAAAAAACGAACTTTAAATATGAGTATCTTTCACCTAATTCGTCTGCTGATAGATCCTGCAATAACATAAAATTTCAATAACATATGAAATTTATATTTTTCTTAATTTTCACGTGAAACCCTTAAAAATAGCGTGGAACCCAAAGGTTCCGCGGAACACAGGTTGAAGAACTCTGGTTTATAGAAACCCATGGACGTATTACATCATTTTTTAGAAAATCATTGAAATGATTTTTAATATTCGTATGGTGGTCACGGGAGATTGTCAAAATCCCAATATAAATTATTTTTCGTTGTCGGGATTTTCACCCAAGCACAATGTTACCTCATTCCGATTTTCAGGGATTTGACAATACTCTTCACGGATTATTGTTATTTTACGTTTATATTAATGTTGTAAGAGTAGCCTACACACTGCCGGTTTATATTGTAGAAAAATCAAATTAAAGACATTAAATTTGAAACAGGTTTTACTAACTTTGTTTTGAAGAAAAGAAAAAAAATCTTTTAATAATTCTTTCTATCATTTTACTAACTGCCTTATTTTTTAATAGTTAAAATTTTTTAATTTAATTATTACTTACACTTATCCAATCGACTTAAGAATTCTAATAACGTAATAAATAAAAAAAAATTTTTGACAAAAAACAAAAATAAATAAAATATTATATAATTGTAAAAATTCTACTTTATTAGATTTTTAGCATTTCTACAGCATAATATTTTAATTTATGTTAATATCAATTACATAAATTCAAACGACTAAAAAGAAAAAAATATATTTTGGAAAATAAATTTATTGAAAATAAATCGAAAGGTAAAAAAATTTTCTTAGTGTATTTAGGAACAGGATAAAATTGTGGGAAACAAATATTAACTGTTAAAGTTATGCTGTTACCAACATATCTAAATATTAGAGCAATATAAATATTTCTATAAAGACGAAATCTAATTGGCTACGCATAAAACTTTTATATTGCTCATATAAAATTTAAAACTCTAAAATTTAGCGTTTTAAAATGTATTGTAGATTATCATGTTTTTAATTAAATTATTAATTATTATGTTCGGTTATTCATTTGGTTGTGAGAGTTTGTCTGCGATGGTTGGGTAACATTCTAATAGTCCCTGAACTTCTCTTGGTGTCGATTTGTTTGTGTTTGATTTTGTAAATTTCAGTGTTTTTGTTATTTTCCTTTATATTGTGAGAACTCCAGTATTACAGTTTGTTTCACAGTTTGAGATTTTTTGTTTGATTTAAATTTTAGGTTTTTTTGTTTCTGTTGTGTTTCGTATTACTTTTTATTTCGGCAGTCGGCCAGAAGGTTGTAATTTGTATAAGAAATCTGTACTTAAAATGGCTTGTTTTACATCAGTTATGATAAGATCCCAGCTATAATCTATGTTATTTATGTTTATTGTTAAAGGTTGTTTTCGGTATGTTTTGATGTTGCTGCCATTTGCTGTACAATGTTTCAAATTTTCCTCTTTTAACATTTTGAACAATTAACTGAGTAATAAACTAACTATTGAACCTGCGTCAACAAGGAATTTTGTATTTTTTACACCGTGAATGTCTTGCTGTCGCCAAATGTCGGTGCTGTCATTGGCGACTTTAATTGTTTTCCGGTTTGTTACTATTGAAGGAACATGGTTCATTACATTTGAATGCTTTATTTCCAAATTTGTTGTGAAAATAAAACCAGTTTCGGTTTCGTTTTGGTTATTGTTGTTTTGTGGGTTATATCGATTTCCGGAATTCGATCTTTGTCTGGTGTATCTGTTTCGATTGTATTGATTTCTTCTCGATTCCCTTATTTGTAAGGTCTGTATGTCATTTCTGAGATTTTTTTTCTCAGTTATAACTTTGTCAAATTTCTTGAGTGTGCTGGGCACTGATGGGTCCTTAAAATAGTTTGAACTGCCTAAGGGTTACTATCCCCACCCAGCGCCTGCACAAGAATTTGAACCGCTAGTCACCCGTCAAAATTGACGTTGGTACTGTGAACTAGTGGGTGGAAGGTTAGCAAAAGGTGAGCTCCTTCTCAAGAACTGCTAATGCCCTAACCCCCCTCGGGTCCATGAGCTGTCATAGAAGACTTCATGCTCTACTTGATCGTCCCCTTCTCATCTATCTGTCTATTTACTTCATTATTTACTTACTCATTCGATCACTCAGTTTCCCCATATTCAACAACTTCAATCCCATCCAAACGTCAATAGCAACTTTAACATTTAAATTAACATTAATAGATTATATCTAAATTTAATCAACAATTAACATCAATAAACTATAGTCTAATAGGACATATAATCACAGAGTTAGGGTGAATTAAAATCCATTGGCGTCCAAGATATGTCCCAATAGGCGAACTCGGTTTAAACTAAACTGTCGCTCCCTCTCCCTTTTATTTGGACGGGTTTTTCTGCGATTTCTTTTTGGTAAATCCTCTGACGTCTGGGAGGGGCCTGATGTTATGGTTCTTACGCCATCGTCTTTCCTGGTGACATTCCTCAGCACTATGGCTTGTTGTTCTTCTGAAAGTGAGACACCACTCTGTATGAGGCCTGTACAGATGTTATCCCTAAGCTTCCATTCAGCTACCTGCTTCTCAAGCTCCTGGGCCTTCTGTTCGGCCGACCGCAGGGCTTCATTCTTCTGATCTAACTGTGTCTTCAAGGTATCTATTTCTACCTTTAACCTGGTCGCTGCCTCGGGGCGAAGCCACGTCTGCTCCATGTAGTGGCACTTCCGCACCATGGCCTCCGCCCGCTGGGTTTGAACTATTGCGGTTTGATGATAGCCTGCTATATCTTTACGGAACTGCTCCAACATCTTTCTGTGAGGGTCGACTGAACAAAATTACTTTTTAATTTCGTTTTTATTAACTCTAATTTATACATAACGAGTATTAATGTAAAATATATTTTAATCAAAACCTTTATGGTAAGTATTATGTCATCTAGATGGGGGAAGGGATGGGTATGTCTTCTTGTTTCCTTATACGTCCTAGAGGTATCTATCATCGTACTCGTAACCAATTAATTATAACAGGCATTAGCAACGATAACATTGACAATACCTGTGATAACCAAGGGTAGGTGCATAATTCATTATATTATCAACATTACAATAATAATACGAAATTTATATTTTCCTATTTAAGAAGCTAATTTATAAAATTTAAATTTACTAAATTCAGATATAAAAATTCCTAATTTAAATTACTATAAAGTGATTTATAAAATCTTTTATTATAAAATGAAAATAAAAAAATTTTTCCCAATAAAATATTTTATTTTAATTTTGGTTTTCCTTACTTATGTAATTCATTCCTTGCTTTTCGCTCATTGTCATAGCAACGAGTCAACAACTGGTAATTTTCAAGGTTGTAAATTTTGATTTTCTTTTAATTAGTATTTTTAGGTATTTTAGGCATTCCAAGGACCTTCAAGGCAACCGGGGCCGTTTCCATTTCATTTACATATTCTGTAAAGTATGTTTATTCCTTTTTAATTCTATTTCAACTTTAAATTGTAGAGATTCGTCGCCTATTGTGCCTCGCAAAATTTGGACTTTTTATCCTTATTATTGGGATTTTTATTGTTATATATTTTGAAAATAAAAAATTTTGTAAGCATTTATTTTTAATTATCCGAATTAGGATTTCAATAGGATGGTAAGTTAAACTAGTAATAGTAATATTCATGTTAACAATAATAATGATAAGGCTAATAGCAACTATAATAATATTAACAAGTTAATAATAATAATAATTTAATGATAATAATAATAGTATTTTAACAAGAATAATAATATTCATAATAATAATAATAAAGTTATCAAATATAGTAATATTCTATTAATAAAGATAATAATAAAGATAATAAGATCAATAATAATAATAATATTGAATAATGACTCTGAGATGAAATTAACAATAATGACCGTAATGTAAACCTTAGTAGGTGGATAACAATAATAATATTAAATCATCGCTAGTAATAATGATCATGACCATAATAATAATAATGATATATTATTAACGATAATAATAATATAACTAATAATAATAATAATAATCGTAACAATATTCAATTAACAATAATGTTGATGATGTTGATAACAAAATGATATTAATAATAATGTCAAAAACATAGTACGAATAGAACACTTTATTAACATTAATAATACTATATAGTCATCACAATAATAATATTTTAGTAATAATAATAATAATAATATAAATATTAATAAATAATTAAATAAATTTGGCAACGATTTAATTAAACGATAACGCCAATAAAAAACCTTTCTTACGATATATTTCGATAGCACAGCTATCATCTTCAGGTACTCAAAACCAACTAAAAATATTATGAATTAACATTTAATTTAAACAAATTATTTTTTATTAATTTAATTTTTTAATAAATAAATATTTTTAAAAATATATTTTAAATTAATTTTAAATTTTAAATTTTTTACTTATATTCTAATTTTTTAAAAATTAATGCAATTTAAAATTTTCAATTATTTTAATAATATTAAAAAAACAAACATGATTTAACATACGTAAACTATTTAAAAACATTCAAAACATTCGTAGTCACAGCACTCTGCACATTAATCTTTGGATCCAATGACCTTATCAGCAATGCTTCACATATCACTCGTTCCCAATAACTATTAAAACTTCTCAACAAAATTCTAAAATCAGACATTCCGATATCACTTTTACAGCCTCTATTGTGTTCACTAATATTGGTCAAACCCTTCAATCGACAATGCTCTAGAACTCGAGTACAGAGATGACGGGAAGTCTCTCCAATGTATGTGGCATTACACCCATTACATGTAAATTGATAAACGAGATCAGAACACAATCCAACCGGAGTTTTTGATTTATTAATAAACATATTGCGTACCTTACACGAATTAGAGACGATCTTATACTCTAAATTTCCTATCAGTTTACCCAACTTCCTCTTATAATTTGTAAAGCCTTCAGAGTACGGCAATACTAACACATATTTAGGCTCAATTTTTTTATAATAATATTAATAATAAATATATTTATAATAAAAATAATAAAATAATTAATATGAAATTAATGATACTGCTAATGTTCATAATAATAATAATAGCAATAATAATAACGATCTCAGAAGCATACTAAAGGTAATTAATCCACTATCCTCATTAATGATACTTTATAGTTTATAACTATACCCGTGTGGTATTAACAATATTGATAATAATAATAATAATGATAATAATAATAATAATAATAATAATAATAATAATGATAATAATAATATCACTATGAAATTAATAATAATTTTAATAATAAAGATAGTAATAAAATAATAATAATAATAATATTAATAATTATTTGGTAGCATTAATAATAATAGTAGATGGGTTCAAAATAATAACTAAAATAATAAAACTACGAAACTTTCAACTTTAATAATGATAAAATTAATATTAATAACAACAACAGTATCATAAAATAATAATATTAACAATAATAATAACTAACAAAAATAATGAAATTAATAATGAAATCTTTAGTAATAATAATAAATTTAAAAACATAATAGGCACGTCAACAGTTGTCTTATGGGGTATGGGGTCATGGATTTGATTTTATGAACTGAACGAAAATTCGGAGTCTAAGTAATGAGGTAACGTACAATCTTTTGGAGTGATATTCAAAATCGATTTTAGCTTCTATGTTTAGCACGTAAATTAGATACTGGTGGGTTACAGGGTTTCATTGTTTGTTTTAACTAATCGGTGGTTGCCCTCGTAACGCCATACAAAATGATACTGATCGCCACTTGGCACCCGTTGCTAGGCAACGTTGGTAATGTGTTCAAGTGGTGGATTGGCCGCAAAAATTGAGTACCATGTGCTAGTACTGTAGTTGCTCGGACAACCCTCGGGTTCACGAGCTGTCGATAGAAGACCTGTGCTCGCTTAGCTCTGTCCCTCATACTATTCAGGATTAGCTCTTCATTGACTATAGAAATCTGAGACGTAATAAGGTTACTCGTGACAATACTGACATGCAATTTCAAAGGAACGACTCAACTAAGACTAAAACTACTCTATTTGAATCAATCACATGTGGACTATCTACTGTTTGACGTTTTGGAGTTGCGTCGCTCGACGTCGGGCACGTTCCTTACGTCCCGGTCGACGATTATTGATGGGTTGTTCTGTTGGCTTGGTGGTTGTCTGCGGCATTTGGGTTGGGGCGAAGATGAGCGGATAAGTGACCGCTTCACCCTCCCGGCATACTGCTAGGGCGACTTCGAGTCCCCGAATTTGAGTGCGCAGACTCTGATTGAGCTGCCGCTCTTCCTCCCAGCCTTTCTGAGCCGCTGTGAGTCGATGGTATACAGCTCTCACCTTTGCTGGATCAACCCAGGTTGCTTTTAACTGTTGAGCCTCTCGAGTTAATTGAAGGATTTGGGCGAGTAACTCTGCGTTCGATTGTCTTGCTCGTTCCAGTTCCGCTTGTAGAAGTTGTAGGGATGACATCACTATAATAGGAGAGCATTTAAATTCTGTTTTGTCTTCATTAAATCAAAGTTTTATTATTTAATTAAACAAATTGTATGAAGCTAGTTCATCTATGAGATATAATATCGAATAAGAAAAAAAAACAATAACACTTAATATTTAAATCAATTTCTACAACACTTCGTCATTACTATAGTTCTTCTTCAGGGGATTCTCTCTCTAAACTCCTCTTCAGAGCCGCCACCGTATAGGGCCGTCGGGTATCGCGGACTGGGTGAGGTGGGTATGCCTCCGCGATGAGTCCGACGCGGATGTCCTCCTCCACGTTCGTGAGGTACATCCGGGCTTTGACCACATTGAGGTCCACTTGCTCTTGTACTTGTTCCCAGAAGGTGAGGAGATTTCTGGCGTGATCATATATTTCTTCGGCCGGGTATTGTTGTCCGGCGAGTCCACAGGGATCGGATTCAAGACCCAACAATCGCCAAATAGTCGGGTGTGGCCACCGGGGTGGAAGTTGTTCGGTAGTCGCGGCAACTGTTGGTACCTCTCCTGGGTGTGGTTCCTCAGCTACTTGCATGGTGATTTGGTCGATAGGCATATTAGGCTAAACGTTGATTATATCATTACTCCTAGACCGATTAAACTCTACCAGCTTGATTAGTATTACATCTCGAAACGACTAAGGTTATTTATCTGTGCGTTCCTGGTGTGATGTATTCTGTTGGCTAACTCCTCATAACTCTTGTTAATGATGGTAATAATTAGAACATGTTAGATAATATTTTTAGTGTTGGGCAGATGGGTGAGTCGAAAATCCACTATCTATCGGGCATTAATGTTTGTTAAGTGGATGGAATTACTACTAATTAAGATTCATTTAAAATTTACTAAGCATTTAGGGACACTATCTGTTACAAATCAGTTTCAAAACTCAAAGGATCCGCGATGTTATCAGATATTGAGGTTGATTTGAGGGTTACCAACTACCTACTGCTGTTTGAGATTAATTCTGAAATTTATTAAATATATAAACGTCATATTAATTAACATGAAGTTACAATTTACTAATACATAACATCGATATTGATTAAACTAATTCTAAAATCCGCTATTCTATGATGCTAATGTTTATTCGAAACCGAGTTAAAGTTTACTGGTTATGCTTAATTCGACGATATTCAATTTAGTCACATCCTGTCAGGACGATGTCGGCGGAAACGTCAATCCCTTCGATCAAGCGGACGTTAGATTCATTCAAGGTAGGTTTCCGGTTTCCGGTTGATTCTCTCAAGTTAATTTAGTTATCGATCGGTTACTTCTATTATCGACTTAGTGCAATTTTCGGCTGTGGAGTGTGCGTAGACTTTCTAATGATGGGACTCCTTATCAAGCATCACTTTGGTATTCATCATTTGATGTGTTTATTCGTCTAAGTTGGACTATATCGGATTTTAAGCGCGTCGTAAGTTAATTTCTTGTGATTTTGTTGGTGTATTTATTAACTTTATAGTTATTCGTTGGCGTCAGGATATTCGTCAGATATCGAGAAAATCTTTCTAAACTGAATGACTATCATCAAGTTGAATCTAACATTATTAATCGGTTCGCGTTTCTAATTCGGATCCGTTTCGATTTTACCCCTGCCTTTTTACCATAGTGTTAACTTGGGTTTTTGTCAATTTTATTCGATACCGGATTGGTATTCATTTGTTGATTCATTCATTTTGGTTCTTTTAACCACGATTTCTTTATGTTAATCAGACTTTATTTTATTTTGGTCAGTGAATAATATTTTATACCCCATTTTATTCTGAATTGCTAAGTTTTTAAGTGAGGAATTTATGTATTTTAATCCATCTAATTAAATCAAAGGAAAAGCTCTGTTTATTACACAATGAGTTTGTACTATTAATCAACGAATTATTTTATTATTATCGATCGTTTTCGACATTTAACCAAATGAGTGCTTTATTTTTAATTCGTAATTTTCCTTTTATTTAATCAGTGAATAATTTTTAGCAATTAACTAAACGATTACTTTATAATAAATCTTTAATTCCTAACGTTTCTCCTTATATTCAATCGATGAAGTTTTGGATTGTCAATCAACAGATTATTTTATTTTTATCAGTAGTTTTCAACATTTAACTAAGTGATTACTTTGTTTTAATACTTTTCCTTTGCTTTAATCAATGAAAATTTGGGTCTTTAATCAGAAATTTAATTAAGGGATTTCATACTGTTATTCGAAAATCGTTTCACCTTTAATTGATACGTTTCTTTATTTGAAATCAATGAATTCGATTCTTAGTTGCTTTCATTTTTATCGGGGTTGATTTGGTTTAGATCAATACATTACTCGTTCTTACTCCAAGATCAGATTACTTTTATTGAAATGAATTATAATAATTTAATTGATGAAATCATTTGTCATTACCCTAACCAATAATTTACGAGCATTTAAATTATCTTTACCCCACATTTACTTAGATTTTTAGCCACAAAACACTTTACTTCTACAATCAATGGTTGCTTTAATTTTTAACAATAATTTCAATTTAATCGAATTCGATGATTCCCAATGCGTTTAATTTATTTCAAAATGTTAATCCAAATAAAACACTTTACTTTTACAATTAATGGTTATTTTAATAATTTCAATTTAATCGAATTCAATGATTCCCAATAAATTTTATTTATTTCAAAATGTTAATCAAAATAGTTATAACAACGATTTCAGTTAATTTAACCCGAGTACCCTTTCCCTTTAATAGGCCTTAGACGCATATTGTGTTCATATTATATTTACTGAGTGCCCACTGGACTACTCGGTGTGATGATTTTAAGCCGTATGTAATATAATTTTAGGTCGATTTTACAGAATTGAGAAACGAGGAAGCAGCCAGAGACTTCTTCCTTATTTCTCGCTTCAGCTATAGGGATAATATTGACGTTACGACCGCTGCGTTGCGCACGCTGAGTCTTCACGGGTACATATCATTGGCGATTTTCCACGCACTTACATGCATCTGTACTATGTTGATTTTACTATCTTGCGTGATGTGTCGGCTGTGGGCCGGAAAAATTTCGACATTAAAATTTATAAAAGCATATAAAATAAGTTAGATATATGTAGAATAATTTAAATATATTAATAATATTTATTAATTAGGACAAAATAACAGAAATTACCCTCCATGACCATTCCAAAATTTTCATACAAAACATAAAATGTCATAATAGAAAACATAAATGCCTCTCTCCCCACACCGCCGTCAAGCAGAGCTCTACAGAGATGCTATGAACGTGGTGTGGAAAGATGGCTCCAACATAAATATTTCTCACCTAGAATAATAAAACAAATTCTCGAAATGGTTCTAAACTGATCTGAAAAATGGTTTACAAATAGTTTTAACAACGATTCACAATTTTCAGAAAATGGTTAAAGTTCAAAATTGGAATCTGAAAATGGTAGATTTTCAAAATGGTTTTCAAAAATGGTTAAAGTTCAAACTTAGTTTGAAAAAATGGTTAGTTAAATGTGAAAATGGATCAGTATATATACCTATTTGTGTGACGTGTGAAATTTGATGCAGTAAAACAAAATTCGACCTTGTTGTTTTCTAGCAAATTCTATTATTTATTTTTAATATTTTTTGATTTATTTTTATAATTTTTTATTTCGAATTTTCATTGAATTATTACTAATTCAAAATTTTCGATTTAAATTTCAATTTAATGAACTTTAATTGATTTTTCCAATTTCGTCGAATTTGTTGTGTTTTCTTGTTATATTTGTATAGGTATCGTGCGAATCTTGGTGCATTTTGTTAATATTTTAATTTATTTTTATGTTTATTATTTTATATTTAATTCTTTTATTTTCTCAGATTTTATCGGGTTTACTTGATGTTTCAGTGGGTTTATTTAAATTGCGTGTTATTTTTGCGTGTGTGTTTCTGATCCATTTAAACATTTTCCAAGGCCGTTTACGTTCTGGCCCAACAATACGAACGATGATGTCGCAAAGAAAATCTGATCTGTGGCCGATTAAACTTCCTAGTGTGGTTGGTCGCGAATTATAGTGAGTTATACAATACTTTTTATACCGGAATAAAATTTGTCAATTACCAAAAAAAAATCTTTCTAATTCTTCTAGATGTTAGTCTTTATGGTTTTTGTTTATTGTATTACGAAACTTTTTATTTAACCTTTCCCAGGACCTCAACACTACTCTTTCGAGGGTCGGGCGATAGGATTTAGGAAGGGGAGAATACTGGGCGGGCCTGGTCACTAACGGCACCGCGGCTTCCCCCACTAACGACCGGTTCGATCCGGGGTATCGAAATAAAACAATTTAATTTACTTCCTTGCGTGCATGTAAGTCTATAATTGGCAGGTCAAAATTAGTTTAATGTGCTTTTTAAGATTTAAATTCTCTTATGATGGACGTTCAACAATAATTGAAATCAGTCAAATCCATCGATCATAAAAGAATGTTCTTTAAAGCATTTTCAAAAACAAAATTTTAAAAATAAAAATAAGTAATAATAAAAAAAAATCATTAATAGCTATGTCATATTAATCATATAACAAAAATAACAATAAAGAAAATTACTTCGTTTCAATAAAATTAAATACTGATTAACAGTGACTGGTAAAAATGACTAATGACTAAATGCATTAAATTTTGCTCAACCAGCACCGCCTTTTATATCATGATTGTTTGTGTGTGTGTTTTGATGCAGTAAAACAAGGAATTTCTAGAATATTCCAAAATTATAAAAATTTTATTCTTTTTGATTTAAATTTAAATTTTTACATTTTTATATCTTGAAATTTTTATTCGATTTTTTATTTATTTTATTTTTCTTTTAATTTCCATTTTTAACTAATTTTAAATTTTCTGCTCAAAACCACACAGGCGTTATCGTGCTGGTTAAACAAAAATTAAAAGAAGAGGGGTTTTATCAGTTTTTGCCCAACAAGTGTTTGATAGATTGTTTGGCTAACGTATCTAAATCTGTACAATTGCTTACAATTAAAATGTGCCTTATTTCTGGTGGCATTGCTCTCAAAAATTTGTCTTTTATAAACCCTTTTGATCTTGTGTTTGGTTATATTTAATGGAGATATTTTAGTTTTGTTTTTAATTTTTCTATGAATTCAGTGTGTTTGTCGTTATCTAGTTGAATGTATTTTTAACAAGATTCCAACAGTTCTTTCTTGTTTATTTTGTTCCTATTTAGTAGGGTTTTGTTCAGTTTTTCATTATCCTTTTCGTTATCCTTTAATATTTCTTCAATTTGGTCGGTTATTTCAATTAGTATATTACTTGGTAGTGCCGAAATGTGTGGACATAATTTTTTTAAAGGATTTTATGCCTGATTAAGTTAATGTTAGTTTGGCGAACTCTAACCATTTTTGAGATATACCGTTTTTATCTATAAAAAAATTATTTGCCTTTGGGTTAATGATTATAAAAGTTATTTATGTTTTTATTTCTGTTGTTTGATGCCATTTCTATTTCTGGGTTTTTATATTGTTACAGAATAAAAATAGAGTTTATTTACTGTGTTCGATCAAAAGATCTTACCTTCCTTTATATTTCTATATTCAGTATTGTAAAAGGCGAAGGGATTTTGAAAAAAATTTCGCGTATGTCTGTTTTGTTTTTGTCTTCTGACACCAACTATTAATGTTTGATTCGTTGTATAGTAATTGATGAGCTCAGCAGCGTCTCCGTACATAAAGTATGTTTTGGGGCAGCTGTAGTGCCTGTTATGCAAGTGATTTATTAGTTAATAAGAAAAAAACAATGGGTTACGAAACAAACTAACAATAAATATATTAGACAATAAAATTATAAAATACTCGGTTGTCCAAATAACAAAGAATTTTTAGATCTATTTAATTCCAGTCGTAGTTTTTCTTTTGGTAAAATCCTTCCATCGGCAATGCTTTAGAACTCGATGATGGGAAGTCTCTCCAATGGCATTACACCCATTACATGTAAATTGATAAAATAGATCAGAACACAATCATTTGCGTACCTTACACTTCCTTTTATAATTTGTAAAACCTTCAGAGTACGGCAATACTAACACAAATTTAGGCTCCATTTTTTTATATCCATTTTTATTATTATTTAGATCAACACTCAATTCACACTCATTTGTCAAATTACACTCAGACTTTCCAAAACATGGATCCTTAGGATTTTTAATCAATTTGTCAACAGTCTCTTTTATCATCAACAATAAAAATGATTAGAATACCCATTCTTAATTTCCAATATGTTTTGTTTATTGATTTTTTTTATCATTTCTATAATTTTCATTGTTTTAATTATAAATTCCTTAACTGTTTTAAAACTAATAAAAACAATGAAAAAAATAAACACAGCATTCACCACAAGAATAACAGAAAAAATTATTACAGTAACACATGACAAAATTTAATATAAATTACTTTCAGTCTCACTTTCAGAATTTGATTATTCCAAAGTTGTTTGAATTAGATCTGCCTTAGGCAAGGGCATGGCCGGATTTAGCTGAAGAAAGGTCCTAGGCTATTCCACTTATGAGGCTCTTTCACCTCCTATTTTTAAGTTTGTAAATTACATGACAGATAATAAAATACATCAATACTGTGATATACGTTTAATAAAATATGTTAAGATTAGTACAATGTGGCAAAGATAATACAAAAAAAAGTTGAAAATATTTATTTAGACATTTATTCTCAGCAAAATCTAAAAATCTAATATAATAAAACGCTAAGGACGAATGAAGTAGTAAATTAAAAAAATTTTTTTGCACAGAATTCTTCTATAAGTTCATCAAAATTAATTTTTCTCAAGGTCTTATTTTCGATGCACAAAGTTCTCAATGAAGCCTCAAGATTGATTCCACATTGAGGAATGCCAGTTAAATATTTTCTTTGAATATTATTTGATACAAGTCAGTATGAGACAAAGTTGAATTTCTCTGAAGGCTTATGCGTTTGTCTCACATGTGCGAAAATGAAATAATTCTTAATTAGGATTTTGATTTACATCTTCTGGGAATTCTTGCATTAACAGTTCAACACCTCTTTGAAGTTCTACCTTTGTTAATTTAAGATCGGCAAGAAAAGAAAATATTTTCTCTACATCATCATAATCTAGGAATAAATGATCTAATCCTAAATATATTTCTTGAAGATAGTTTATGTAAGGCATCAAGATCAGATGAATTTTAGTAATTCCCTTGCTTTTTATTTCTTTTTATTCTTCTGGCAGTTCTATATTCAGTATTTGGCAACTTGTTTTTTGGTTGTTGCTCAAGTGAATCAAAATCTTCCCTAATTTATCGTAAAATATCAAAAAGTGACCTGTACCAATTTGCGCAACTACTAAGTAAAATATTGAGGTTTTGAAGAATTTTATTTACTCTTAAAAAATGCGTCAGTATTCGATTCCAAAAATGGAGCATAAATACAAATTCATATTCTTTTATTTTCTCTAAAAGTTTGTTGGTTTTCAATCTAGTATCACCCTTTATATTGTTATCTGAATGTAAATAATTGAGGGGATCGGTGATATCATTGTAATTCTCTACTGTAGGTTTTGCGTGTGCCTCCCACCTAGTGTCTGATAAATATTTAGGCACTTTGGAATGAGGTTTCAAATGTGATTTCAAAACTGCCCATCTTTTTGTGGAAGATGAAAAAAAGATAAACTTCGTTTAAAACAACAAAAATTAACTGCATCAAGGCAACAATCAACTGATGAACGACCTACTAAATTTAAAGAATGACGAGCGTATAAAACGAATCTTGCAAATTAGTTTTTCTCGATAATTTTTTGCTGCATACCATTGTATCTACCAGCCATATTTGCTGCATTATCATAAGACTGTCCTCGGCATTTTTCGAAATCAATTTCAAGCTCAGTAGTGGTATAGTTAAATACTAAATGAGCTATACTTTCCCTTGAGTGATCTTTTAGATCAAGGAAAGTTAAAAATCTTTCAGTTGACAAACCGTCTTCAGATGACACATCTAATAATTAAAGTCAACTTATCAGTATAAGATATGCCTGGAGTAGAATCTACTGAAAAGCTAAAATAGCCAGCCTTTTTCACTTCCGCCAGAATTGTGTATTTCACTTTATTTGCCATGAGTTGAATAATTTATATGAAGATTTTCCTGAGCAGAATTTCCATATCGATGAATATGATCTCTTAAAAATGGATCGAATTTTGCTATTAGTTCTAGAAGACCAAAGTAATTGCCGTTACTCAGAGTTTCAAATCTTTCATTGTCTCCTCTAAATGGTAAACCGCGCTCTGCAAGAGTGCAGATTACATCGAAAACTCTCTATAACAAACGCCAGTATTGCTGTTCTTTTCTTATTTCTTCCTTTTTGCTCTAGTTAAGTACGTTTACATAGCATTCCTATGATTTCCCGAATTTTCATGAGATTTAATGATAGCAGGGTTTTTCCAACCATTAAACCTAAAAATTTTAAATTAAATTTAAAATTATTATAATTTCCATATAATTAAAAAAGAATGTTGAAAATTCAAAACCATAATGAATCAACAAATTATCGAATAAAAATTTGAGAAACGGATTAGATGCAGAGGAGATGACGGGGAAGTCATGGTGAGAACGGATTTATTAGAATGTATTCATAAAGGGTCCAAAAGCGAGGAAATGTTTAAAACGCAAAATCTTTAATTAATTAAGGAAAACACTAGTTAAGTGAACACAAAGAAAGGTAAACAAAATGGAATTTGGAAAACCATTATTGTGACAGCATGAATATTGGGGAAACGGAAAAAAGATTATTACAAAGGAGACTTACGGTGGGGTAATTAATCATTTCCATCAAAGGAGAAAAGATGAGAAAGTCCGCGAGCCAGAGATTGTCAAATGAGACGATTTAGTTGAAACGCCATTAATTAATGCGATTATTTCAACTATTTAAAGGAGCCCCAACTCAGAAGCAATTGCCTCAGGTAGGGACGAACAATTTGACATTAGGATTGAGGGAGAATGGTTCAAACTAGTAAAATTAGGTGATTGACGACGATTATTATTGTAAACCACGCGGAAACAAAGCGACAGTTAAATCAGAGTACATCAAATTTGAATACAAATATGCATTGGGTGTTATTTATAAAATTGATTTTGATAGAACACGTGGATTCAGTGACACCGACTTCATTTAATTAAAACCCAACACGTGATTATTTTAAAGTTGTCTGAATTAGATTTGTTTCAAATCTAATTTCACGAATCTCCATATTTTAATCCCATAAATTAATATAATATTGAATAACCCTAGCTGATGTCCGTATGAATTTTAGGAGTCTTAACAGGAATTTTAACAGTACGGATTACATCTTATTATAAACTATTCCAATAAATTAACGAAATCAATAAGTCACACAAATTTATTAAACAAAAATACAATAAAAACATTAACAATTTAATAAAAACATTTATTAGGCATTATTTCTTCAACTTAATATTCGGCATTGAGTGATTTGGCCGCTCTGCAACGATCGGCTTGTTCTCGGTAAGGAACATTGACACGGATTTTTCTGGAAAAAACTATTAAATTAAATTCCAGACAATGAAATGCAACTGTTTAAAATCTTTGTGCTTTTTCTGATTAAATTCCTACTGGTGTTATGAACACTGTTTCTTTTCTCTATTTTGTCTAGATTATCTTCTAATTTCGATTTAAATAGATAAAGTTTTGCAACCCCTAATATTATTATAATATTTGTTTAGATTAAAATATTAAACATTACGTTGAATGCTTTTTTCTACCGAGTCGAAATTCTAAATTATTAATTAATATAAATTACATTAAAAAAAGTACTACAGTTTGACCTATAAACATATTGTAAAATGCATTACAATGAAATATAAAATACTTTCTGTTTCATTTTCAGATTCTGATTCATTTTCAGATTCTCCTAAAATCGAAGTATTTAAATCAGATTTAATAGATTTCATTGTTTCTACTCGAAAATAAAATTAAAATTTTATTTTCAAAAATTTTACTTTTAAAATTATTTAAATCTATGATTTGAGAATTCTCGCGATTTCCATACTAAAAATGAAAGTAAAATTAACAATTAGAAAATTTTATAACCTTTTCAATAAGATTATCAAGAAATTGGCGACTAAATATCATTTGAAATATAGTTTTAAAACAATAATTATTTAAACAAATTTTAAGATTTGGATATTAGAAAATATGAAGAATGAAATTAAAGTTACAATATCATTAAAAAAGATAAAATTATTTTATTTTAAAAATAATTTAAATTTCGTAATGCCGTTTTTATAGGAATTAAGATTATTTATCCAATTATTTAAAATAAATTTAAAAATAAATGAATTGTTGTGCCAGAACACAGATAGCCTTGAGAATTGTTTAAATGCATCAGTAATACAGCACGAAAACCCAGCACCAAGATAACTTAAAATACAACATTAACTAAACACTCTAAAATTCGAGAGAACATAAATAAATATAAAATTAAAAAACATGAAAATAAAATAAAATAAATACAAAATGCATCGAGAACCGCACGAAATTTACATAAAAATAACAAAATAACAAAAAAATTTGACCGTAAAATGACCATTTATATAAAAGTAAATTATTAATGAATTAAATGAGTTAAAATAAAATATTTTTGATTGAATAAATCTATTTAAAAATTTAATAAATAAATTACCAATTTAAATTATGAAAATAATAAAAATATTATTTAGATAACACAAATAATTTCAAGCTCAAAGTTGGTTTAATCGCAATAAAAATAACACGCAAGGTTAAGGTCAAATTATAGGTATATATACTGATGTGTTTTCACAAATTATCAACTTAATTTAAACTTAATTTCAGTCTTATTTTTCAACAGAAGTTCTATCCCGATTTGAGTTAGTGTGCATAACTAACTGAGAGCCGTGCACTCAGACAATTAACACTGGTAAGGGTTTTGTCTGAACAAGTTAACTCTCAGATAGTGTTCGGGTATTGATTTATATGATCACTGCTATGTGAATTTATGAAGTGTTATGAATTAATGCCATATGAATTGTGATCAAGATGATTTTATGAATTACCAATTTGCCGAATGAATTTATGGACGATGTATACCAAATAAATATTTTAAAGCCAACAATTTTGTGCATTGAAGCTTTTACTCAACTTATATTGTAAAAATTATTTTTTCCTTTTTCGGCCCACAGCCAAAATATGAAGCAAGGAAGTAAAATTACACATAACTATCGAACTGTGTAAGTGCGTTGTAAGTTCGCCAACAGTCAAATTTTATTGGCTTATAATTTAATTAAATTACCTTTAAATTGAGTCATTATTTTAATTAATTTTATTTATTTCAAATTATATTGGCTTATATTTTAATTAAATTAAATTAAATTGAGTCATTATTTTAATAAATTTTATTTATTTCAAATTATATTGGCTAATAATTAAAATAAATTAAATTAACTTTAAATTGAAACATTATTTTAATTAATTTTATTTATTTCAAATAATATTAGATAATAATTTAAATATATTAAATTACCTTTAAATTGAGACATTATTTTAATTAATTTTATTTATTTCAAATTTTATTGGCTTATAATTTAATTAAATTAAATTACCTTTATATTGAGACATTATTTTAATTAATTTTATTTATTTTAAGTTTTATTGGCTTATAATTTAAAATAATTACATTACCTTTAAATTGAGACAATTTTTTAATTAATTTTATTTATTTTAAATTATCGGCTAATAATTAAAATAAGTTGAATTTTTTTTAAATTGAGACATTATTTTAATTAAATTTCTTTATTTCAAATAATATCGGATAATAATTAAAATTAATTAAATTACCTTTAAATTGAGACATTATTTTAATTAATTTTATTTATTTCAAATTTTATTGGCTTATAATTTAATTAAATTAAATTACCTTTATATTGAGACATTATTTTAATTAATTTTATTTATTTTAAGTTTTATTGGCTTATAATTTAAAATAATTACATTACCTTTAAATTGAGACAATTTTTTAATTAATTTTATTTATTTTAAATTATCGGCTAATAATTAAAATAAGTTGAATTTTTTTTAAATTGAGACATTATTTTAATTAAATTTCTTTATTTCAAATAATATCGGATAATAATTAAAATTAATTAAATTACCTTTAAATTGAGACATTATTTTCATTAATTTTATTTATTTTAAAGTTTATTGGCTTATAATTTTATTAAATTAAATTACTTTTAAATTGAGTCATTATTTTAATTAATTTTATTTATATCAAATTATATTGGTTAATAATTAAAACAAATTAAATTACCTTTAAATTGAGACATCATTTTAAATAATTTTACTTATTTCAAATTTTATTGGCTTATAATTTAATTATATTAAATTACCTTTAAAAAGAGTCATTATTTTAATTAATTTTATTTATTTTAAATTATATTGGCTAATAATTTAAATAAATTAAATTAACTTTAAATTGAGACATCATTTAATTAATTTTTTTTATTTCAAATAATATCGGATAATAATTTCAAATTATATTGGGTTATTATTTAATTAAATTACTTTTAAATTGAAACATTATTTAAATTCATTTTATTTATTTCAAATTATATTGGCTAATAATTAAAATAAATTAAATTAGTTGAAGACATCACATCAACCAAACACTGCATTGAAATCAAATTGCGCACTGAAATTTATTACAATTGCCTTAAATACTGAATAGCTGTTACTGAATTCCAAGTAAAGAATTTGGTATGAATTTAACATTAACATTCTGCTGGAATACATCGGTATTTATTCGTCATTTGTGTGTGTGTGTGTTTCTATGTGAATGCATTAGTGCATTAAAACAAATTCTACTGTTAGAAAAATTTATTGCGATTTCTATTACTTAATCATTTCTAAATTTTTAATTTAATTTTTCTTTACTTTTATATTTTTATTTTATCATGCTCTAAGAAAATACAAAATATTTATTATGTCTAACCGGCTTCTGTTCATTTTTTGTTACCAATTCTGACAATACCTCCTTGGTTATGCTTGGTAACCGATCTCGGACGAAAGTCATCAAATGTAACGGACTTTTCCAGGAACCAGGCTGTGTTGAATTTCGAGACAGCTGGCTCTATATAGAATAAAGTCAGCAAGAGAAATTTGGTGCTTACTGGTTTTTTTCCTATAAAATGTGGCATTCAATTCGTTAATACGCAAATTGCCATTTTGACTTAAAAAATCTCCATCTTTCAAATATTGTTTATTATTCTAAAAAGTTATTTGAATAATCTACAACATTTAAACAATAGAACTCAACAGCAAATCTGCCTATCTCAATTTGATACTTAAAACAAGCCAATCAATTTCAATGACAATTTTTATTCATTTGATTTCTTTCTCTAACATCTTTCATATTTGAAAAATTGTCTTTAAAATTCATGATTATTTAATAAATAAAAAGAATAAGTAAGTAAATTGAAATATTAATTTTAACAATTTAATATCAACTTTGACGGTAGGCAATGAAATTATTAATTTTGCAGCTCGCATGCGTTGTTATTATTTCCGTTGATTCTAAAGTAAGCTAAATTAATTAAATTAATTTTTAATTAACATGAAATAACAAATTTTTATTATTAAAAAATGTTAAAAATATTTTTAAATTAATTTTTTTCGGAAATTATTTTAGAGTTATTTCTTAGAACTCGGAATGCGTAAATTCGGTGTAAATGTATTTTTCTGAAGCTCAAATTCTATTTAATTTTTACATGATTATTTTTCATTTTTTTAGGTAATAATAGATCAATAAATTCTTAAGAGTGACCACAAACTTCATCAATTAGAAAAAATATAAATAATCAATTTTATAATATTTAAATTATGTTCCAGTGGCGTTTCTAATATTTAAGTCAGTGCTATTGCTATGTTTATCTTATTATTTATTTATGCATTAAATAATTTTTGTGAGTAAGATTAGCTAGGGGAAATTTCGTACAAACATTTATTCTAATGTTTCAAAGATAAAGAAATTATTTATTTGTGAAATATGAATGACAAAATCTCAGTAATGAGAAATCATTTTTTAAAAATTTAACATTAAAAAGGAGAAAAAATGGCAATTATTATTTTATATTTAATATTATAACGACTTTTTTTGTTTATCACTTCTGATTTCTTTATAAGTGACATAATATTTTTTACAAAATTTTGTAGAAAATTATATTTAATACTTGTGGCAATGTTTTATTTTTTATTTTCTATGTAAAACTTTGGAATATTTTAAATAAATTATTTTTTGATTATGCTGAAGTACCTCCATAATCATTAACTCCTTCATCATAAATATTCTGTAAAATATTAATGATAGCCATAAAATTACTAAATAAATTATTGAGGTTTTTTTTGTCAAAAAGAGAAAAGGGGCAATTTCTAATATTAAGTACATACAATTTTGTGCATGTGGTGTCGTTTTGAATGGACATTGCAAGGTATAATACAGTTAAAATCGTGATAATACTTAGGTCATTATGTAATGTTTGACTACAAATATTATTTAGTGATTACGGGATATATTATTCACATATGGATAAGCCATAGAAAGTCTTGTCAAAAGATGCAGACCATCAATCGTAATATGAGGAAAATGCCCAATTAATTTTAAAGAGAAAATAATATGATTATGTCATAAAATAAAATAAATTAATTAGATTCATTTGATGGCAAACAACAACAATTTAAGGAGCGCACTTGGGAATAAATTTTAATGAGTTTTTTTGCCAAAATAACTCTATTTTTTAGTGTTATATAGAATATAGTTATAGCAGAGGCAACTTCGACAATTACAGGTAACTAAATATAAGTTAAATAGTTTAAGGTAAAAAATTCTGAAATAATAATTAATTTAAAAATTAGTTAATTATGACTTTGTTTGAATTTACCAAAACTGTTTATCAAATAATATGACAAAGGTGAAAATTTAGGTGGATAATTTTGCGCCGGGTAAAATAATGGTTTTCACACGAGTTATAGCTTACGTAAATTTATGCACTAAGTGATCACACTAATAAACATTAAAGTAAGGCAATACAAAAAGTCGCATCAACGAAATACTGTATAAATATTAAAATAAAAACCTTTAAACCAAAAATTTATTTATTTTCACTCTGAGTCAGTTTTTCGGCTTCAACCGAATTAATACAGTGAAAAATAATTCACAATACTTGTCGGCTTAAAACTCCTGTCTTTTGCATTCCTGTTTATTAACATCATTGATGTTATTAAAATTAATAATAAATTGCAGAAACATACAAAAAGTTGCCCTAGAATCTAGTGAGATTAGTGATCACGATCATCAACTCCATTGTAGATAAAGCTCTTAATCATCGTCAATTCAAAGAATTTTTAATTGAAATGGAGAGTAAGTACGTTGATCTTCTGCTTCATAACAAGGTTCGATGGTTATCAAGAAGGAACGTTGTAAAATGTTTCGCCTCCTTATTGCCATAAATTGAAGTATTTTTCCTTGAGAAGGGTGTTCGCTATCCAGAACTTACAGACAATCAGTGGATATAAAACTTTCATTTCGTGGTAGACGTTACGTCTCATCTAAATCAGCTTAACCGTAAACTACAAAGGAAAGAAAACACAATTTTTTCGATGTTAGAAGAAGTCGTTTCATTCAAAAACAAATTATCCCTTTTTGCTCAAGATTTTGAAATGAAAACATTGTTTCACTTTCCGAGCCTACTGAAGCATCGCCAAGAAAATAGTTCCTCTATTGGTAAACACCATTTCAAAACAACAATTTTAAATATGGGGGAAGCATTTTTCAGAAGGTTTCAGGAGTTTAAAAACAGCAGAACGACCTTAGGATTCGTCAAAAATCCTCTTAATGCTACAATAACTGAGTAGAAATTTTCTCCTTTTGACATTGGTAACTTTGAAATACAATTGCAGGATTTAAAAAACAAGGAAATATGGAGCTCTGAATTTTTACTTCTTTGTATTGATTTTGAAATATTGGAGAAGAACAAATGTGATCTTCGTGCACAACACAAGCGGTCTGCTTTGAAAGACCTGGAGAATGAAGACATGATCATTTTCAACGTCTGGAATAGTATTCCTGACTCTTGCGATCAGCTGAAAAAACTTTGCGTTTGCTGTTCTTTCCCTTTTTGGTTCTACATATTCATGCGAACAATCCTTTTCAAGCATTAATTAAAATCAACAACATAAACCTGACTTACTAAAACTTTCCAAAAAGATGCAAGTACATTTTTTGCATTAAGGGCTTGTCAGTCATTGTCATGATTTAAATTCATGGATACTTTACTTTTATATTATTGTTTATCAACGAATAAATCTTTATTAAATGTGAAATTAAGTTTTATTCAGTGTTTTATTTAATGAAGGTCTAAAATTATAATAAAGGTTTATTAAATTAAAAACAGATTTGGCTTTTAGAATTTTTTTGAATCGTTGTAATGTACATATTTAGCTCTTTGGCCAATATGTTTGCCAAATAAGTTCGTACATAATCCAAAACTTTGATCAAAGTTTTACAAAGCAAGAACAATATTATCCACATTCTTTGAGTTTGTTTTTATTTGTCTTCAATTTTACTCTTTAAATTATACTCAATTTCCCTTAAAAACTTTTTTCAATATTTTTAAAATTTCTGGTTGGGGCTAATTTAGAAATTGAGATTTTGAGCTAAATATATATGCCAGCAGTAGTAGCTAACATTTTTCGGGCTCTTCTAAGCATATAGACTGAGAGTCTATGAAAGGTAGTGCAAAGGGTCGGCCTAAAATATACGAAGTTGACTTGAAGCCGTTTTTGTACGCTTTCTTGAGTCAGTAATAAGCCGAAATTAACAAAAACTATTAAATTACAACATACTTTTATATGAATGTTAAAGTGAAAAGTATAAGATATAGTTTATATTTAATATGTCATTTAACCTTCACAACCCTACGTGGGATGCATTTGCACCCCATCATTTTTGTTATTTCAACCATTTGTTAAATATTTGTCATGTCGATCTGTTAGAATAGTTTGATAAAACCAAACACAAAAATTGCACTATTGTGCATTCAAAAATCAATATTAGAACATTGATAGGGTGCAAAACGAGCCCTCTTTCCAAAAGTGCCCTAACTATAGTCAAAATAGCACACTGTATTCAAAAATCAATATTGCACTTTAATTTAGTGAACCAGAGAGTTAATCTACCTAATAATTTATAAAGATATTCCAATGAATGGGATACAATTTTTATTAAACATACTAAGAAATAATAATTATATCGAAGTTTGAAATTATAAATAATAGCTCTTGCTCTGTCACACGCGCAGTGTTTTGCACCCACACGAGAGAGACACGCATTTCACCGTTAGCTCATTACATCTGTAGCACCATCGGTTATCGATCCAATTTTTGAGGTTTTTGGTACTCGAAGGTTAAGTCAACATTCAAAAACGATATCAGTTTTTTAAAATTGCAATAGTTTGGGGGCCCTATATGCTCACTTTTGTGTAATCACGTCACTGACCGAAAGAAAAAAGTACGGTTTCCGTCAAACATTTGCTAATGATGAAAATTATCATATTGAAAATAACAATTTTTAAAGTTCTTCACAATAGTTTTCAGCGTGCATAGGAAAATTAAGATTAAAAAAAAGATAATTTATCATATTTTTTCCTGTAGAATTTCGTTTATCTTCATTTAGTTTTTGACTATAAATATAGACTATATTTCCTGTTTATTACGAATTTCAAGCACTCCATTTATCAAGTGTTTTATTGAAAATTCGTTAAATAGGGAAAAGTAATTTTGTTAGAATTTGAATTCGTGCTTTTTATTATCTTGATAAATATAAGAAAACTCACCAAAGTCATGTCAGAGAAAATGATATCTTATCTTGTTTTCTGATTTTCAATAATATGCCGTGATGCTATTTATAATTCAATTTTATTATTTCCATAATTTTTCTTATATTTTTGGCAAAAAATAATTTATGTACACCAACGTTAACTTTAGTATTTCATAGGTAATTTAAAATAAATTTGTTAATAAATTTTTATTCGTAAAACTTTTTAATTTTTTGTACATTTAGTAGAAATAAGACTATTGGTAGTATAACGAATCAATTAATTATAAATATAATGACAATATAACGATAATATAATTGTCTTTATTAATTGGTCAGTTTTATTTTAAATAACACCGTTTGCAATATGCAATTTATTATTATTTATTATTATTATTATTATTATTATTATTATTATTATTATTATTATTATTATTATTATTATTATTATTATTATTATTATTATTATTATTATTATTATTATTATTATTATTATTAATCGAACATCTATCACTTATTTGACCAGTGGTAATTTGTTTCCATCATTTTCTCCTGAAATTTATTTATTGTTTTAATTCTAAATCGAATTAATCATGTAATCCCAAAATTTGTATTTACTATAAATTTTGTTTACCGATTTTTACAGATACAAGTTAGTGGACTTCTTTTTCAGAAAGATCTCAAAACTTGTAAAACGTTAAGAAGACGTTTAAACTGATTTATTTGTCAAAATTAATTATGTGTGTAAAAAAATTATTATAAATGTTCTAATTTAATAAATGAAAAACACTGTTAAGTGAACTAATTGCTAAATATAATTTGATTTAGATTTTTAAGGACAAAAGAATTTTTTTTAATTTTTTTGATGAAAAGAAATCTGATAGTCCAAATAATTTAATTCAGATAATTAAACTAATAATATATCTGCTATTTTGTAATTGCTGTTGCAATTAAAAATGGAAATAATTTTCTTTTAATTGACAAACATTTCAAAAAATTGTTATTTTTACAACAATTTTGATGAAATTTTATTAGTTTTTATCACGAATAAAATTAAAGGAAATATTCAATACTGAAAGCTTTATTACAGATTTTACTTTGATTTAGAACGATTTTATATAAAAAAGTTTAAGCAAATTTGATTATTTAATTTTTTTTAGAAAAAAAATTAATTAAGATTTTTTGTTGTAATACTTTCCATTGTTTTAAACATGAATTTCTTATGTCAATTTAAAAATAACTTTTAATATATTTTTTATTGTGATCATCACATTTAATGGTTTTATTTCTTATTTAAAGTGTTTGAATTTAATTTAATTTAATCAGATTAAGTATAGGTTAAGAATTCAAATCCAAATATTTGTTTTTATAAGAACAGACCTTTAATGCTTATTAAATGAAAAATTAGAAAATGATTAAATAAAAATTTTTTTGCAATTATAAGTTATTAAATCTAATTGCGTGTATTTGAATGGATTATATTAAATTTTTTCTTATTTTGCATATAAGAAAAATCACAAAATTTTGTTAATTTAAATAATTTGACTATGAATCAGTAATGAAATCGATGTTTTATTGATATCATAATAAAAAAAATTCTTAAAGTAGACATGTAACGCTTTTAACATTTTCGCAATTAAATCTTTTCATATTTTCATAAATTTTTAGTTTTCTCTACTTCACATTAGATAGCACTTTCCTATTAAGCAACAACAAATGTGGTATCAAACCATTTGTACTACAAAAAATATTTTGCTTTATTAATTTAATAGAAATAAATTTTAATTTCAATTTTTATAGTACATAATGCATTATATTAACGCACGAATAAATAATCTAAAAAAATTCTGTCTGCTAATGTGTCAAGCGTTTTTTAAAATTTTGATTTGAACATTCTCGAATTAAAATAAAAAATATCAGGTCTTTTTATACTAAGCTGTACTTTAGGATTGAATTTCCTCCGAAACAAAAAGTTTTATATATATTTAACATGAAAATGCCAATTTTTTATTAATAAATTTAATAATATTAAAAAGTTTTTAATAAATATAAATCATTTAATTTCAGTCTCAGTTTTGGAGAGCATTGTTTGAAGATTTTGGGGCCAATAAATCCAACAAAGGTTAGCTAAATGACAATAGTTCTATATATAATTTAGTTTTTATAACTTATATTTTAAAGAAATTGAAATTTATTTTATTAATTATTTTAATAAATATATATTATTAATATATTTAGTCTAATTTTCCAATTTATCTTATTATCTCTATAAGTAATCACATAATTAAATTACGTAATTAATAACTATTACGAATGATTTGATGTGTGCATATTATTATATTATATAATATAATTTATATATCTTAACCATAAATAAAATTTAAATAAATAACAAGGTTAGCCAATTTCCGCAATGCTTATTCATAAAATATGAAATATTTTGACCGATAAACGGCCCTGAACACTCATAACCCAAATTTAACTAGACTTTCGGTTTCTCTTTCCTAATATTTTCTTTCACTCAAATTAATTATATTAATAATTGAGTGAAAGAAAATATCAGAGAAGAAGAGAAAGCGAAAGTCTAATTTAATTTTGGTTATGAGTGATCAGGGCCGTTTATCGGTAGAGATATTTCATATTTTATGAATAAACATTGCGGAAATTGGCTAACATTGCTATTTATTTAAATTTTATTTATATAAATGATTCCGCTACCTACAAATAAAAGATTTTAAAGTTTATAAATTTTAACCATATCTCATTGCAGATTCATTATTACCAAATAAAATTTGATTCAAAATACATAAATACTCGAACTCTTATGTCATGAATATATTTTTTATTTACCCCTTTTTGAATTATCTAACAGTGTTCATATTTTCAAAAATAATTTTCTGATTTAAAATATTTAATAAATCAGAAAATAAAAACTCATAAGCACTAAAACATTTTGACATGAAGAAGAATTTTAAATAATTAAAATTTTCTTCGAGAATGATGTAAAAATTTGACCTAAACAATAATTAATAAATGTTAATTATAGTATCATATCACCACAACATGTTTAAAAGTCCACAAAGACGGTAAAAACTGAGATTTCATATACTAAGGTTTCAAGAGTAACAAAACAAGTAAAATAGGCAATTCAAATATATTTAAAATAGTGTCGAAATCTTTAATTAAATGTGTTTTGTAATAAATCTCAAAGCCCAATAGGCTTAGTGTCTGATCTAGTATAAAGTTTTCATGTGGGATATGTATTGCCACATACATTGAAGAAACTTCGTTATCCTACACATGGGTTCAAGAAAAACATGACTAATATTATTGAGCAAAGAAAAATTGGTAAAGGAACAATTAATTTAAAATGTTTTAAAATTTTATATAAAACTTTAATAATAAATGGGAAAGACGTTATATGATGCATTGGTTATATCACAATCCCCTACTATTAAAATTCAATCAGCAACAAATTTATTGAGATTATAATATTAAATCAATAAATCATAATTATTGCATTATTATCAGAACGTATTTTGGTACTTTCTCATTGATGATCTGAATTCCGTACGAAGCTGAAGAGGATTATTTAATAATCGAAACTTTGTTCAAAAATATAATTATTACTTCGCAGCAAGGGCTTATTTTGTAATTTACTTATCTCTTACATTATTATTGTTTTCATAAATGATATCAGATTATGAGGATAATTTTCTCAAAATATATTTCGTTCATTTGCTTTTCTAGTTTTTTGAATACAATTTGAATAAAAACTTGCAGCAAAGGATTATCATATATTTAATTTTATAATTTGTAAGAAAAATAATTTATTTAATTAATACGACATATTTTACTGACAAATTATAAGTAAAATATTATTTTAATTTTTCTTGACATTTTTCAGTTTCATCACCTGATATTTTATTAAAACACTGTTAAAATAAAATTTTGTGGTCTTGCTATTGGAATTTTTGGTAAGTTTATGATTTAAGAGTGTTCGGTGTTATTGGCATTATCAAATGACATTTTTGTGATATTTTGATCAAGTGTAGATACATTTGATCCTAATCTCTCTGAAATATGAGTATAGTGGCATACAACTAACCTGTCTCAAAAACAAAATTCAGTTCACTTTAAATTAAGTATATTAAAAAAACAATTGGTTTTGGAATTCATGTATCCTTCCTATTAGATGAATTTTTATAAATATTTCCGAATATTTTTGTTTATTTTTCCTTTGATTTATTCATATTGTATCAAATAAACATTTCCCCAATCGTCTGTTACTAGGATAAATAATAGTTTATATATTTATGTTGCCAGACTTTTGTGGAAATAATTATTTTAAATGTCTAGCATTTTATTTTCTTTTCATAAGAAAAACAAAACTAGAGAAAAGATTTGTATTAGTAAAATCTTTTATTATTTTGTTAATATTTGATCTGGCTTACTTTTTTTAACAATTCATTTATTTTCATTACGGCTAAAGATCAAACATTATTTCTCATTGTATCAGTCATTTGACTGTTTTACATAATTTTTGTTACACGTAGTTTTTTTGTAAAATTTCAGAAATCAATTGCGGTTAATTAACTACTTATTTATTAATTAATTATTTATTTATATTTATTGAAAGATTTTAATCTTACCATTTGTGAATAGTTTTATTTTCGGATAAGTAAAAGCTTTTTGACAGTATTATACATATGAAATATAATAATTAATAATACTAAAATACATTACAATGAAAATAATGCATTCTTACCCAAAAATAACGCGCGATTAAAACACCAAAAAAGGTAGAAAAAAGTGTTAAAATTTTAGGAAATTCTGTAGAATTATAAGATTTGATTTTGGTAACTGTTTCGCCTCAATTCGCTTTGACATAAATCTGGCTAAACTTTTTTTTATCATTTGCTTACTTGTGATCTTTTCCTTTTTTCATTAATTTTTTATGTGGTTTAGGAATTCGTGGACATTGTGGAAAAAATAATTACGAAAATAAAAAGATGGATAAAAGAATAATGGGAGGTAAAGAATCACGAGAAGCTGAATGGCCATGGCTTGTGTCATTATCATTGTGGAAGTCAGACGTAACCGGAAAGAAACCTGAAAAGTCTGAGCACATGTGCGGCGGGACTTTAATAAGCAGAAGTTGGATATTAACTGCTGCTCATTGTTTTGAGTATGTTTTAAAAATTATTGTTTAAAACAATAATAAAACCAAGATACTACGAGAAAAAATTATTTGAATTTTTAAATTAAAAAGATAAAAATGATTTAAATTTTGACCCAGACCAATTCGACCCTTACACGAATACTCAAGGTAAACATGGTCAACTTAAAACAAAATACCATTAACTTAAAAATGTGTAAAGATACAGAATATTTTAACTGTCCTAAAGATTCAAGATCGTAATAACTCTAACGCTCTTATAAAGATATGAGTTTAATGATCTAAAGTGGAGCCACAAGGGTGCTTGCAACAATGTAACATATTTGGTAGCCAACGCCATGGAATATGGAGACGACATATAATAGTGAATGTCAATTCTTTATGATCTTGAACCGAATTCACAATCTGATTGATAATAAGATTAAAAATAAGGATTAAAAAATATTTCTGATGGACATTAGATGAACAAATGAAGTATTTGTTCCTTCAAATTCAGTTCCTCTTACAGTACTGATTACCGTGGGTCTAAAAGCCTTTGAAATGAACAAGGATATTTCAGAGACAAAATCAAATCTTTTATGTAACAATTCGTCCAACATCAAATTTAAGTTGAAAAACTACCAATAAACAAACTCCAGACATGACAAATAATTTATAACCAAAGTAATAAACATTCCAAATAATAATATTATGATTAAAAAGTATACCAATGATAATAGTAGGCACAATCAAATTGTAATTAAGAGATCTAATTTAATCATTAATATTTTATTACAATTAAAATAAAGTTTAGAAAAAAAATTTAATTCAATATTAAAACAAAATCCTTTTAAAATCTAATTTAACAAAAAGAAAGAATTTACAATAATATTTTTTATAATGTAAAAAAAAATCCTAATGTTATTTCTGAAAAATGTTTATATTTTGTTTTAATTTTACTCTTGATAAATAACCAAAAAATCAAATAACCAATTCCACATGCAGAATAAAACAACTACCTCTGAAAAAGGCAACAAAATATTTTTAACTCAGAAGAAAAGTTAATATAATTACTCTTTAAAAGAAGGTAAATTATTGTAAAAACATTTTTAAAAAAACTTTAAAAATTAAATCAAAAAAATCTAATAACTTATAAAATCTACTTAATAAAAATAAAAATTATTATCATTTCAAATAATTTTTTTTTTAATTTCTAATTCCACAATTATTATTAGAATATATTTTCCAATTGAAATTACAAAATTTCAACATTTTCAATTATATCAAATAATTTATTAATATTCAACTTCAAAAAAAATTTTATCGTGTAAATAAAAAAATGTTTAAAATTTGTTTTAAACGTAAAACGGTTTCATTAAATCAGATTATTTTTACCTCTCTTCAATTTTAATTTTCTTTTTCAAATTTTTCCCATAAATAACAAATTTTACTTTTTAATAGAGAAATTGCATTGTTTTTAATTCTTGGACGTCTGTACTTATAAACAAAATTGAGACAGAAACATTTGGTGGTATCATGTTACATTTGCAAACAGTCTTTCGTAGGAACCTTAATATAGTTTGGGCATTTTAAGTCACAGAAAAGAGAAATGGAATAGATGTTTATAAAATGAAATTATCTCGCAGGAAAGAATAAAGCGAAGAAATAGATTATCCACAAGTCACCCCTATCAAACTGCAGCCTAAGAAGTAACAAGAAAAAAGTATATGAAGCCAGTTCTACCTTTAAGAATTCCAGAAGTTAGTTCAAATCTTTTAAAATGACTTTCAACTTCCGAGCTTTCTGTCATTAAATACATTTTTTAAATTTTTAAAAAAGTTATTTAATAATTTTCTGAGTTAATAAATTTCATGGTGAAAATATAAATTAATCTCTGAAATTTATTAATCAGGAAAAAGTGGGAAAATTCTCTAACAAATGATCCTAGCAAGTGGACAGCGAGACTTGGTGAACACAACCTAATAAAAACAGAGGATCATCAAATGGATCACTCAATAAAAGCAATTTTTATTCATGAATCAAGACATTTAAGTAAAATTATCTTTACTTTTATTATTATTATTATTTTTATTATTATTATTATTATTATTATTATTATTATTATTATTATTATTATTATTATTATTATTATCTTCTATTATTATTATTATTATTATTATTATTATTATTATTATTATTATTATTATTAATATTATTATTATTATTATTATTATTATTATTATTATTATTATTATTATTATTATTATTATTATAATTATTATTATTATTATTATTATTATTATTATTATTATTATTATCATCATTACTAATTAATAATAATAATAATAATAATAATAATAATAATAATAATAATAATAATAATAAATTGAGGTCAATTGAGGTTTCAAAAACCTTGTAAATAATATGAAATTTTTGTGTCAAATAAGTTAAAATGTTTCAATGGGAAATAAAACATTTGTCAAGTTTGAATAAAGATGGTTTGATCTATTAAAATGTAGTCAACTAGGTAAAATAAGGTAGGAATAAAGTTTGTACGATGCAATATGGAATTTAAAAAAGTACAATGAAGGAAAGTAGAGTAAGATGACATCTAAATCTTTTTAAGTAAATAAGATCTGGTGAAATAAGAGTCGACCAGATGATATAATATAAAATTTTTAAATTTATTTTAAAGCAAATTAATTAGTTATGAAATTATTTTTAAATTATAAATAAATATTTTAAATTATTTAATAAATTTTTACAAATAATGACAATAATAATAATAATACTCATAGATAAAAAAGATTACCAACAAAATCACATAAAGATTAACAAAATCATTTTCAAATACAAATTTTATTCATCATCACTTATTTACTGTATGAAAAGCTCTACTTAGTTTTGCTAGTGAAATATTTACTACTTACTTTTTCTTAAATTCTTGGCAGAAATGACATTGAAATACTTAAGGAACCCTTATTGATTTGTTATATCTCTTCTCAATTTTCATTTTAGAGTTTTGGAACGACACACTCTTTGATTTACACATTTTCTCCTTGATTATCTTTATTTAATATTTAATTTTTACTATTTTTTTCCGTAATAATTCTGTTTGTTAACTATGTGATATAAATATATTTTTTATTTATCATTCATACTTTTACATATATAAGTCAGTTTACTCGTAGCTCGATTGGAAACCAATGATGATATTGCTCTTGTGAAACTGGAAAGTCCTGCTCAATTTACTCGATTCATCAAGCCAGCTTGTTTACCTAATCCTGATGAAAAGTTTCACGAAAATACAATATGCACAACTATTGGGTGGGGTTTCACATCTTTTAGTGAGTTTTTTAATTATTAAATTTTTAAAATGTTATATTTTATAAGTGTCAAGGGAAGACCAAGCTTCATGCTAGGAGTAATATGATACACTTTAAAAATATTTTACAGAGAAAATTAAAATTCTCGACATACCAATTACAACCAGGAATTAAATTAATTTTATTAGATTTGCACCTGCCTGGATAAAGTCTTATTAACTTTTATATAACCCAATTTTTCATTTTTAAAAAAGCGTTTAATTTGAACTTATTACAATTAGCCAAAAGATTTGCAATAAAACATATTTTATTAATTGTTTTACTGGATTTATTATCTAGTGGTTAGGTTTTAAGCTCTAATTGCAAAATCAATGAATTCGATTCAGGATGCAGTTGAGTTTTTACATATTACTGATGACAACTAAATAAGCTCCAAACTAATCTGTCATTAGATTATTGCATCGATTATTGTAACAAACCTTATTTAAATTAAATTTTAATATTGATAATTTAATGTAAAAAATTAGTGTTTGTTTTTCCTCAATATACTTACTAACCCTTTCAGTCCCAATGGGTCATATATGTCTCAGAAGATGTTTACAGATGCCAAGAGGGAATTCTGCGCTATTAATTCAGCCCGCGTTGTGTCCCACTGGTAATATAAATTATTTCTATCATCACAATCCGAAAATAGTAGCGCGATTATTCCGTTCCAGCGGTTCAGTGCAATTATTTACTCTAAGGAGATTTTTTCCATAGAGTTTTTGACGTTGTAAGAATAACAATCTATGTCCCATCTTTTAAACCCATTGGAACAAATATTGTTGAGTTGGTTAGTGGGTTTAACGATCAACATAAATCGTAACCTGACTCCAAAAGGTTTTACGTATTTTGAAATAACTAAAATATCTCGATTTGCTTTTTAAAACGTTTATTAATAAATATGAATATACAGATATGATTTAACAAGTGTTCAAGATAAAACCCGAAAATGCCGCTATTTTCTGAAGCAAAGATTATCGGTTATGTCTAATCATTCTCAGGCCTTTCTAAATAGTGGAGAGCTGGATTCTAATATTATCTGCAGCTTTGCTCAAAGTAGCTAAGGCAACAGAGGAGTGATACCCGAAATTTGCGCTATAGTATTGAGCAATAGTATTACAATGTATGTTATAACAATTCGCTCAAAAATAAGTTCACTATTTATAGTAAATTACAATCTCGTAGGTTGCGTGGATCAAATTTTTAACACTCAACTATTTTATTCAACTTATTTTTCAACTTATTTTTATTATTTATTACTAATAATAAATTATTTATTCCCTAATTTTTGAATATATTTATTTATAGTAATTATTTAATACTAATATTTATTTATAGTAATTATTTAATACTAATATTTATTTATAGTAATTATTTAATATTAATATTTATTTATAGTAATTATTTAATACTAATATTTATTTATAGTAATTATTTAATACTAATATTTATTTATAGTAATTATTTAATACTAATATTTATTTATAGTAATTATTTAATATTAATATTTATTTATAGTAATTATTTAATACTAATATTTATTTATAGTAATTATTTAATACTAATATTTATTTGTAGTAATTATTTAATACTAATATTTATTTATAGTAATTATTTAATACTAATATTTATTTATAGTAATTATTTAATACTAATATTTATTTATAGTAATTATTTAATATTAATATTTATTTATAGTAATTATTTAATACTAAGAATATTTCTTTTGGTAAATATATTTTTAATTTCTAAAAATTAACTTAATTTTCTTGGGCAAACGCCAAGTAGGTCCAGACCTAACCCTAATAATATGTCCCGAGCTCCTAAAAGACTCCCCCACTTCAAAAAATAAATAAATAATGATTTTTTTTAGTTCTTTGTTATCCATTTACTGGCACATTAAAAAATTAAGACATTTTAACTAAAGAAACAAATAGGGACTGAAAGGGTTAATACAAAAAGCTTAGTAGCTAAAAGCAGATTTGTTAAATTGAGGCGATTTTAGTGACTTTTGTTTTACGGTACTAAAGTTTCAGAAATGACGATGAATAATAAATTCTACAAATATTTATAATATATTTCATAAAATGATCTGTTAAAGTGTCAGTGCTTTATATTTTATTGTTATTTTTTTGTTGCAGATGGATCCATCGCTGAAATTTCTCGACATGTCAATTTGGAGTTGGTCAGTCACCAATATTGTAAACTACTCTATGACAATTTAAGAATTATTCTCGATGATCCCTTTTATGATATCTTGCCAAGCATGCTATGTGCAGGCAGGGGAAACGGAAAAGACGCATGTCAAGTAAGTTTTACAAGAAAATGCATGTGATCTTTAAATTCTTGTTGATCAAATTATTTTATAATTTTAAAATTTCATTTATTTTCATTACGACTCACGTTCCTTCTAATTTTGGGAGGCTTGAGAGGCGAGAGTGAAGCTTGAGCATTGGATATACAGAAAAAAATTATTGAGTGATCTTAATAATAAGTAGTATAATAATATCGTCCGTTACCAAGTCAAGAAAAAAGCAAAGCTAACCCTGATGGAATTAATTATTGTTTTCTCAGTTGATATCAAACTTTTAAGTAAGATTTCGAAAAAGGTTAAGTAATTTACTTTTTTTAGAACTTTCAAGTGCACAGATTTATTTTAAGACGTTAGCGGTCGCGCATCTTAGAGGGAACTTTGATTGCGATTATAAATCGCTTCTTGCTTGGTCTACGGGCAAAGAATTTGTGCTCAAGGTTACTCATTTTACTTTATCGACCAAATGAGGACTGCCATATTTTTCTTTTGTCTCTGGCATCGAAAATTTGTAAATGTAGGTCCATATCCTTCTTTTGTCGATATCCCAGCATTTCACCCAAATTATTTCTTTTTTATCTGTCTTACTTATATTCACTGGAAGATAAAATAAGACTTTATACTTAAAATATTTGGATTAAGGAAAAATCGGACCTACTTTTTAATATAAAAAATTGCTACTAAAATTAATTTATTGTTTTAATATTCCCTTAACAATGAAAAACAAGTGATTCTCATAGCTGATGTCGCCCCTCTCAAATCTGGGGCAAATTTTTTACTTGATTCAAAGATTCGTCCCTGATTGAATGTTAGATTGTTTCTCATTCACATTATATTTCTGCTCCATCATGCCCTTGCAGTTATTATATTCACTTTCAACTGATTTGACTCTTTTTTTGTTTGATGTCTTAGGTTAAATTTTATGGTTTGAATTTTATGACGAGATCAAAGGGGTTCTTAGCGTTTGGTCTCGGTGTCAATGGTTTTCAGAGATACTAAACTGATTGAAGTGAAGTTAAATTATGTCAGCTTTAGTCTTTGAAGTAAATTAGTAGTGAGTTAGCGCCTTATATCCAAAGGACTCATTTCATTTGTTTTGCAACATCAAAGAAATGTCTTTTAATATCAATTCTATGGAAAGTTTGATAGTTATATTCGAAGATCGGAAAACGTCAATCAACAATGGTTTCAGCTTGTTCGTTGGATTCCTTGTGTTGAAAAGTATTTTTATTGAAAAGGATCCAGTGAATAAACATCTTTAATAACTATTCAACATTCCTCAATGTATTTTAATATAAAATGTTAAAATTAATAGAATACAAGACAAAAAAGGAGATTTAATACTTATTATTATAGTTTGACTCTGGAGGGCCTTTATTGTGCAAATCTGAATCTGACAATATTTGGATCGTGGCGGGAATTGTTTCTTTTGGCTTCAAATGTGGCGAGATTTTCCCAGGAATTTACACTCGAGTTTCGAGTTATCTGGATTGGATATCCAAAATTATTTCCAATAATTAAATTGCAAATTTACTGTTGTTGTAAAAATAAAATATCTCAATGACATTTTGATCTCATTTAATTTCTTGTTTGTTTAAGCTCAAATATTTTCTCTTAATGTGGATCTTTAGTCGAAAAGAAGGTAAATAAAATGTAAAAAAGAAAAGAAAAACAGATCATAGTAAAACAAAAGAAGAAATATCAGTAAAAACATCGATATAATTACTGATTCATGGTCAAATAATAAAAAATTCTTTATGTCATTGCAAAATGATAAGCAATCAGTGGTGAAACCCAAAAAAAAATCTTTAAAAAAACCTTTATTATTTTTATTGCTCTTTGATCGGTCTTCTTTTGATATTTCAGAAATTAATTTTCCTATATAATAAAAATTTTCTGCATTACTTTTATCAAGCAACATTATCAATGACACTCGGTAAAAATGTTGGCAGTATACTAAATGAGATGTAAATAAAAATTAAGAGAACAAGAAATTAATAAAAGGTAAATTTAAAAAAATTCTGAAAAATAAATTAGTGGGAAAAAATTTGATGAAAATGTGCAAAATCCGAAAAATCAATATTTCTCGATTAAAACAGTGATCAAATGAAAAGTTAAACACGAATAAAATAATTTTTAATCGACAAGAGTTCTTTGGCAATGTTTTTTAAGAAATACTAATTAATTAATTAAAACTTTTAAATACACATATCGATTTAATTAGTGAATAAAATAACCGAGTTTCACAAATTTGGTATCCGTTTCTCATGCTGAAATAAATTATTTTATTTTTAGCTTTTTTAACCTAGTAATGAGATTACAAGAAACATTGTTGAAGTTAGCTCTTATATGAGGAGCAGAAATTTTTGAAAATTGCCACTTTGATTGAAGAAGTTTTTTGCAAGGATTGTGATAAAAAATAGTGATATAGTGGTGAGTTAAAAGAGAAATATTGTATTGAGCCAGATCAGATTCCTATTAATTATTGAGATGCATTTTTCCATTATGTCACTTGCATTTAAAAAAAACAGTAGCAGATCATTGTGTTAAAAATAGAAAATATTGTAAAGGGTTTTTGTCCTTCAAATATAAAAGTCTTATTTCAAACTTTTTTCTTTTTGAAGCAGTGCCGAAAAGTTGTAATACACAGGAAAATCAATTTTGGATCTATAAAAAATAATAAAATAAATATCAAATAAATTTTCGAACAGTAATACTATTTTTAACCAAGGGATGAAATCCACAAAATTATTTCACTATGGAAAACTTTGTTATCGTAAATAAAAATCACAATCACAATAGAAATGGGCTAAATTTAATTAAAATCAACAAAAATTAAAATAAAAACCAAATTTTTTTTTGCTATTTAGAAAGAGTTAATCAGCTATTTGTATTCAAAACACGTTGCACTCACTTTTTATTGACAATTGAAAAATTTCCATAATAATTAAATATTGATTGCATTTGAAATTAAAGATTTTGATCGATCTGATATCTTAAATTTTAAAAAAATTGTTTTAATCGACAGTTGAAATAGGACTAAAAATAATTACAGCTGTTTGAGAAATATCACATTGCAAAATTATTAAAACTATAATTTTAAATTGTAATGTTTTTTGTTTGTGATTTTAAAATTTTATATTTTTTGTGAAACATAATTTACAAATTTAATATCTGAACATTTTAATTTTTTATAGTTAAAGTTTTTTGAAAAAATGTATAACAATTAGTGTATTTTGTTTAACTAAATTAGATAAGTGTTGAAAAGCAAATTTCAAAGATATATAATTATGTTGAGGATACTTAAATAATCAAATTAAATAATTAATGAAGTGAGAAAAACGAGTGTGTAAAAGTATAAAGTAATGGTATTTTATAGCGATTTAAACAAATTAAAGTTATCGGATAAATTCAAGTTAAAGCAAAAAAAGCTACTAGACCGAATATACCAGATTGTCATAGCCAAAAATAGTCAAGTGGTTGTGAATTCTAAATTGTATTTCAAACGCGTTATTTCTCTAAAAGGGTTTTAATAATCACTCAAAGATTTTGTAATATCTTTGAATATGTAAAAAATGCAAAAATTATTACATATAATAAAAAGATGTTTTTTAAATTTAAGATTTGTAATAGTCTAATTTTGAATGTTTAAAGAAAATTATTTTACTGAATTTTTGAAAAACTAGTTGAATAGACAATTTAAAGTCCTTATCGGTATTTTTTAGAAAATTGACAATGACAGTGAACCGGTTGAAATATATCATATAAGTTATGTTTGAGTAGCGTTTTTTAAAGTTTATGCTTATCATATTTAATACATATCTTTAATATATATTTTTGCAAAATCAACTGACAAAGAGTTTCAATCTTTATTTGAAATTACTACTGAAAAAATCTGAAATTTATTTACTAAAAAGTTTTATGAATTTTCAAAAAGTCTTCAAAATCTGCCCAGTGCGTATTTTGCAATGGAAAATAAAAGGAAATAAAATCTATTTTTAGACTAATACCAGGGCGAGCATTTGTGGCAATCCTTAATAATTTATTGATCTTTTGTATTCTAAGTTGGATGATCTAACAGAATAAGAAAATAAAGATATCATATTCAAAAAAATCAAGAGTTTTATTTGATATTTTTAAACGTTTTCACAAGAAATAAAGTTATAATCAAAACTTTTATTATACATTAAAATCTGTTCGAAGCCTAAACACGTAATTTCTAATTATTTAACAAAAACACGGAACAATTTTTTGATTTCGATTATTTTGAAAATTAGTAAATATTCTCAAAAAACATTTAAATTTCTCATAAGTTGATATTTGAATTTCTTTTTTCTCGAATTTTTTGTACGTGGTCAAACTTAATTTGAAATTAATAAATAATTTAATTCGAAATATAAATAATAGCCGAAGCCTACGTGTAATTTGCAATTATCTACAATAGATGTTATCCGGCGAGATCGTAAATTTTCCTTTTTCTCCATGTCACTGTTTAGCTTTTTGATTCTATCCTCAAATCTTCGTTCAAGGCTTGCCTTTTTAGCTTCTTCGACCTTTTCTATCTAAATAGTGAAAGATCCTTTTTATCAATTAAAATTTATATAAATTATTTGATTTAAAATATTTATGCCCAGAATTTTTATTTCTACTGAAAAGTGCTCATCATTACAATGAAAACATCTTGAAAAATATAAAAAACGTTTTTAGAATGTGTCAAAGTTCATATATTACACAACCTTTAAACAGCTTTGGGAATTCAGATTTCCAGAATTATTATTCCAAATGTATTCGGCGGCAATTTTTAATAAGTAACAATAAATATATATTTCATAGTAAACATTATATAAACAAATTTAATGATTAACACAAGAACTACCAACAGTTTTTATATACCTATTTCTACCAAACCGGTCTGAAAAATGTACGGTTTGATAGTTAGTTGAGAAAATATTTAAATCAAAATAAAATTGAAAAAAAAAATTTTTTTATTATCACAGTGAGACACACACATACATATATTTACATAAAAAGTAATAATATTATTTATTTTGGTGACCAGACACCTCATCATACGAGACATTTCATCATTGCATAAAGTGCATTTATCTATTATCCTACAGCAGAATTCATTACAGTAAAACACAAAGACATTACACACAAAACAAATTTGTGCAATGATGAATTGCTATAATGATAAAATGTTGCAATGATGAAATGTCTCGTATGATGAGGTGCCAGGGAACCATTTATTTTATAAGATTAATATTTGGCTCACAACAACTTTTATATTTAGACATTTTTTTTCAATGTACATTTACCACAAGCATTTTTTCTACAAAAAACACAAATATTCATGGGGTTTTTTTCATTACATAAACCTATTTGGCAAGTTTTTCTTTTGTTAGAACTTTCAGGATTCTTTGAGAGAACATTCGAGATTTCTAGTTCAGATGGATCTTTATATTCTGTGGAAAGTTCTTCTTCTAATTGAAACAAAAAAATCTTTTCTCGATATATTTTCTCCAGTTGTTTCGTTAAATAAAATCCATGCATTTATTCCTCCCGTCGAGAATATTGAAAAATATTTGAAGAGGTCATCTTATCCGTTTATAATCGTACACTTCGTTCATTCTTTTATCGAAGCGGATGAATTTTAAAATATCGGTAAATTCTTTTCTATTCATAGTGTTTTCAAAAACCCTTGTCCCCACTTTTTAGACCATAAATCAGATAATTTCAAGTTCTTAGCTTCATAAGCACCATACGCATATAAAATTGCAAGAAAAGCGTAAAATGTTTCTTCAGATACGTCACATTTTTTACCAAGAACTCGGAAAGCTTCTAGTTTTATGAATCTTATAATATGATTTATAATTCGACGATTGATTATCAATGAAAACCACTAGTTACCATACCTTTCATTAAGTTTCGTTTCGCCATGTAGGTCCAATTACTTCTTTAAAACGGTATTTATTGATCTCCTTCCTGAAGTAGATCCAGATTTTATTTCATTCCAGATAGTCAGACGGTCACTCTCATCCGAAGATGATAGTAATCTCAAAATTCTTCTTGGTGTACGTATATTGAAAATGTTAGTTTTTTCACTATCACTGTCTAAGGAAACATACACGTCTTCTTTTTGTAATTGATCCTCTGAAATAGCTGCTAGTTCATACTCAGAATCAAAATCCTCTTCATTGATATCACAAAATTCGTCTCTTATATTTGTTATTTCCTCAGAATATTTCAGAATATTATGTCTCAGAATATTTAGAGTTAAGTTTTATAAAGGAAAAAAATATTCTAAACATATTTTCCTTTATAATAATAAAAATATACACACTTACAATGTGAGCAACAATAATGAAATATTGAAAAGAAATACACCAATTTTAAATTATTAAAACATATTAAAAAATCTAGGGCCTTATATAATGTACAATGCAACAATTTCCATAAGAGAATAAATAAGCATGAATCACTAACACCACAAAATTAAGAAAATTTTGTAATAAAACAGTAATTTCAGTTCCTGGTAATATTGACCAGTTTACCGCATAGATATATCAGGAAAATGAAGGTGGGAAACAAAAAATTTATAATATTATTAAATACATAAAGTTAAAAAAAGTCATAATTTTACCATAAAATATTAAATGGAATTTAATGAGAAAGTCTTGTGAACAATTGATACAACCGATCATTTTGACTGGCCGCTAGTGTTAATTTAATAATTCATAAATTTCATTATTTTATTTGAAAAAATTTATTATTATAATTTCTTTTTTACTCTCTATATATTAACTTCACTTTGTATGTGTGCATATTTGAATAATCCACGGAAATTTTGGGGCGAAATTTGGCAGATAAATTCGTTGACGAGAGCAATGCATTCTATCAAAATTTGCTATCGATCGAAGGTATTAACTGTTTTTTATTTGTTATTTATTAGATTGTTAAAAAGGTTAATTTATTTAATTAATTGCTTTAATTAATTAAATTATATTCTCACAATGTGTGTTTGGTTACATGTACAAACTGTTGATGAATGAAGTCTCATATTTCATCGTCATGTTTACATAACAGTCTCTAATATCCTAAATATTAATTTCAAGTGTGTCTGAAATTTATTTGTGTTTCAAATATTTCGAAAAGTCAATTTAATTTAATTTTAATTAAGAAATAATTGGTTATTATTTAAAAAATAATTTTTTCAATTAACAATAATAGAACTGAAAATATTTATAAAATTAATTATTAATAAGTTTGATTACATTGCAAAATTCAACTGGATTATATAATTATGAAAATGTGGATTAAAATGAGATAAATACATTTTTGATTTTCAAAGAAATTTTAGTTTTAAGATTTTTTAATTTAATTATTAATTTCTCAATAAATTATTTACTATTATTTTATTTATTATTAATAAAAACTATATTAAATGTCTTTTTTAAAATGATAAATAAAGTTTAAACACAAATTAAGAAACCAAAAAAATATATAATTTTTAATTACTAATTATAAAAAATGTAGTCTTGTTATTTTATTTAAATTGCACATTTTACATATAATTTTTATCGTTTAAAACGAGTTTAATGTTGAAATCTCAAATACAATTAGTGAAATAATTCATATAAAATAATATTCCAAAACATACGGAAAAAAATAAAATGTAAAATAAACAAAATCTAGATCAACGGCTCCCAGGGGGTGTGCTCGAAAAAGAAATCATTTATATTAAACGAAAATATCTGATCTAAAGATCTCACTTAATATTACGTCTTAATTAATTAACCCCTCAAAGCCATGCCCTAGCGTAACTCTGGCATGTGTTACTGGCAAATTTGTGCATGCCCGAGAGAGATGCTGGTATACGAAATATAAAGTTTTGTTTAAGATTCACTAACGATTATATCTCGGGCAGTGTAATAAATTTATGACATAAGTCTATATATTAATTATCAATAATAAAAAAAATGATTTATTTTTGCCGTTGTATCAAAAAAACGTGCGTTAAGGGGTTAACGCCCAAACAAATTTTTTGAAAATAAAATTAATTAAACACACATAACTGTACTTAGATATTTATTGTCTGTATAAAAGAGATAACCATTAGTAATACAGATTTCTACATGCTTAGTGAGTACTTGTAAACGCTGGATAAAACATCTAGTAAATCGTAAAAGCAAACAAATATAACCTTGTTTTCCTGTACTGCAGCGAGTACAATGGGCGCTAATGTGTTAAACAAAAGGATTAGTAACTTTTTGTTGAAGCACTTTGACGTGTGACGCCCGCACACTCTCATCTTTTAAATGTTACATCATCAACATTAATTATCATATTTTTCCATCAAAAATATCACATTTTTTGGAAATTAAATGGATTTAAAATGTTACAGAAAACATTAAACAAACATTAAATTGATATAAATGATGTTTATGGAAAATCTATTGAAAGCGATCAAGATTACAATAATAGAAAATCCATAAACGATTTCGACAATATCAGTAATATGGATGAAATTGATGAGTTGCAAAAAAAATCAAACTTTCCTGGCATAAGTTTAAATGATGAGTTGAAAAAGTCCTAGAATCCAAGGAAAGAAATTTCACGACAATATGAAGTTGAATAGGAAAAGGTATGGATAGAACGTGATTCGTTGCAGGAATCATTGGATAATTTCAAAAGGCAATTGGGCAATATGCAAGGTGTCAAAGAAAAGTTCAAGAACTACGAGTCTCATTGATTCAATCTGAAAAGCCAAGAAAAGATTCTGGAACCAATCAAAAATCTTTAGCTGTGCAGTCGATGCTACGAGGACAGAAGTGGAATTCGGATAGAGAAAATATTAGCGCGGGATCCACGGCATGACTGTTATACAAAAAAAATGAATTTGGGGCATGGCTAATGGGAAGAGTGACATAAGCAATTGAAGGAAATGATGGGTTGGTCCATGTAGGGAAGATCAGAAGGGATGTAAAAGGGCTTGTGAGACCAATTGCAAAGGTTTGCAACGTATATGAGGAAAGATTGAGAGAGTTGATGGTTAATGAGGTGGTGTTGACACCAATATGTCAAGAGTGGGAGGATTAAAAATTGAGAATATTGTCGCGACTGTGTGCACGATAGTTGTTTGAAATATCGATTGAATTGTGTGCGCACACAGACGCGAGAGATAATTTTTTAGATATTGAATTTTTGATTTCGAGTATTAATCTAGTTTCCTTGTGGAATTTTGGTGGATTAAGTTTTGCAAACATTATCGTAGTTTGTTTATGTGAATTTCTGATCTGCGCTTTGATTAAATCCTTCAGATTTGGGATTTTATTTGAAACTTTTGGAATTAGGTTTGATTTTCAATTTGGTTGGTATAGAAGATTTGTTTTTGTCTTCGTTTTAAAAACGTTTCTGTGGAATTTATGTTCTTTTGAATATATGAAAATTTCGATTGGAAATATATTTTTTTGATTTTGACAACTTCGTTTTTAATTAAATTAATTATGACTGTCTCACAAGTTAGTAGTCACGTAAAATGGTTTAGCTCAAAGAATGGATGCGAATTCATTAGTGTTGACAATGAACGTAGCGATAAAGTTGTCTTTGTTCAATTCAAATCTATTGGTGCTGGTAATGCAACTTTGTTAACTGATGGTGAAGAAATGCTCTTCGATTTAGTCAGAGATACAATTCAATACCTAAGCCAATGGATGTAATAATATAATATTTATTGCTGCTTGTTTCAACTAAATTTATGAAATTTTGTTATACTGATTCTACTGCAACACGAAGAACTTTTTTGTAATTTATGCCGACAGCGGTACTTGATTTTTTATTGCCGTAACAGTTGCGAATGGAATCAAAATGTATTTTTAGCTGAGCATTGTGTATTCACTTGTCAAGAAGAGCCGAAAATATGACCTTGCTTTGAAGTTGTCATCAAACGACTTTCTTTTTCTTTCATATTCAAATTGCTTTATTCGATTGCTCAATCGTGTGAAAATGCAGGAAAATGATTTTTGTTTAAAGAATTAGCAAGTGAGCTGCAATATTATCAAGCGTAAAAATAAAAAAATTCAAGATAGAATTTGCTCAATTTAATTAAAACTAGAAAACATTACCAGAAATAAAGAAACTAGAATGTTAGGATAAAATAAAAAAATGTCCAAATCTTTCCCTGAACCACTGATTGGTGATCCAAGATCTAGATTATTAAAGTAGGAAATATTTCTAGGGCTTTTAAAATTATTTCAAAATCGATCTAATTGCAATACTGATATATATGTACCTACCTACCTACCTACCTACCTACCTACCTACCTACCTACCTACCTGCCTATATAAAAGGGAAATTCCGTTTGTCTGCGTATCACAGCACTGGCTACCAAAAGTAGTTTAATTTTATTCAATTAAACATTTTTAAAAAACTTTTTGTGACGTGTGACAAGGACAAGGAGGGGTAAAAAATTGACCAAATTCCCATGACCTCATTTATAGACGACCCCTAACATAAAACATTTGTTATAAGTAATTATTTTGTCATGATTATTTATGGTAAAAATAATCTAATAATTTTATTTTAATAATATTAAAAGAATAATAAAATTTTAATGCTAAACAAATACTTTTTCTCCTCGACATAAATTACGTCACAAGTAAGCCTTGTATATTTTATCTACATTATTACACTTTGTCTCATTTCTTAGAGGTTTTAAACCAGTAAACAGTGTTCAATAGCAACAAATTGCACATTCTTCATTAACAGTAACTAAAATATGGAAATCCTTGCAATTAATTTCGAGGGGACCCAAAAACGCTCCTCCTATTTTTTCACTCCAACTTTAAATTATAAAACAAATTAAATGAATTAAAGAAAGTATGGCATCGCTAAATTTAATTAATATAATATTTAAATTATAAATATAAACTTTGGTGAAATTGATATTATTTGTACAATTTAAATTAATTTGAATTAATCAAAATACCTCCCGTTTTGCTTTTAATTGCTCAGTGGTTAGAAACTGACGGCGCCTTTCAAGTTTAGCAGCGATGTCTTCCTCTAGCTCGACTTTCATTTTTGTAATAATTTCATTAATTTGCTTTGACCTAGTTTCCAGTCCCATGGATATTTTGTTAATTTCTATTTCACTCTTTCTTTTCTTGTCCTTAATTATTCAATCATTTTTTTTAATCAAATAGCGATTAAAACAAACATTTAAAATTGACCGTCTTCTATCGGTGGCTTCTTTTAGCTTTCTTTCGATATCATCAATGCTTATGGGATGTCGGTGGGCTTTATTAAATAATTCTTGTGTTTTTCTAAATATTGGTATGTCTCCTTTGCCAGACACGGAATCCCCAGAGTCGTTTTGGATAAATGAACTGTTGCAACTGTTTGATTTAATGTTGCTTTTAAATTTTCCATTGCATAATGGAGATACTTCCAACGAGGACAGGTCTATTACGTAAGATAATGCGGGGCAGGATGTATTCAGTTGATCCATTTATGGTTTAAAAGTGTTTAAATTCATAAACAAAAGCAAAAATTTCCTTTGTGTATTTCGAATTGTTAATTAGGTTATTAATGTAAGATTTAAACAAAACCAAATATTATCAGTTACCGTTAAAATAAATTTTAATAAACTATTTGATTTTAATAAGATTTGAAGTAATAAATGTAATTTTATTATTTGAGTAAAATTTCAAAAATATTTTATTAATCTTAACAAATGGTAATGTTGGTCAAATTTTAATTTTTCCCATTTTTATTCTATATTCATGGTTTCTTTATTTTTTAAAAAAAATCAATAAATTTTATATATTTTAATAATGGCGGGTAATGCTGTATCAGACTATTCCAGCCCAGTCAAAAGACAAAGAATGGAAGAGATTCAGAAAACCCATCAAACATACTATGGCATAAGCTCGGCTCCCCAAGGTGGAATGCCGGATACCCTACGAATCGGAATGCAAATGAAGGATTTTGTCGTGGCCCCACCGAAAGTCGACGAAAACGAATGGATCGCATATATGGTTTATCACATTAGTGATCGGATGAAAAATCTGTGGAATTTATTTATGTATTTTTGTCTTGATGACAGATCAGTCAACCGAATCAATGCTAGCAGAAGCATTCAATATTATGGACTGCCACAACCGGGTACCCTGACCCAAAGTGAGGAATCGTTTTACACCAATGAAAAATCGTTTTGTAAATTGACAATGAATGATAAAATTTATCAGAATACGTATCTCACTACTAATAACGGTCCGATACGGACTTGGGCTGTTTTCATCGATGTGTTAATGGTTGACTTTGAAAATTTGAAAACCGACGAAAAAACAATGGGCAAGATGGAGAATGATGTTCTACCGGAAAACTTTAGAAAGATGTTGACTCCATTTTTTACAAATGCATTTTCGATGTTTGAACACTTTTACAATCATCATTATGGCGATATTTGTAGTATGGGAGTTCTTTTACATTTTAATTCATTATTTACAAACATTGTCGCACTATCCGACACCTATGGGATTTTATCTGCCAATAACGAGTCTTTGGGTGCTAATTTATTTGCTTTTTATCAGAAAATTTTACAAGAGGAATTGGAACACGTCAAAACCGCTCCTTGACATTATTTTCTTATTTGTTTTATTATAGTCCAATTTTCAGTCGGGAGAAATTAGAAGAGGGATTATGGTTCTTTAAGTGATAATTTATTTGAATTTAAAATAGAAAAATGATAAATATATTGTATTTGATATTTAAAAGAATTTATCACTTATTATCAATGAAAAATTTTTCTTTTTCACCATTGATCAAATCTCAACTCAACTTTATCAGGTTACAGTTGAAAGCAGATAATTTTTATAAGGTAAGTGTAATAAGTAAGGAATTTAATCACTAAGGATTGGAAAAAAGAGTGCGCTCTTTCAAATTTCGGTGTTAAGTAAATTTATAAATAAATTCAAAAGTATACCTTAAATATCACTAAAATAGCAAGGGAAAGTTTAACCGTCTCATTGAGCAAACAAGATTCGTTGGGGATTTAAAACATCAAATTAGAAATGTTGAAATATCAAAATATTTTGACAATTACCTTGAAAGAAATCCAGATATAAATTATTTTATGAATTATCACCACATAAACCAGTGATTTTGATAAAATTTTCAAAAATGCACCACTGACAGGATGTTTGGTCGAGCGTAGTTTTACGATGTTAAATAACTTTTTAACAGATAATAGACGGCGATTAACAACAGAAAATATGAAAAAAATACTATGTATTTAAATAAATAATATTAATTACTTTATTTTTATTTAAAAATTATATTTCCTTAAATATATAAAAATATAATATTCCTATTTGATTCCTTTTCGTTTGTTGAAATCTCCAATTTTATTTTTTTAATCCCGAAAAGTACATTTTTTTCCAATCCCTATTAATCACAATAAATAAGAGCATCAATAATATAAAAAACTAGCAAATAATAAAAATTTACAATAATTAAAGTAGAAAAATTTAAAGTGAGATATAAATTAAACTTATGCATAAACACGATGCATAAAGGTTTTATTAAAAAAATGTTTAATTGTGGCTTTTTTCGAATTTTCATGATGTTTATACTATACTAATAATTCATTTCTAATTTTCTTTTTTAATTTTTTAGTAGAATTTGTTCCACAAATTTCAGACTTTCACTAAGAAAAATAATTAGATCAAATAAGAGAAATTATAAACATCAAAATATTTAGTTATTAATAAGGTTGTTTACTTTCACAAATAAATATTTTACCTTTATGATTTAAATTCATCAGAATTTCTAAAATAATATTATTATAATTTCAATAAAAAAAAATAATTAAAACCAAACCATTAGAGTAGAGATGGTAAACGTTTTATTAGTGCGCACCAATAAACATGGTTTCTATAAAATGAAAATACATGCGTGCCGTACCTTATCGAATATATATATATATATATACCAAGCGAAGTTCAGATAAATTCAGCTATAATGCAAGTTGAAACATAAATCAACTGATTGGAATTTATTTTTTGTGAAAAATCAATGGATTTCAGCCATTTCTGAAATGGCTGCAAAGTATGTTATTTTTAAAATTTAAAGCTTAAAGTGTTAATGTGCATTATTTTATTTCTGTCACTTTTTGATTTTCTATAGTTTAGGGTTTATCTCAGTGACTATTTTACAAGCAACCTCAAGGTGAGTTGGTGTGTTTATAAGCTATAAATTTATGGATTTTTGTTTTATATTATAGGTGATTTATCTAAACGTGGCTTGGTGTATATATATGTGTGTGTGTGTACTTCCGTGCTATTGTTTCGTCATCCTTGCTTTCTTACACCATTGATAAGCCCTTATTTAATGTCATTAATGCTTTTATCTATTATGCCTTGTTTTATTGCTAAAAAAATAGTCAAAGTATTAAGAAATTCGTATTTCAAAATAAATTGCGAGCCAGCCTGGGAATGACAGTTCCAGAAGAATATTGCAAAAAAAATACTATTTCATTAAGGAAAGTAACTTTTTTGACACTTTTTGAATATCTTCTTGACATGACGATTGCAAACTAGAGCTGACGAATTTATAGAAAAATGGATGCGAGAGCTTATGAACTTGAAATGAAAATCACTATATGTTATTTTTTTGTGTTGAATGCAGGCGAGGAAATCTCTATATGAAAATTGTCAATGATATTAGTTTTGTAAAAGCTGTAAATGACACAGATAAAGAAAAAATCAAGAAACCACAGAAATTATCAAGACAATAAAACGTTGAGGGATTGCTACGGAGAAAAAAAATTTAACTGAACGCAATAAATTGCATATAATAAAACAAAATAATATAAAAAGAATAAATTATGAAATATTTTCAAAAAAAACATTTTTCTAATCTGGATAAAATGATTACAATAAAAAAATTCCAAAAATTTCACCAGAAACAATCGAAATATTTATTTCAATCATCGGGAAAAATTTAAACAGATTTCATTCACATTCATTATTACAGTAAAAGATAATTGAATATTCCAGAGCTTCAACAGCTCTTACTGGTACGAATAGATTCTCTCGTTTGATATATCAACTATTGTTAAATACAATTATTGTTAAATTCGTTCTCACGGAATGTTTATTTTGTTGAACAAAATATATGAAAATTCACCACATTAGCCCCAACCGATCCAAAAAAGGATCAGCACTTGATCAATGAAGGGTCAGACATTACGCCGCACAGGACTTGAAATGGATTAAAAAAGGAAAATACGAAGAAATGTTCTGAAACGAGGAAGAAATAACAGTTAATCAATAAAATGAGGCATTATAGTGAAAATGGAAAATAAGGTCAATATTAATTAATTATCACATAACTAAAACAAAAGTAGAAAACAGAAAATTATCGTGACAGTCTATATAAAGTAAAATATAGAGATAAGTGAGTTGTCAAGATGAAAGCGACAAATTCAGGAGCCCTAGCTCAACGATTGAATTATTAGTAAGATTCACAGATGCGACATCGATAACAAAATTAAAAATTTTAAAGTTAGGTAAAATGCAAGAAAAAAACGAAACATAAATCGAAAACTTGGATGAAAAATTGAGAATTAGAAAAAACTTAGAACAAAGAAGAGAAAACAAATCAAAAAGTTTTAGAGAATCTATTAGACATATCGTAGTAACAAAAAAATAAGATCTAGTGATACATGATGCATCCAAGAAGTAAAATAAGTGAATATATTTCTTATTAGTTATGTAAGGCTTATTTTTCCATTGTTAGCTCTTTAGCTATAATTTTCCTATCAGCCTGAAAAATTTTCCTTTACATCACAAGTCCCTCTTGGTTTTTCTCGTCATAAATTAAGTTTGGACGACTATGGATGTAAGTTATTGCCAAATGTAAGTTATTGCTTTGATAGGTACTAAAACAACACTCAGCTTTGTTTCGACCTCCTTTCTAGTCTTGTCTTACATAAAGAAAAAACAAATGTTACCGCAATATTGTGCGCTTCTTTTGGACATTTTAAAATAAGTGCTAAATTTTTTAATAACTTATTAAAACTAATACCAGTGTAATTACCATGCACGGGACTAAGTATATATTTACAGTTTGGCTTATTTCATTCTATGAGAGTATCACTACTTATATGAAATGAGCACACCATATATGAAATGTTTAAATCTTTGTAAATACAAAGAGACTATAAGGTAAATTAAAGTGTCCAGATTTCGAAAGCCGACAAAACCAACTTTAGTTCTATTAGCTTATTTCGTCCTCTTTGTAAAGGTGGATAAATGGTAGCTTTCCAGATAGGAGATCTCCAATTGGAAAGACTTATCCCAGCGCTGAATTGATAATTGTTTGGAGGTTTGGTAATCATTTATGATAAATTTAAATAAACGTTATTGTGTTGGAAACGTTATTGGATCAGAAACTAATACCGAGTTATTATAAATACCCAAAAAGCGCACAAAACACCGACCGATAAGCTCTTATGGTAAAGACGAATGAAGTGAATTCAATAATTTATTTTATATTCAAAAATTAAAATTACAAAATTATATAAATTTACAAGTGCCAAATCTCTTTGGCAACATTTTCTGAATTTCTAAAATCCGCAAAATTATTATTGAACTAAATCAAATAAATCGAATGTTAACTAATCGAAACGACTTAAAGCACAAAATTCATAGATTTATTAAAAAATCAATAATAAAAAAAATTTTAATTTTAAAAAAATTAAATTTTTTTTTAAATTCGAAATCAAGGATAATTTTTTAAAATTTATATTTCTATTTACAAACCAAAATTACATTTCATTGTCAATTATATTTTAACTGATAAATAGTTTTTCCAATTGCAGATAAAGGATAGAAAGAACTCTGACTGGTGTTACACACACACGCACACACACAAACTGTCAAATTTATATTATTATTATTATTATTATTAATAATATTATTATTATTATTTTTTGCCAAATTTTATTTATAATAGAAAAAGGAAATAAAGCAGCCAGATTTTTTTTTAATGAAAATGAAATATCAAGATATAGAATTGCTCTGATGCCGATGAAGATTACGACTCAACATCGACCTGACATCATTAACAAATCTAAGAGCATCCAGAATCGGTAATAGATTCAACAGTTCTGTGTCTTTTGGATCGGAAAACCAGGACTTGATTGGAATAGCGTTGTCTAGGAAAGCATCAATAGAATATGTATATGTATATATAAATATATTTGTGCATCAGTTTAAATGCCTCTCAAAGTACCTGGATAATCTCGGTATGCTCCTGGAGAGTTGTCCAATATAAAAATTGATTGCAGTTCAGTGCAAATGGGAAATAAATCTTTTGAATAGCTGTTATTTGCACAGTGACAATGCTGAATCGATGAATGAGATAGTTAGAAATCGCTTTTTGATTTTCAGATTATAATATTATTTAAGTTTAATTGGTCGTTTTTAAATCAGCCAATAAGGGAGCATCCATTTAGGACGTCCACGAAGAAGGGAGGGATAGAGCTTAGTAAAAAGAACAAATGAGGACACTAGGGGGGTATCCAAGTGCTTAGGACATCCCCAGCAGCATTGGATATTTAAATATTTTACATAGTGGATTAATTATTTTTTTTAATTTTTCTATTATCTTTTCATATACTATATAATATATATATATATATAAAAGATAATAGAAAAATTTTACAAAAATCAATAATCCGTTATGTATAATATTTAAACGATCAATATATAGTATGTATGGTAAGTAAGTAAGCGGCATGCTTCATGCCCCTTATTTTTCCAATTTGATCGTTTTAATTGTGAATACGTGTTTTTTCTCTATTTTTCAAACAATATTGCATATTACTATATATAATTTTGAAATTAAATTTAGCCTATATGCTTATAAATTATTTAAATATCTATTTTTGGAGAGATATACCCCGGGATGATCATGAAAATGGACAAGGGGGAGAGAGGACCAAAAATTGCTTATTTTTTGGAGACGTCTTTAAGTGTTTCCCACGAGAAAAAAATATGCACTATTCTAAAGGAATTATATAAACCTCATATCACAAACCTATGGAAGCAATGATTTACCTCATCATACGACACTACATCCGTTGTAAACTAACAATACATGAGATCTACTTTCTCTTGTAAAGTTACAAAGAGTAGAAATATATCGGGATTTATTTGGAATGAAAAGAAATTCACGTGAAGCATCTTGGACTATTTTGTAGAGAAAACAAAATACAATTAGGCGGATGACAAAAACTAAAGAAATCCAAGAAACACGCTAAGAGATTAAAGCTTTTTTATACATGCTAGAAGTCTATACTAGGCCTGTGCAACCCAAAGTGAATGTAGGACCATTTTTTAAAAAATGATGAGGTCGCATAAGAATTATTTTATTATAAATACTGAGAAATATTATGTTTTCAAAAAAAAATCTGGAAATAACTAGGAAATGTAATGAAAATCCATTTGAAAAGTTAAATCAAAGGTTAATTTTCTGAATTGAATTCTTAAAATAGAATTTTTTAATAATCAATTACTAATCAATTGTTTTTTTTTAATTTATGAAATTACCAAAGGGGCAATATATATATTTAAGTGAAAAAAGCCAAATATATATTTTATATAAAATTTCCCTGTATATTTCAACCGTTTATCAATGATCTTTCAGGCTAGAAATCACATTAAAAATACACAAATCATATAATTAATGTTCAAAGTGTTCAATGCTCGATTTCAGTTGTCGCGTCTGTGTGCGTGATAGTTGAATTATTTTGATGTTGTGTTTAGTGCATACACAAACTTAAAGCAATAAATTTTTGTCATTATAATAACTTTTATTTATTTCGAAATTTTTTGTGACAATTTTTGACATTGTTTTAGTGGCCGTCTATAAATGACGTCACACACCTACACGGAAGGCGTCACACAGTTGTGACGATGTGTGAAGAGGGAGGGGTGTTTAAGAACTGTGACGTCACATCTTAAATTTTTTGTATTTATTCAACATAACTTAATACTAATTTTAGCTTTCCAGGGCCTCCTTTATAAAATACATGTTTTCTCATACGCTATTACACTAAATACATACTAAAATGTCAAGAAAGTGATTTGTAACAAGCTCATTTTTAAATATGAAATACGGCTGATAGGGGGGCAAAGATTTGTGACGTTATATTTGAGAGTTTAACGTTTTGTGACGAGGTAAAAATCGGCCAAAACCGCGTGACTTAACGTTATGATTTTGAATTTTTTTGAACTTCTTGTTTTTTTATTTTTAATTGTGATTTAGAAAATGTATTAATAAATATTTTGCGATTCGGATTATTTTGTATTCTCATTATTATCGTTTAAAAACTATTCAACATGTCTGGTCGAGATAAAGGAGAAAATGGATCGGGTATTTGCAATGCTGAAGATGATGTCCAAAGAGATATATTTCCATTAATTACTGGTCGACCCAGGCATCAAAGTTCTATGGTTGAAATGGGCTATAAGGAGTTCAATGCAAACAGCAAAAATATCAAAAACATTATGCTTGAAGCATTTAACTCATCACCCATTTATGTTTCTTTCTATGAGTCTATGCATACGGCAGGTGTCGCTTAGGAGTCTGAATATGAAGTAGCAGGATGCTGTGTCAATTTATAAACGTTACTTATTACCTCGCGAAACTTCCCGAAATGATGACAAATGGTCGAGGAATTTTGAATGTGGTTTTTATATATTATAATTTTGTGGTATGTTAAAAAGAATTTGTTATGTAAAAAGAATTTTATATTTAATTTTAAAATTTCGAAATAGTGTTATGAATCAATTGTTTCCCCACAAAGATTTATGAAAAAATTATAAGATATGTGATATATTTATGATAATATATTTTTATACTATTATAGACACATGCCGTTATAGCTAAGTTGCGAACCAATAATCTTATGACAACTGTTACTATAAATAGTGTCAGTGCATTGCGTGATTTATTTAAAACTTAAATAGGATACCATATTTAATACAGAATTCTATTTCTGGGAAATGGTGTATTGTAGTACTAAGAAAATACGATTGAGATGCATAAATATAACATCTAAACAAAGAATCTAATGCAATTTAATTTAACCTACGATCAACGAAGTTATAAATAAAAAAACCAAAGTTCAACTTTATATTTTAAAAATTATCAAAAAGATAAAAATAAAATAGAAAATTAAGTTGTCGAATAATTGCTATTTATTGAATTCTAAAATCACATTTTATTGTTCACATTTTACCCAACTAATAATAAAGTTGTATTATTTTAATAAATAATATACTGTTTTAATAAAATTAAATTATTATTGTACGTTTGCAGGAAAACTTTTATGTTGAAATCTATACTTACTATTTTTAGAAAAACTCCAACAAATTAATTAACGAGCAACCTCAAATATTAGTCATTTAAAATAATATAGTAATTTGTAGTTTTAACGAACTATGTAATAAATGACTTTATCGATTGCTAATACATTAGTTGAATATAAATTAAATTTTAAGTTAAATAAAAATCTTAAAACCTTTAAATAGTTTATTAATGATGTCAAAATGATTTTACTAATGTTATTTGATAATATAGCCTGTCAATTATTGAATAATTTGTACTTAAATAAAAAGTTATTGAATTAAACTGATTTTATGGATTCAATAGATACTAGAAGTGTTGTGGCTAAGAAATAATAATCAAACAAGTTAATATTTGGGCTAGATGACAGGTGAAGAAGAACTGTTTCTTTCAATCCCACTCAACACTTTAAAGCACATTTCAATGAAAATTTTGCATTCACGTACCAAATGATGAGCATACAATATTTATTTAAAGCTATAATAGATATTCTAAAAAGAAAAATGAAACCGTTAATTATTCTATTTTTTGTTTGTTAATTTAAAAAATCTTAATTGGAAATTTATTATTACAATTGTTGGAACTGTTCAGATCAGTGCTACTCGAGTGCTGATCTGTGGGCAACAAAGTAAATATAAAATTAAAAATGAGAAAAATAATTAATATAATTTAAATATAATTAAAATAATTTATAATTTATAAAATTAAACCCTAATTACAGATGACCAAGAAATGTACAATAGATACGTTTTTAAAAAGGAAAGATTCAGATATAGAGAATCATAATACTACTGATTCTTTAGACTTTGTGAATTAACTCAAACCAAAGTTAAACCAATCGCGCTATCATTACCTAAAATAACTACAATCGAAAATATGATATCTTATATTCAGTTTGGATTTATTTCCATGAATGATTGTACATCTGATGTAGCAAAACCTCAGTGTGTGATATGTGATGACATTTTGTCTAATAATGAGACCCTCAAAGGTGACAGGACATTTAAATTCAAAACATCAAGATCGAAGCAAGGAGATTTCTTTTAGAAAGAGTGCTGATTTTAAATAACAGAAAACTATATTTGCTACAGGCATATCAATGGGAATGCTATAAGCGCTATAATAATAAAGTCAGCAGTCGATACAATTCAAGCTCACTCATCATTTGAATTTGGAAAGCGAATATAATACCAATCAAAAGGTTTTTCAATTATTTTCCATTATTTTGCAATAAAAATTATGGAATTTTTTTAAAAAATTTTAACCATTGAATCTATTTTTTATTTTCAATTTTCTTTATCTACATTTCTTTCCGGATTATAGAACAATACTTTTTACAATTTAAAAATCCATCTGTGCTGATTATTTATCATTACAAAATAAAAAACAAATAATAATTTAAATTAATGCAACAGTTACCGATATTTTACATTAAAAATGTTTGTATAAATTTTATCTCTATGTACTTATGAAATCATAATTGTTTTAATAGTTTACAAAATTACATGGAATAGTAATTATTACAATCTCATTGAATAGAAAATAATAAATCTAGCACTGAAACAACAAGCTAGATGTCGCGGAAATGATGGAAGTAAATATGAGTGTTAAAAATAGTTTGTCGGATTTTGTTAAGAAAATATTTATTTTAGGAACATTGAAATTGAGAAACATTATGCATTACTTCAATGAATAATATTGTTGTCTATTGTAAGTCAATATTTAAAAGAGAACTCATTATTTTAGCATGAAAATCACCATATGGAAATTTGATTTTTCTAGGCATTCAAATAAGTGATGGGTTATTTCGACAGTACTATTGATAATATCGATAGCAAAGTAAATTATTGATTGCCATAATAAAATATAAGATTTAAAAAAATTGTATGGATATATTACAATGTCATGCACAAAGGTCTTAGTCCAATTGGGGATTACCAAAATGTAATTGTGATGTGCTATTACTAAATTTATTACATGTATTTTTCGTGCTTCAATTTCAAATGATATGCGATGTCGACTTTAAACAAATAAAGTGGATATTCTTGTATTTCTTTATTAATTATTTTTGTTTTTTAATTATTATTACTTTATAATTGATTAATTTGTCATGTTTATTTTTTAAATAAAGTCAATTGTTTAGTCGCATCTTTTGTTTTCATTTTTCTGTTCAAACTTGAGATCTAAATCCATAGTGATATCGATAGTATCCACTGTTGTTAGTTTTCCATCACTATTTCAAATGCATGCATATATCTGTCCAATGTCACAACATTTAATTAAATTTAAATATGAATTATATTACTATATACTTCTTATTTATGTAAGTAGTTTGATAAATAAAAATTATTATTTATTAAATGTGAAATATTTTCAAGGTTTATTTAATTTATCCTTCTATATTAATTTGTACATAAATAAATATACAAAAATTATAAATTATTTGGATTTATTTTTGTAGCAACAACCGTCATTCAATGAGTTTTTTATATGCTAGTTAATGTTAATATGTGCCAAAATAATTGTAATTGTAAAAGTTCACTTCATGAAAACAATAAATTAAATTAAAATTGGTTTGATCTAATAACGATTGCTAAGTTAAATTCTCCACAACATATTTGAAATTTTTAATAATTTTATTAGCGGTTTTTTATTTTAATTTTCGATCTTATCTATAAGTTTTTAAAAGTGCAGTAATAATTCAATGTTACATAATATTTAATTCTGCGTCTAGGAACATAAGTCGAGGTACAAATCTATATAAAACTACATAGAAAAATGAGTAATTGATTAACAAAATTACATTAGTCTTAATTTTGGAAATAGGTTTTAAAGTTGCATTCAATCACTTCATTTAAATATGTATTTCATAACATTTTTTCAAATTTTCTGTGCTTAAATTTTCAATTTCAGTAAAAAAACTTTAATTTAAATTTAAATGTATGATAGAATATAAAACCGTAATTTTTCAAACTTTCTCTCTCAGAAAGCATTATTCACTCAAGTATGAATGTTTGGCGGAATAAGGTAGTTTATCTTTTCTAAGAATCTTACTTAAGACAATTTCACAATTGTTCATTTATTATTCTGACGTTAAACCTTAAGTGCTAATTTCTTCTTTGTGTTTTTTTATGATTTGATTATTAATTTTATATTTTTATTATAAATTTGGTTTTGAAAAAATCATAAACAGATAATTAATATTTAATCAATCACTAATCAAAATAAACATTTGATATTTAATTTATTTTCATTCTGACGAAAGATCAAAAATTTGTTAGAGCCTTTTATCCGAATAAAAACAAATGAAATATTATAAAAAAAACATCAAAAGTGACCGTTATTTTAATTATTATTTTAATAAGTTTTTTATAGTAAAATTACAGCAAACACAAATTACAGTAATTCATTAAAAACAAAATTTATCAAGTTCAAACAAATTCATTTGTTTATGCATGACACACGTTTAACAATTTTTCAGATGTAAAATAGAATGTACAATTTCAAGTGCAATTTCGTTTTAAAGGGTCTTTTAGATATATTTTTTTAATTAATTCATTATAATTAAGATAAAAGTATTTTTCAGCGGTATATGTTCGAAAATTAAACGGCCAATGTAATATAGTAAAATAAATGTTTTAATGGTAAATTTAATATTAATATGATGTCCTGCAGAATGATTAAAGTAGTAATATGCTAATTTTGTGAAACTTTATTGTATATTCATAGAAAATGCAGTATTTATATTTATTCAACTAAATAATTTTAATTAAATATTTATGTGAGTAGAATAAACGTTATTCGCAAATGTATTAACTTGACTTTAATTGTTTCAAATTTGTTTAGATTATTTCAAATAAATTTAATTAAATTCGAAATATTTTATAATTTAGCAAATTAATTGTATTATGTTTCACGTAATTTTAAATTTTAAAAATTCAACTTAATCTTGATTTTTTTAAAAAATCTGTCGAACTTAAATTGATATTCATTTTAAATCAAATGAATAAAAATATTCAATTATTTCAAATTTATTCAAATTAATACAAATTATTTCAAATTTATTAAAATTAATACAAATTATTTCAAATTAATTGTATAAAATTAAAATTTATTTTAATCAAATAAAGGTTAAAATGCAATAAACTACGCCCAATTAAAAATTGATAAGAAATTGATTAATAAATAATAGTTTGAATTTATTTTTTGGCATATGGAAATAACAACATTACTTTATAAATCTCTATGTGACAATTGGATTGTAAATTTTTTGATTGAAAAATTCAAATTTTATTTGTTCCAGTATGCTATAAGTGTAACAGATATATGCAGAAGTCAAAACACAACAGGCAAAAATTATGTAAAAGATATGTAAAAAAATATACTTCAAGAATATACTTCAAGAAAAATACTTCAAGAATATACGCTTTTTAAATAAATGCTTATCAATTTTTAATTAATTTTTTATTAATTTTTAATTGCGCATGGTTTATTGCATTTTAACCCAAATAAATTTAAATAAAGTCAAAGGTTCTTTTACTAAACAAATTTTTCTCTTTGAAAAATTTTAATTTTTTGCTAAAAAATCTAGAGATATGAAAAGGATGTGGCCAGTAATTATGTAGACAACATTATTCTCTATATTTTTGCAGAAATAATTTTTTGAAAATCTCAAATCCCCGCGCTATAGCGCGATAAAACGAAAAGTAAAATTTTACTTAAAAATCAATATTTGCACTTTTAAATTAATAAAAATAAAAAAATTGTTAAGAATCAATAATCCTTGTTATAAGTTTTCGCGAGGGAGTTTGGTTAGCAGCCAAACCCCTTTGCGACGATTATTGATTTTAACGATTTAAATAAACTATATATATTTTAGATACATGACCATTATTTGACGGGAAAGTATAAACTATCAAGTTGAAACTCTATAATCTGACTTTAAGTTAACCTTGAAACTTATCTGCCCTTAAAACTATCTCGAACTACTTATTTGACTTTAAAACGACCTAGTACTACTTTTTTACCCTATAAATCAGTGCTTCCCAACCTTTTTATTATCACGATCCACTGAGGGTGAGCGTTATTGTTTATATTTTAGATTTCTTTGATTAATTTTAATTTAATTGTATTTAAAGGGTTCCTTGAAAGTAAATTACAATAACACGCTAAATCAATGATAACCCCGAGCTTGTTTTTTGCAACGAACCGGTTCCATCTAGGGGTAATAGGAGACAATGACACTCGAAATGTGTTGCTTATGTCCAGTTCATTCCGTTGTTTTGTTTGGGTTGATGTCACTACAAAAAACTCCGCTTCACACAGATAGATTGTCGGAAATGGCATTAAAGATCAACATAACCTTAATCCAGAACCCTGGAAGAGTAGTTGTCGCTGCCGTCATTTTCAATCTCCAGAAACTGATCTTATTCCTGCATAGATACGACTGATTTGTTGACAAATGGGTCGCGGATACATTTATTACTACTTCGTGTGTCTTTTATGGTTGGGAAGTAGCGCTCAAGCTCTTTTAAAAGTAAAGACAGATGATCGTGCACGAACTTGGAAAATGAATGTTTAAGCTCAGTCTCGGCTAAAATCCTCGCTAATATATAAAACAACTCCAAATTTCCACTGTTTACAGTAATGTTTTTGTTTTATTATTGATGCGTTTCAGTTATTTGGAATTTGTAATATTTGATAATGTTGATGTATAAATGACGTTACACTTATTTATTGTTCAATACAAAACTCTTTTTTTTTCTTTCAGTGCATTTATTTTCAATTTCTGACTGCCATTTTAATTCAAACAAATAAACTAATTTAAAATAGTTACAAGATTTCTTCTGTTACAAAGATATAAATTAGCACAATCCCGAGAGAAATACAATTCAGTAAATATAATGGAAATAATTTAATGTTTCTTCTACGTATTTGACCATAAAACAGTTTGACCTACTTTTGGCCTAGACCTACTTTTTGACTTTAAAAACGACCTAGATATACATATTTGACCCTTAAAGCGTCCTAAACCTACGTATTTGACCTTACAACGACCTTTAGCTACTTATTTAACCTTAATACGACCCGATTATTTGACCTTTAAATAATCTTGACCTATTTATTTGACTTTAAAACGACCCTGACCTACTTATTTGACCTTTAAATAGTCTAGACCTATTTATTTGACTTTAAAACGACATTGACCTACTTATTTGACCTTTAAATAATCTTGACCTAATTATTTGACTTTAAAACGGCCCTGACCTACTTATTTGACCTTTAAATAATCTATACCTACTTATTTGCCCTTAATACGACCTTGGCTTACTTATTTGTACTTAATATGAGCCTGACCTACTTAGTTGACTTTATTGTGACCTACTTTCAAAAAAACTTTAGCTTAATATTTTTTCTATGGGATTGACCTATATATCCTACTTTTATTATAGATTATATTAACACTTTTCAGATGAATACATATATATATATATTATTTTAGAAGTATTTCAGGCGAAAAAATAAATAGTAACTTTGTATCAGTTAGAAAGGGCAACTCATTTCGAAAAAAACCATAATAACTATGTTTTCTTTTAAATTGAAAATTTGCGACAATAAATACATTATGAAACATGAATTTTGAGTTGCATTATACCATATGACGAAAATACAAATTAAATAGTCTTGCATGTGTTATACATTATTCCATTAATAAAATGTAATTAATATTTAAAAATTTATTGATTATATTATTGAATTTATAATATAAATATAATACCCAAGTAATAGCAAAATTTTAAAATAAAATTTTTGGCAAAATGAAAAATGACTTTGCGTGAATTATAATTTGTTATGTGAATGAAGGATTACGAAATTCTTAGAATTAGGAAGGAATAAGTTGCAAAGCTACAATTTTCAATAGTAGATGATGACGTAAATCACAGATTCCCAACTCTATGGACTATAATCCATATTGCAAGACAAAAAGGTTTTGATGCTTTCCGCTTTCAAATGCAACATTTGCCAATATACTTGCTTGTTGAGATTTATCTGCTTCCCGGATGTACTTAGACAAATAATAATGTAGAATTTAAATTGTAATGATTTTCGGTGGGAAAAATTACTAAAATAATATTATTACTGTACCACCTTAACATCCCAAATCGCTTCTTAATCCATTACTTCCCTCTAGATAGCTTAAGCGCCGACTGAGTGGCAGTAGCCCCACTTTGGGAACCACTGACGCGGATGATGCTGACAATATAGCAACTTTATATATAAAATATCATGAAGTAATTTCAGTTAACTTATATCAAATGACAAAATTAGACATTTAATGGCTTTGGATTTCATTAATAAAATTTATTAATATTGAAAATATATTGATTATATTATTGATATTATTATATAAATATAATTGTGAATATTCCACAAGAAATTGTCGAATTTTAAAATACATTTGCTTCCACTCTTTAGAATACCGAATATCACTGCTGGTACTTTCATTCTTTTGCCAGGCCTTTAAATACAATTTTCAATTACAAAGCAGCGATAAAAGACTTACACGCAACAATTATAGGGAAAACAAACTATGAAGTTCCTTTGGCCGAACAAAAAACACAAAATCAAACAGTAACTAGCATATGAGTAAAAGCGAAATCAAAGCAACGTGTCGGAAATGAAAGCCGATTGGTCAGAAATTGAAGATTGGAAAACTTGCAGAGAAAAAATGTGTGCAATTATTTAATTTAAATAATCAATGAATATAATTTTTTATATAATATTTGCAAATAAGTTATTATATATTAAATTATCAAAACATTAAAAATTTTTTAAATCCAATTGACTTGTCATTCAAATTTTTTTTAAATAACTTTAAATAAAAAAAATTAACCTGTCGATAATATCGTTTTTTCAAAATGTCACGACCACTGTCTAATTTATCAGAAACCGCCGCTCCGTAAAGTTCCAAACTTGCTGTATAAACAACTAAATCAAACCACTGACTAACCTAATTATCAACTATAGTTTTGTATTAATTTTTATCATTTATATATACTATATCTAAAAAATAATCCACGTGAGGTCGTTTGTGTACGAAAAATCGCACAGGATGTCGATCGATTTCGACTCGAAGTACAAAATCTGGAGGTGTACCAGGCTTGACTGTTGGTCTGACCATGCCGTCAAGCACTGAATGTATTAGAGTCTCATCGAGATCTAATACTAAAATTTTTCTTCGAACTATGCCTAAAAATTAAAAAATCGTATAAAATTGTATTTCGATAAAAATTTTAATACTTAAACGATATCGAGATAAAGTTGATAAAGGTACCATTTCATATTTAATACTTTGATATTGAGCAGCCTACAAATTCACAAATCTTAAGAGTATATGTTTAAATTTTTAATTTACTTTTCGAGATACTTTTTTATAAGACACAAAAAAGAAATTATATATTTTAGTTATAATGATAACTAATTCTTTAATTAGCATAACAATACTATAGAAAAGTTGTCTTAACATCTGTACATTTCCAACTTAAATAACTTCAATTAAAATTTAATATTAAAACAAAATCATTGTATTACGACAAAATATTGAAGAATTAACAAAAATATTATTTAATTTATGTATCATAAATTATTAACAACTTAATATTTATTTCATTATTTAGAATATATGATTAAAAACTGTTTCAAGTAGAATTATATTTTTATTGAGTGAGTTTCGCGATTCCAGAGCAAAAGTAAAAGAAAAACAATGGAAGGCCTTAGAACCCAGAATTATCATAGAGATTCCAAATAATATATTTCCTTTATTTCCTGTAATGCAAAAGAATAAGAGCAAAATACATCCAGTATTTGACTTTAGAGCTTTAAATCATTATCTAGACGTTTATATCGGCGAAGCAATAGTCTGTAATGAAACCATACGAGAGTTGAGAAACAAAATGGCAATTTTAGATTTGTCTGATGAGTACATGCAAATCAGGGTCGATGAGAGTATGTGGAAGTACAATCATGCATTGTTAATGGAAGGCAATACGCATTGACAAGATTAGGTTTTGGAATCAGAGATCGTTAATTACTTGTTGGGCTTAAATGACTGAATAAAACAAGGAGCCAGTGCGTACATAGATTATATCTTTATCGATGAAGAAGTGGTTCCAGCTGAAGAAATAAAAGCCTGGTTAAGTAAATTTAATTTAATGACGAAAGAAATTGAACGTCCATCATCAATAAAAGCTCTAAGAATACTTGGCCTCTCAGTTTTTATTGCAGACAACGTATTAAAATGGAACCAAGCTAATGCCAATCGTTATGAATTCGAAGAGAAGATAATGGATAGACGAGAACTGTGTTCATTATGCGGTCAATTAACCGGAATTCTTCCCGTAGCAGGCTGGTTGCGCCCAGCGTGCTCATATCTCAAAAGATTAAGTGAAGGAGAATGGAACCAACCAATTGATACACAATCATTAGATAAAGTAAAATTGTTAATGAAGGAAGTCCAAAAGAACGATCCGGCTCATGGCACATGGAAAGCACTAATGGAAAACGGAAACATTTTATGGTGTGATGCCAGCTCTATTTCCATAGGAGCAGCTTTGGAAATCGATGCTGGTTTGAGAAAAGAAAGGATGTTATACACATTAATCTGTGCGAACTTGAGGCGATCGTCAAAGGCATAAATTAATGCATCAAATGTAATTTAAAGTTTCTAAAAATAATGTCGGATAACAAATCTATGGTAAGCTGGGTGCATAATGCCTTAACATTCGAGAGAAAGATTACAATGAAGGCTTCTTCAGAAATTTTAGTAAAAGAAGACTCAGCCTCATCAAAGAACTAATTACTGGATATAAATTAAAGCCGAAATAGAATACGTTCCAACAAATAAAAACAAATCCGATATTTTAATTAGAATTCCCTTTAATTGAATTACGAAACACACATGTAACACGGCGTTACTAGATTTGGGTGAAGATCCCATCAAGAACGCAACTAAACTACACTTATAAAGTCATTTCGGAGGAGACCGGTTGAAGTTCTTATTCGAGGAGTCAGGAATTAAATTATCTCAAAATGAATTAAAGGAAATTGTCGAGAAGTGTGACAAATGTCAATCAATAGACCCTCACCAGGTTAAGATCAGCAAAGGGCAATTAGAGGTAAAAGATTCTTCAAAACGATTAGCCATTGATGGGACGACATTACATCAAAGGAAGTTCTTAACAATCATAGATTGCGGGCCCTATCGATTTGCGATTTGGCGAGAAATACAAACTAAAGCGCAGACGAAATTTGCAAACAGTTGAAACAGGTTTTTTATGAAAGAGGACCTCCTGATGACTTCTGTTGGATAATTACTTATCATTAGATAAGAGAATTTTACTTTGTTGATAAAAAAAGTAGAGAATTAGAACTGAGTTTAGATCCGCTAATAGACCAGCATGCAACGGCATCGCCGAGAGGAATCATCGAACAATAAAGGCAGCAGTAACACGATCGGAATGCTCAGTGCAAGAAGCAATTTACTGGTATAATAATACACCAGTGAATGACTCTTTCAGACCCCCAATAAAAGGTATTTTCGCATATGATGTAAGACTTCGATTTAATGAAACGAAAGAAACGTTTCGACAGATAGACAATGGATTTCAAATTAGCGACAAGGTGTGGGTAAAACCTGCTCAAAATCATCCATTTACATCTCCATGGATAAGAGGAAGAATCATAAAGCTGATGTCTCCACATAACGTAATCGTCGATTACGGAAATGTTGCAATGCCGCGCCATATAGCCGATTTAAGGCACAGAAATGAAGATTCGTCAGAATCTTGGGGAGATGTATAATATAGAATAAATTAAATAAGAAAATAAAGTTGTTTAAACAATTAAATTGATTGTTAAAAACAGAATTTGAAAATAGTAGTTTCTTGCTGTTTATTATTATCATACACGGTTAATTTATTAAAAATAACGATAAAGATTTCAAAATAACTATTTAATCTTCATCCTCTTTGGAAAATCTCTTCCGTCTGTACTTGTAAAATGTAAACCTTGTTCTGTCATGATTTTTATCAAATAATCTGAAAAGCTCACCCAACTTAATATATTATGTTAATTACATGAGGCAACTCATAACCTTCGTAAATTGACATAGTATATGATACTCCATAAACGTATAAAAAAAGAAATGACTGTATGTTGATTTTAGAAATATTTTCTCTTTTGATGGCTTTGGTGATTTTACCTGAGTTGCAACAGATTCAAACTGCCTTTCCTTTCTACCCCATTTTTTTTAAAATTTGGTAGCGGTTCTCCGGTATACTAAAAATCCGAATATCAATAATTACCGTAAAACACTACAATTTACAAGATAAATGAATTATGTAGAAAAAAAGAAATAAATCAAAAGAAATGCTCCATAATAATTTATTGTGACAATTAACAACACTACTACTCTCTAATCACTGGTACACTCAACCCGTTTAAATCTGTTCTCGAAGGAAAAAGCACGAGTAAATTTTGACCACTTTCAGCTGATAAATCTGAATTATCTTCATATACTCTCATTGGCTCAATTTCCAGGATTAATTCGTCGTGTGAAACTTCATTTTCAATCAACCACCGAATAATTATTTCACATATACATTTGCATTTCTCTAATTTTGTACCGATTACTTCCACTAATATATCTGTAGTTTCCAGACTCATCTGAAATTTGTAAAATATTAATTGCGGTAGTAATCTGAAAGTTCAGTTCTATGAAAAGCTAGATATGTTTTTTTATAGGTTTTGTCTAGTATTTTCTGTGGATTTTAATCAGTTGTTATTCAGAACAATTGAGTAGACTTATTTTTTGTTCACCTTTGATTTGATTTTTCCTTTAGAATTTTATTTATCTTTATAATATTGCTTTTATTAATATATAAATCAATAAAATTATTATATTGATATAATAAATTACCAGCAGTTAAATTGCGGTCTGATACAAGAAATAATTTATTTATATATAACAGAGATTCTTAAACTTTTGTAATTCACGACCCCATTTATGATTGCGAGTTTCTTGACGACCCCATACAAATATAAAAGAAAAATAAATTTATATTTTTTTAAAATTCCTATAACATCTTCTAATTCATAGTAAATGTTATTCAAGTTATTACAATACTCTTAATAGAAATGCGGGTACAAACAATCTTTCCGAACTAGAAGATTTTATGATATATTTATCTACGATAATTGTTGTTTTATCTTTATAACAATAATTTTACAAGTTAAAAAACCTTTTCTGTTAAATTGTATTTTTATCTCTCGCGACCCCAGAATTTTGCTACGCGACCCATGGTTTAAGAAGCCCTGATATATAAAAGAAATACCCCTCAAAATAAGCCAGTTTTGACGCCCCGGGGACATTTCATCCAAAAATAGATATAATAAATAAACAAATTACAATATAATATTATATTGTAATTTATTATATTATATTTAATAACTGCGGAGGAAGAATGCCAAATCTAGTATATCTCACAGTGGTTAACATTGGCATTCAGTTTCGTTCCACGTTTTCTTTCCTATGAAAATGCCCCCGGCACTAGTTAGTAACCAAAAACCCTCTTAGATAATTGATTTTTATTGATTTAAAAGTGCAATTATTGATTTTAAAAATGCAAATATTTATTTTTAAGCGAAATTATTTTGACAAAAATATAGAGAATGACGTCGCCTATATATTTACTGACCACAAACCTCTCGTATCCCTTCAAGATTTTTCTGACGAAAAATTTAAATTAGAAACAATATATATTATTGCAACTGTTTTTGACATTTATGAACTGAATTTTCAATAAATAAATATTTTAAGTGCTAAAATGTAATTTAAAATTGATTTTTATCAAGAAAAGTTTGATTTATTGAGATTTTCAGTATTTTAGTATTTATTTAACCATGTGGTACCTTTAATGATATTTTTCTACCTAACTTAAGCAGCGGATCATCGGAAGTTAAAAGGTAAAAAATAGTACATTATTAACCATGAATTTAGACCAACCTTAGTCAAATTACAGTTTGTTAATGGTGGGTAAGAAATAACCGACCCATCGGAATCCTCTACAACACCCTGCTTGTTATTGATATCAATCATATAAAGGTATTGATGGATTCCGGATATATTGCCACGTTTTTTTGATTTTCGTTCAAGTTCGGCTTCTTTTAATAATCTTTCGAATAATACTTTTCCAGTTTCCTCTTTAAGATTGTTCATCATTTGTATCTAAAATTTCAAAACGTCGGTTAAAATGGGCAAATCTTACTGGTATTCTACTCGAAATTCATTTAAAGAAAACGAAAGTTTAGAAATTCATTTTCAAAAACTTCTTTTTGAATATGAAAATTTTTAGATAAAGCAAATAAATTAATTAAATTTGATGTTGGGGTTTCACAATTTTACAAAAAAATATAATAATTTGGCACGAAATAGGAAAATAAAATAACTAAAATCATAAATAATATTTTCCGGATGAAAATGTGTATTGACGAAACGATTATGAAAATAATTATATAAATTAAATTTGGCGCCCTTAAAAAAAGTTAATAAGAAAATAAAAATCAATTAATTAAAATAAAAATAAACAAATATATTTTATTATTCAACTAGGGAGAAAACCTCCAAGTCTAATTATAAGAGTCTTTAATTTTACATCTTCTAGGGGTAGAAATAACAGTAAATTGTGACTATTGGTCTCCGAGGGATCTGATGAAAATTTCAGAAAATAAAAACGAAATTTGTGGAAATCTAATTAGTTGTTGAGATATCTCCTATATAAGATCTCAAATCAACAACGCCACAATATTGGGGGCAGAAACTAGGCGTTATATTAAAAAAAGGGAAAGGAATATATTTTAAAAATAAAGAGGTTGAAAAGAAAAAGGGGGAAATCAAACAAGCTCGTAAAAGAATCTATTTTCAACTGTGTTTAGTAACACTTGAATCAGTTTCCCACCGGGATCCCTACCCTTGGATCAAGTATAAGCTTGTAAGTTGTGAAAGTTTTGCATCAATAAAAATTATTTGTGTGTTGAGTTACCTCTTTGGAGTTTAAAGAGCACATGGACAAAAATTTAGTAATATAGTAATTGTGTTGCTTATTTAAAAGAAGTACAATTTTAAAAAATCTATGAAAATAGTCTGATTTTTATAATAATTGATGGTTGAATTATTTTCCAAAAAATTATTCGATCTTTTTAAAATATGAATTTTACGAAAAATTATAAATGAATTTTCTTGTAACAATCAATTTTCTAAATACTTATTAAAGAAATATTATTGTATTTTGCTTAGGGTTTCAATAAAAAATATAAAATCACCATTTCTTTTTTAATACACCCCATGGATTATCTAAAATTGAATAGTCCTGCTACTGGACCTTGTACACTTATTGATGTGTATAGTTTATTAGACTTTATAATCAAGTATGAAGGGTTGTTAGAGAACTATAAATGAATTACAAGCAAAATGTCTAAAAAATGTGGAATTCTAAGTAAACAAACGAGTAAATCGAAATTGCAAATAGGTACGAGGTTCTAGTATCCCGGTGTCACACAAGACACAAAACAATATTTAATTTGATTGTCTATATGAAATTATTAGTTAAGTGTGAAAAACAATTGGAATTTTAATATCCAAATATTAAACGGTACCAACAAACCAAATCGTTAAAGTATCCGAATTAAAAATGGGCCAGTAATGAAATTTCGTCCAAAACCGAATGGACAATCAATTTTAATGTGCATATTGAAATTCAATACGTATCAATCATGTAAATACTAATAAAAGAGTTTTACAAACGCACCATTGTAAATATAATTTTTAAGATCTATTCCGGCGTTCTGACTTTTTAAATTTTTCCTTTTTATCTTAATATAAACTACAAAATAAATTTATTTAAAAAATTGACAATTTGGATTATTATTTGAAATTTTATCGATCGTCAATTAAAATAACTAAAATCAATTTATAAAAAATTCAAAAATTTTGATTATTATGTAAAAATTTATTGATCAAAGGGAAAATCAATTTAAACTCATTTTGAAACAAAATACATATTGAAATCGAATATGTATCAATCATATAAATACTAATAAAATAGTTTTACAAATGCACCATTGTAAACATAATTTTTAAGATCTATTCCGGCGTTCTGACTTTTTAAATTTACGTTATTTATAATTTTTTCTTTTTGCCCTACAAAATAAATCTATTAAAATAATTGACAATTGGGATTATTATTTAAAATTTTATCGACCGTCAATTAAAATAACTAAAGTCAATTTATAAAAAATTCAATAACTTTTATTATATAAAAATTTATTGATCAAACCAGAGAAAATCAATTTAAACTCATTTTGAAACAAAAACCTCAACAATGGATCATAAACATTCTGACGTGAGAATAATGATGCAATTTCGATGGGAATTCCTCAGAAAACAAGAATTGATCAAAGGAGTAGTAAAATAGATGCATATCATTATTTATCATTTTAGGCTGAGAGAAAATAATGCCTTATTGTTAGTTTAAAATTGATTTGGAAAAGGAAACAACAAATTAATAAAGAATATTAATTATATCGATATTCAAATCTATAGAAAATTGCCTTGAAAATGTTCATGGAACAAATAAAGTTGTTATTAATTAATATAAAGAAAATTTAATAAATGTAATTAATATCATTAAATCGATATAAAATATTTAGATATTTTCATATTATATCTAATATATTGTATAATATTCATTGAAATTATTTATAGAAATTAATTATTGATTTAATATTAGAAATTTATAATCTTTTAATGAACTATAAGTAAAGGTTTTACAATTATAAATCACTTACATTGAAAGCTTCTGATGATTTTGGTGAATAAATCAGGGGAAATTTAATATTAGATAGATCATGAACACCAATTGTGGCTAATTTCCGATTTTCACAATCTGTTTTGTGAAGTTGCTCTTGAAATTTAATAAATTTTTTCAATTTTTCAGAAGTAAATGACAATTTTTTTACAATAAAATATACAACTTGAGATTTCATTAAATTCCCTCTATTTTTTAAAATAACTTTATGGACTGGATTGTCAGCAGTGATTGTCACTCGTTTATCAAATTCTTGAGTCGATGACGATTCACTTTTTTTATTATTGGAATTTCGTTTTGGCTGTTTATTCACATCCAATTTTTTTAAATATTCTATAAGAGCTTTGTAAAGATTATCATTTATAAGCTTTTTCAATTGTGTCTTTTCATTTTTCAATGGATTATTTTGTAATTGCAATTGCTTTAATTTCGGAAGTTGTCCTAATTTCGGTAAAACATGATCTATCAGATTATTTTCCAAATTTAAATTTTTTAGAACTTTGAGCTGAATTATTTCATTGGGTATATCTACAATATCATTGTTCGATAAGTCTAAAACCATTAATTGATTCAAAATCAGCATATCATTCGGCACGCATGAAATATTATTATGATCTAAAAATAATTCTTGCAATCCAATAAGGCCATTGAATGAAATGATTTCTTTGATTTGGTTATTACGAAGATTTAAAGTACGCAACTTAGATAAATTCTTAAAAATTCCTGGCATAGAAGATATTTTATTGCAAGACAAATCCAAATAAATTAAATTAATTAACAACGATAATTCTTGTGGAATTTCAGTTATACAATTTTCGATGATCGATAACTGTGCCAAATTAGATAAATAAGATATTTTAGGCGATATATATAAAAGACCTAATTTAGACAGCTTCAAATAGTTAAGTTGCTTTCCAATTTCAAAAAGACGATCACCAATCGTTCCACCATTTTTTGAGACTTTTTCAGCAATATTTTCTCCCGTTAAAGTTAATTCATGTTTAGATTCTAGTAAATTAATTTGATTTTCTTCCCATTCAGATAGAGACATACTTCAGAATAAAAACAGATAATCTAACTAACGTAAATAAGTTGAGGTTGAATAAATTTTTTATTATTATTTAAACAAGAATATAAATCAATTGATATTGAGCATAGATGATTTCATGTAAATTTGAAACATTATTTTGGTTAATTATTACTATTAACTCTTTATTATTAACATATAATCAAAATATAATTATCTATTTAACTTAATGCTATTTATAAAAATTTTAAAATTATATTATTTAAATAGGTCAATAATAGTTATAAAATATAAATGAAAATTTGTATGGTAATTATAAATTTAAACTCAAAATAATATTTGGCGAGTGTAAGAAGATTAAAATAACAATATGTATAAAAGAGTTTTTTTCATGAAAGGTAAACTATATATATATATTGTTGGGCCAGAACACAAACGGCCTTGACAATTGTTTGAATGTATTAGTTATATAACATGAAAACCCAGAACCAAGATAACTTAAAATACAACATCAACTAAACACCCAAAAATTTGAGGGAAAATAAATAATTATAAAATTAAGAAAGACAAGAATATTTGACCGAAAATCAACAATTTATATAAATGTAAAAAATTAATAAATTAAACTAATTAAAATAAAATATTTTTTGGTGAAGAAATTCATTTAAAAAATTTAAGAAATAATTGTCGATTTAAATTAAGAAAATAATAAAAATTAGGTTTAAATAACGCAGATAAGTTCAAGGTTAAATTTGAATTGGTTGGTGTGTGAGGGCCGTATGATTACGTTTATGTGATTGAGTTTTAAGATATTAGCTTAAAATTGTATGTAGCAGAATTATTTTTATTGCCTACAGCTGTCATCCACCACAAGGAAGAAAAATATTACACAATTTAACAGTACCGTGTAAGAGCTGTTCATCTGCAACTGACCTGTGACCATGAAGGTTTACCCGTAATAGACGGTGAGCACGTGCATAAAATTAGCATGATATAATGGTAACGGGAAGATCGGGTGCGAGTCTTTTTGGTCATTACTCTTTAATCATTGCCAGAAAATTCGACTTAAATTTACATTTACACAACGGCTAAAATTTCATTAACACAGAGAAGTCTAGTTGGCGCTCATTATATACAATATGAACACAAATAGATCCTAAGGTCAAAGAAAAGCAAAAATTAGTTGGGAAATCACGAAATTGTTGCAACCATTAAAATAAATAACCGTCGGAAAAAGATTAATCCGAACCATCAAAATCTTGTAAAATGAAAAATTTAAATAATGTTCAAAAGCTTGATAAATTGTTGGGTTAAGAGGTAAAATAAGGTCAGGACACTACGAAACTTTTCGGAAATAATATTTTTCAAAATTGTAAAATAAGGGCGAAAATCTGCTCAATTTTTCCGAAATAATTAAAATATTTTAGTAAAATTGAGAAATAAGAGCATATCCTTGCTCAAAATTTTGTAATATACAAGAATAATGATAGTAAAGGTAATTCAACGACAGAAACTGGACCAAAGAGTTACGTTTCTTTAGATTACCCGCCCTAAAATTAATAATTGTTGTCAAGTTATATATGTTAAGACTAAGTCCTTTAATAAAAACTTCTAAGTCAGAACCAAATGCCGCAATTACCATTAATTCATTGGGAAAATTAATAAAAATGAGATATCAAAGAAAAAACTTTATAAAACAGACCGAAATAAATAAGACCCTTGGCAATCAATAGGAGTTCCATTTTAAATATAAAACAGAAATTTTTGATATTTTTTATCCACAATTAATTTTGGCAGAAATTGTGACCAATTGTTTACTTCTACTAAGAATAATTATTACAAAATTTGAAGAATTAAAAACACATTTTAATACTGATATCCATTATTTATAAATAAATTAATAGAAAAACTAAATGACATAGAATATCACAAATATGATAAATGATATGATAGAATGATAATGGTAATCATAGATATACGTAATAATTAACAATAATAAGAATAATAACGATGATAATAGAAAACCATTAAGAAGGTAGAGGAGCAATTCTAATAGTGACAACAATAAGAACAATTATATAGATAGCAAGCCCAATGATCATATCAGTAGACCTAATAACGGAAACTAGAATATAAAGTCGGGATAAAAGAAAGAATACAAATAGTAACAATAGTGATAATTTATACCACAAAAAATTATAATTGGAGATTTGGATTGAATTGATTAACATTAGCATGAGATGATAGAAGAATGGGACCTTAAAATCAAAGCTCGTTGGACCCAGGGATCATTCGGTCAATTATGGCATTAGAATTATTTCTGGTACCCTATAGATTAGGTCATTGAACAGAGCCGGATAGAGTTCACCCATTTTCCCAATAAGAATCTGCGTATTTTTAAGAATAAATATTAAACATAAAAATAAAATATTTAAGGATTATAACCAAAATGTTGTAAATTAATAGTTAATTCAATATCAACAGTAATTGTAATTGAATTTGTAAATCAATGAGTAAATCATTTATTGTAAGTTTACACCAAATAATTATTTAATTAATTTTTAAGATTTGAAGCAGTAAATCAATAAAATTATCCTGCATTAATTGCATTGGTTAATTTTGATTTTTATCAATTGGAACCACACGAGAAAATAGTAAGTATATTTTAATATAGATAAGTATATTGTTTTATTAATGTTGTGATTTTATTAATTGTAAAAAAATAATTAATTTAACTCAAGTTTCAAATGTTTTGCTATATTATCATCGATTTTATTTTCCAATTTACGTTTCACTCTCAAATTTAAATTATGATTTTTTAAAGGATTTGAATTACTTTTTTCTTTTTTATTTGTTGATTCTAATTTTGATAAAACATTATTTTCTCTACAATTTACAAAAGCAAATAATTTTTCTTTTGTTCTAATCCAATATGCAACTGTGTTTTTAGTTGTGTTTAAATGAGAAGCAATTTCAGTAATGCTTTTGCCGTTTTCATAACTTTTTAATGCTTCTAGCTTTTCTCTGTTTGAAAATATTTCATTTCCTAATTCTTTTGCATTCAAAGTTTCTAATAATTTTTCTTTAGTTCTAATCCAATATGCAACTGTGTTTTTAGTTGTATTTAAAGTAGAAGCAATTTCAGCAAAGCTTTCACCGGTTTCATGTCTTTTTATTGCCTCTAGCTTTTCACTGCATGAAAAGATTTTCTTATTTATTAATTCTTTTTCATTCAATGTTTCTAATAATTGTTCTTTAGTCCTAATCCAATACGTAATTTTATTTCTAGCTGTATTTAAATGAGAAGCAATTTCAGCAATGCTTTCACCGTTTTCGTATCTTTTTAATGCTTGTCGCTTTTCACTGTTTGAAAATGTTTTATTTTCTAATTCTTTTGCATTCAATGTTTCTAATAATTTTTCTTTCGTCTTTATCCAATATGCAACTGTGTTTCCAGTTGTGTTTAAATAAAAAGCAATTTCATCAATGCTTTCACCGTTTTCATATTTTTTAATGGCCTCAAGTTTTCTAATTACATTTTTTTTGCTTTGTTCAATGTTTTCTTTATTTTGGATCCAATTGAAAACGTATTTTGTAGTGGTATTAAATGTTTTCGCAATCTCCGAAATAGGTATATTATTTTTATACATTTCTATGGCTTGCTCTTTCTGCTCAAAAGTGAACTGGGGACGGGTCTTTAGTGAATTTGATAAGTTTTGCAAATAGTCTCTATTACTGAGCCACTTTCTAAAAGTAGTTTTATGAATGTTATACATTATTGCTATTTCTTTCACTGATTTACCTTCATCATACATTTCAATTGCTTTAAGCTTATCTTCAAGTGTATGTTTGGCTTTTGGCTTGGAAGAATCAGAATTCTTTTCACAATAGTTTTTATTTCCAATCCATGAATTAAGAGTTTCAAAACAAATATTGTAAATTGAAATAATTTCTTCTAAATATTTTCCTTCTTCATGCATTTTTATGGCGTTTAATTTTTCCTTGTTGGTATGTTTGATTTTAGGCAAAGAATTATCAGTTACATTTGTGTAATAACTTTTATTTTTAATCCATTTATAAATAGTTGGTAAAGTCACATTATAAATTGAAGCAATCTCTCGATGGGATTTCCCTTCTTCTAACATTTTAACTGCTTCTAATTTGTCAGAAACCTTTACACCTCTACTCCAAGGTTGTCTGATTGCATTTATATTCCCTACTTGATCAGATCCTAATAGCTGGTTTGAATCATTTGTCGTATTCATCATTGTAATTAGTTTTAAGTTATTATTTCTTCTATAAATGCTTATTGAAAGCATTTCATATAATTATATATTTTCTTAAGTTTTTATTGATTAATTTATTTTAATAATAATATTTGATTTTTTAAAAATTTTATTTTATTATTTATTTATTAAAATACGAATCGAATTTAATAAATAAATTAATTTTAATAATACAATTTTATCGTATTATACGATAAAAATAATTGTTAATTTTAATATTTTAAATTTTGATTCCACATATTTATTGATTTTAACGATTTCAATGCCTAATGTTTTTGTGACAGAAAATTAAAATTTTTAAAACCTTCTGAATATGAGATTTTATGGGTTTTTATTAAGTAGACTATTACTTCTAACACTAAAAATTTATCTATTATTTGAACAATTTTTAATAATACCTTTCATTAAATTTTTCACTTTCTTGAAATTCGGATCCCCTTCTTGTTTGAAACTTATATTTTTCCAAAAAATTCCCGCCTGTGGTATTCACCGTATTATTTATATATTTTATTCGTGATTTAGAAAAATTTAATGAAGGAACTCGGGTAATGACCAATTCCAATGGTAAAAACGGTGAAGAATGAAACAATGAATAATCTGTAGCACGTCTCCTAAGTTCATTATGATAAGAATATGGAGATCGTTCAGAGACTATTTGTTGGTTGGATGAAAAGTCTAATCAACTTTGATGATTCTTCTCTTGAAAACTTGAGAGATGTTCCGCAAGGAACAAATTTGACTATAATACTTGATGAAAATGACAACCCAAAACCAGGAGAAGAACCAATAAATCGTGTTTATAAAGCGGCTTTAAAACATGATATTACATATCGCCAAGATATTCGTTCAAGACAAAAATCTGACATTGATTTGATTCAAGACCTTAATGAAATAAATAACTCAACATTTGGTGAAAGATTTTCAAGAGCAATAGCAAAAACAACAATAAAGGCAAAGATAGTTCTTGGAAGAGAGATGTAAATTAATGAAATATTAAATGGGCAGAGTTCGACGGTGTTAGCAAATGAATTGCATGTAGAATATAGCAACAACAACAAATATTTAAAAGTTAAAATCTTAAAAAAAAAGATATTTGATCTGTGGTTTTAATTGAAACAAAAGCACTCATCTTATTTTCTCAAGTAAGAATTTATGTTTTAGATTTTGTATTTAAAGCTCTAAGAAAATCAGCTGTAGGATCATTTTTCACTAATAATTCTTCAACTAAACCACTACCGTCATATTCGTCACCAAAAATTTCATCGTCTGTAGTTCGATATATGGTTTCAAAAAAATACCATTGCCTTTTGCAAGTTTTTTTATTTTTAAATTCAAATTCAATAACCATTTTATATAAATAAAAATGAGTAGCGATACTAAATTTATAAACAAATTAAATACTGTTGTTGAATCTAACACTTCAAAAGGTATAAGTTATAATTTAAAAAAGCATATATCACAAAAAAATCAGGAAATAAAACAAGGAAGAATTTTACTCTGGGCGGCTTTATTACATTTAATTTTTTGAAGCATAATAGCTGCAGCAGTTGCAACAGATAGTATTACAAATGCTGTTAAAAATAAAAAAGAATCAAACAAAACTGATGCAGAAACTAAGTTTATAGAGTCTAAAATGGGTTCAAATTAGTACTAGACACGAGTCAATCAAAAGCAATTACAAAATATTCACACGATCTTGGAGGACACGATGAAAAATAAAAAACTTTAAGGAAAAAAGAGATTGAAATGATATCAAGTGGTAATGGAATATTCGTAAATCTATTCATAAAAAATGATGGAAATACTTCCAATATAGAATAATAATTTTACAAAATTCAATCATAATGTGGTTTTGCCAAATTCATTTCGAATGTTGATTAATGAAGAATCAGGATGTGGAAAAAGTGTTTTTTTGTTTTAGATGTTGCTGTATTCAAATTTTTAGATTACAATAATTTAATAATTTTTTGTAAAACAATTCATCAATTAGACTTTCAATTATTATATCATGGTTTTAAAAACCACTTGTCTAAAGCAACTATATTAAATATCTTTAAAATCAGTACAAAATATCTCGTGGCATGAAAATTTCAGACTGTGTGAATATTTTACTAAATAAAATGATATTAATGTAACAATGAGCAATAAATTTTCATATATAATATCCTGTGAAGAATTAAACAAAACCTAAAAGAATTTAATTCTATTTGATGATTGCATGAATGATAGAAACCAAAAAATAATGGAGTCTTATTTCACGTGTGGTTAACACACAAATTGTTGTTGAATTTACCATTTTCAAAATTAATTTGATTTGCCACGAAGATTGTTTAGAAGAAATTCTAGTTCTGAATAAGCGTAATAGAGATAATATTTATAATGACTTATTTTTAACTCTAATAGAAAAATCCGAATTATATAAATTTAAAAAATTTGGAGTATTCGATATAATTAGATTACACTAAATACAAATTACAAAGAAATAAATCAAAAATATTATAGAAAATAGGTAAAGCCAAAATTGGTAAAAATGGATCAATATTCAACGGTAATAGTTTCAAACCGTAATGATTTTTATTCTAATAGTTATAAATTTCAATCAAAAAAATAGAAAAAGCAAATGAATTATAGAATGAAAATATATGTAATAGCAATAAAATCTTTCAAATAAACTATTTTCAAAACCAAAGTCTACAACAACAAATAATAGATGCTATAAATGCTGAAAAATCAATAATACAAACTCCAAACATGAGGATTTTTATATTAAATGTAAATCTAGCTTCTTTTCCCGGAGCATTCAATTTACGTATATTAGTAGAAACCGTTCTTTTTGAATGTGATTTAAGCAAAAGAGAATTAAGTATGAATAACTATAAATTTATCCTAACACTTAAAAATAATGAATTTTCAATTTTCAATTTAAAAGATAAAAAATATAAACTAACTCCCGAATTGTTATTATGTATTAAAAGAAATGATTTTAAAAATTATGGTACATTACAAGTAGGTAAAGAAACAATTCTCCTTTTCGTAATTTTCTTTTTAAATAAAAATTAACCTAATTTATTATTTTGTATTAGTTTTAATAACCTTTGTAAATAGCTCAATATTCAAATTTAAATATTAATAGTTTAGATGATATTCAACTTCTAATTAGAAAATATACTGATTTGTATGTTGTAAATTAATTTACGCCTTTATTTCTAAGAGTATGTTATTAACTTTTTTATTTCTTATTAAATTTTAATTAATTTTTACAAAAAGGTTATTAAATCGTATTATTTTCAAACATAATATATTAATAAATTTCACTTTAGTGCCATGTATTTAAATTCAGAATAAATATAGCGGTTAAATAATTGTAATTTATTAAGTAAATTAAATTTAATAATAAATTCCAGTAATAATTAATATCCTTTATTTTATTTAACGCATTTCCTTTTTAAAACACGTGTTATTAATTAACCAATACAAATATTAAACATGCAGTCTCTGCTTCTAAAATTATCAGAAATCCAAGTGAACCCAGATATTTATGATATCTATTTAAATTGGATTAATTATCTAATTAGATCGTAGAATTGTGTGACGAATAATTTTCAATCACTGTCACCGAGATTAGGAAATTCACAAGTGTATGTCGCATGTGTTGCAATGGATTGATAAATGTTTTTTTTGTAACTGATTCAGAAGAATAAATAACATTTTATTATTCTTAAATTTGATAATCGAATGTGAAATTTTAGATAGTTTGATGAACAATAAAAATACAAAACCGGTAAATTATGACAAAACAAGGCTCCGTACTAATCGAACTAAGTCGAATTCATATCACCAAGACAGCGATTCGAGTGCTAAATCACCGAATTCTACAAGTTTGACGTCGGATGAGAGGGATTGCGTTTTCGTTAGAGATTCGTATGGATACGGATTTAAAATCACCGGAAATGCTCCGGTTAAGGTTCAAGCAGTCAGAATTAGTAAGTTTAAAATTCAATTTACCCATTAAATAAATTTAAATAAATCGTTAATCCTTGTTACTTTCATTTATTATTTATTTGTTATTATTTATTTTTACTTTATTATTTTTTTAATTATAACTTATTTATTATAACTTATTTATTATTTTTATTTATTACTATTTTTATTTAATATTATTTATTTATTTATCATTGTTTATTTTTTACATTATTTTTTTCAATTATTACTTTTATTTATTATCATTTATTTATTTATTATTATTTTTATTTATCATTATTTATTTTTTACATTATTTTTTTTATTTATTATTTATTTTTTACATTATTTTTAAAATTATTTCTTATAATTTCTTATAATTTCTTATTTTTATTTCTTATTTATTTCTTATTATTTTGATTTTTATTTATCATTATTTTTTTCTTATTTTTTTCTTAGTATTTTTATTTCTTCTTATTTATTATTTTTTTTTCATTATTTTTATTTATCATTATTTATTTTTACATTATTATTTTTTAAAAATTATTTCTTTTATTTATTATTATTTTTAATTATCATTATTTATTTTTTACATTATTTTTTTAATTATTACTTTTATTATCATTTATTATTTTTATTTATCATTATTTTTTTATTTCTTATTTTTTTATTAGTATTTTTATTTCTTATTATTTCTTTTTTTTTCATTATTTTTATTAATCATTATTTATTTTTACATTATTATTTTTTAAAAATTGTTTCTTTTATTTATTATTATTTTTATTTATTATTTATTTTTTACATTATTTTTTTTTAATTATTACTTTTATTATTATTTATTATTTTTATTTATTATTATTATTTCTTATTTATTTTTTATTATTTTTATTTATCATTATTTATTTTTTACATTATTTTTTTAATTATTTATTATTATTTATATTTTTTTTTCATTATTTTTATTTATCATTATTTATTTTTACATTATTATTTTTTAAAAATTATTGCTTTTCTTATTATTTCTTATTTATTTCTTATTATTTTTATTTATCATTATTTATTTTTGCATTATTTTTTAAAATTATTTCTTATCATTTCTTATTTTTATTTCTTATTATTTATTTCTTATTTATTTATTTCTTATTTTTATTTTTATTTATCATTATTTATTATTTTTTTAAATTATTTCTTTTATTTCTTATCATTTATTACTAATTTTATTTATTATTATTTATTAATATTTTACTATATTATTTTTTTAAATTATTGCTTTATTTATTGTTATTTATTTTTCATTACTTTTAATTATTATAACTTTTATTTATTAATACTTTTATCAATGTTATCTATACTGAAAAAAATTGAATAAGAATTTTAACATAAATAAATGATCTTTTTTGTTCAATTTTATAATATCAAAAAACGTTTAAAATGAGGAATAATAAAATGAGGAATGTTTGAAAACATTGAAAAATGCAGGTGTAACCAACATTGGAAACATCTTTTTCTAAAATTAACCAATTACCGACATTGAAGTTTTATTTTTTTTAATTAGTTCTTCGCGTGCAGTTCGATTTGTTGTAGTTCTCTATGGTGCAAATTCCGAAAGTTACTAATGTTGCGGTTGTATCAATTGAGACAAAAATGCACAAATAACTGAGAAAAACGATAAAAATGCATAATTTAACAAAATTCAAAAATAATCGAAAATGAAAAATTTAATTAAAAAAAATTATAAAAAAAGTTCTGAGTAGGTAGCAAATGATAAGAAGAATATGAATATTATAATATTAAATCGGTTTGGGATCCCTAGCAGATGACATGTAAGAAATAGAAACAAATGAATGAATTAATTAATTTATGAAAACAAATCAATTTCATAATAAAAAAAATCCCCGAGCTTGACAGTCATTAAGAAAAGATTAATAGAGTTAAAATTTTAAGGAAAAGGAACCAGAGAAGAATTTTTTTCAGCGTTCAATCAAATTTGTTTTCTATCTGAGACGATTTCATTATGAGTCACTTGTCCCCAGTATCAAGCAAAATATTTTATTGCGTCAATGGAAATTGTAACACTTGTGATTTTGTGGTGCAAATAAAACTTATTGTGTTGAGTTTCTTATTCTGATCAAGAACACGATAAGTTGAAATTTATGCTTCTGTCTTGCCGAATAATAATAATAAGTCAACAACAAAACTAACACAAATGATTGCTTTTTAAAATACTAATAAAATCTACATAAATTATAACCAACATATTTATATGTTTTTTAAACTGATTGACTTCATATAAAAGCCAATTTAAAAATTAAAATACATTAACTGGTAAAATGAATGAAAACTGATGATAACAAATTGGTTTCTTTACTCTTTTTTTTATTTTTTATTATATTTATTATATTTACTCAAGTTTCTTTACTCGAATGAATTATGTTTTAATATTTGAAAATGCTAAAAATCTACTAAAAGAAATATAATAAAATTTAAATTAAATATTGTTGTTTTTATTTTGTTTACATTAATTTCCTCATAAAATTTGAAGACACTCACAAAACCATCCATGGTTTTAATTTAAGGTTTTTTGCAAAGATTAAAATACAAAATAACCTGATACCTTTTTTGCTACAGTACTCAATACAAATCCTGCAAATAACATAATCACGAATTTTATTTGAAGAAAATTGTTTTAGTAACAGAGATATTCAATTTGTATTTGTTTTTACGAATATTTTATTTATGAATCTTTGATTACGCAACTTATTCTTTACAAAGTGAAAATTTTCTGTGCTGAAATAATCATAGTTGTACTTATTCGCACTTCCATTCTTATTCATCGTTTTTCCAAATTTTTATCCTTCCTGACCTTGATATGTCACTTGCTTTACACAGTTTGAGGACTGGGTGGAATATTTTCATGGAATATTTAGATATCCGATTTTCTATAAAAAAAATTCTCTTATCTATAATTAATTGACATGCAGCAGTTGCCATATTTCTAATCATATAAAATTACAAAAGGAATAGTAAACAAGATTAAATTTGACTGAATTATTTATTCATTCCTTTGAAAAAGAATTACTATTTTATAATTTTAATTTTCTAAATTTATTAATTTTTCATTCCTAAAAGTAAGAGTTTGATAGATTGTTGTTGTATAATGGATTATTATTAGGCAACATTGGATTTTACAAAGAAAAACATAAATTCACGATAAAACTTTTGCAAGTGTTGTCTAATAATAAATGTTAAAATTATTTATTTAATTCAAATAAAAATAATACAAATTAATACATGAAAACTTTTGTCTGCATATAAAAGAAAAAGAGTGATCACTCTTGCATAATTTTCTATAGGACTGAAATTACGCAATTACTCAATTATTTTCTGTTATTAAAAGCACATGAGCCGAATGTTTTCCAGATAAATTTTCCAAACAATGTTGAAACACGAAAAGCAATTTTAACGACTAAATTAAAAAATTGTATATATTATTCGTGATATATAGTGATATTAGTTAATAAATTCTAAGTTAAATCATAGCAGTGTTAAAGAATTAAATTTTAATAATGAGTATTTTTATAATAATTTTTATAATGAGTATTATTATTATTATTATTATTATTATTATTATTATTATTATTATTATTATTATTATTATTATTATTATTTTTATTATTGTAATTATTATTATTATTATTATTATTATTTTTATTATTATTATTATTATTATTATTATTATTATTATTATTATTATTATTTTTATTATTATTAATCATCCCTATCAATCTTAATTTGCATATAAATCTAAAAATTTTCATCTTTTAAAACTGATTAAATTTCTAAAGTTTTTCGTTCAACTAAATTCTTCTCTAATATGAGTTAATAATTATTTAATTTAATATTTTATAGAATTTAATATTATTAACTATAAATATATATTTTATATAAATATGTTTGTTTTTTAGAAACTGTGTAAATTTTTTAACGATTATAAAATTTGCGTAAACATTAAATTCCACATAAAATTGTAGATTATCGAATAGCTAGGGGAAAAAATAAATTTCCCATATGTTGATGATTATCAATTTCGATTTCTCTGTGAAATCGGTAAATATCGATGATTTTAGTTTTATTCTACTGGAAATTTTATTATTCTACTAACATTGAAAATAATTTACTTCAGTTAATATTTCCATATTTTATTGATTTCACACAATTAAGTACCAGTGCTCTTTTTCGGACAGAAGTGCAATATTTAATTTATAATTTAATTTCAAGATGTTCTAATTTAGATTAAACATTTTTAGTTTAGTCTTTTCCAAAATTTCATTCGTCTGTAGGTCTACTTTAATATTAACAGAAAAATCAATAATTAGATCCGGATCGAACTCCATAAACATTATTTATTTAATTAAAAACTATATGAATGACATTATACGTGTTTTATTGGAATTAACACATTTACACTTTTGATATATTTTCATTTATGATTTCATTGATTTTCATTAAGTTATCGACTTATATATATATATAGATTTGTGTTGAATTAAAAAAATTATCGTAAGTTAGCGAATTGTTTTAATCAATCCATTGCCCAGTTTCGATTCGGTCAGTTCATCAAGAGTTTATTTAAAACAAAATTTTGACTTAATAAATAAATTGTTCCTTAATAATTTTAATACTTCCTAATCTATCTATACCAGGAGTGAGCAAACTTTTCGTGACGCTCCAACTTTTTTCCACAGTATTACTTGGCCCCTTCCCATTTCTTGCATGATTTTTATCAATGTTTTGTATTATTAACGGTATAACTCAATAAAACAAAATCTTAATTGATTTAATGACGTTTGAGCGGATTAAACATATTTTTGAAATACTGACATCTACAAACATACAGGTAAAAGTTAATTATTATAAATGAAATAGTTCGTGTAAATAAAAATCGAAAAAAACCATTGTACCTATTTATTAGAAATACATATTAAAATATTTTTATTTTTTTTACACAAAACATTAATTTTTACAATTATTTTTAATTATGGTTTGTGCATCACTAATCTATAGTTTAAAACAAAAAACACTTGTTTGTGTGTCTGTATCTCTGTCACAAGGCCTCATTCCAAACGATGAACACTATTGATGTGACATATACACATTTTATTCTGGCTGTCATTTATAGGTCAAATACGCTATTTTAATTTCAAGTTTTTTGTTGAATTTGTCAGACTTCTGCTTCTCTCATGGAATGTCAAAGACGAAGGATCCCTCAAAAGGTTTGAAGTATTGTATATAGCCAAGTATTGAGATAAATTCGTAATAACATTATTGGATGCAGTGCTTTATAATTTTTTTGAATCCATAGTCAAAAATCAAATTATAATTAAGTTTTATTGATTCAAATATTAATCTCCTAGATAATATTATTTAAACAAAATCTTTTGTGTAAAATCTTTCATTTTAATGTATAAATAAGGAATTCAACAAACCACATCAAACAAACACTTACGTTCACTTAATCTTTACTTAAATTTTTAATAATATTAATTTATTTTATTGATCCCTTTAATTAATTAACTAAATCACATTCACACAAACAAAATGAATAAAATTAATTATAACAAATAAAAAATGAATTGGAATATATTTTGAGCAAAGCCGAATAATAAAGTATGTACTCTAAGAATCACAAAACATTTGCAATGAAATTAAATAGAAGAAAGAGCCAATCCAACATATGTATTAAACTACAATATGTTTCGGCAGACTACTATAATTACTATAATTACATTTTAGAAACAAAACCGAAAACGATAAAAAATTTTAAGACTATCTGAAAGAAGGGATTCTTTTTCAAACTCTTGTGATTACTGCAGTGTTAAATTTAATGAAACAATAATATTTGCAAACGTACTTTTATTTTTTGACTTAGAGAAACCTGAACTGGAATATTTGTTTGCATATATACAATTTAAAATGAAACATGTTGATAAATCGATATAGTTATAATTCATTCTGTTGGGTTTTAATAAATAAAATAATAATTTTCGATAATTCTGACTCCACGTGCTTGATAAAAATAAGACACAATACTTCCAATGTATATTTGAATTTATCATAAATTACACACCAAAATTATTACAGCAAACAACAATATGCGTTATGATCACCTGATAAGTCCCGATGCCAGCGTTTGGCTTCGTGCACTTTTTTTTTACAACAATAACCTTTAATATTTTTATCCTGCTTAGACTTTACTAAAGAATCATTTTTAATGTCCCTGATTCCATAATTTAATAAATTTCTTTTCTCCACAATATCCCATTCTCAAATTGTCCAGGTCTCTATATGAAGCAAAATGTCGATTGTTTATAAGTTTGAGTTCTTTTATATAGTTGGAATATTCACATTGTTGAATGGTGTTTTAACTAAGTCATCTCTATTTAACAATCTTTGCCTCGTGGTAGTTTTCATCTTCATTTTTGAATGGGAAATATTTAATGAACTTTTTTATTAGAAGTAGCAAATAGCAATTCAATATTTATAATGTAATATAATAGTTGGGATTTACAAGTTTTCAACTATAAATTTCCATTAAAATTTCTAATAAAAATTTCGATAATCCGAGCATTATTAATTTTATAAGGACTTTTTTTTGTTTTTCACCTTTGATTTCTTTATAAGTGACATAATATTTTCTACAAAATTTGACTATGAGTTAGATTTATTTAAGGTATTCACGGATTTCCGACACAGCCTTTTTTCGAATATGTTGATGATTATCAATTTCGATTTCTCTGTGAAATTGGTAAATATCGATGATTTAAGTTAGCTGCGTTTCATAAAATAGATTTGCGCTGGAAATTCTGAATATTTACATAGAAATATAGATTTAAACTGTTAACAAAAGGTGACAGTTTGGCCTAGTTTGGATTCAACTATCAATAATTATATTCTATTAATTATTTATTTTTATCATTGCTAATTATTATATACTCATCCTGAAAATTAATTAATTACATAATTCCATTGTTACATTTATATTTTTAATTAATATTTTTAGACGGGTCTGCATGGAAATCAGGTCTTCGAGAAAACGACATAATATTAAAAGTAATTAAAAAGAAAGATAATCTGATTGTATAATTAACAGGTAAATGGGGAAAGCGTAATTCACAAACAGCATAGTGATGTCGTTTCACTTATTAGAAGTAAGATTTGACTTTGCCATTAAATTTTCTATTCCGTTTATCATGATATTTTTATTATTCCAAACTGATGATAAATAATGCCTTATTTATTATTTTTATTATTTATTTTTTTACTACGTTTATTTATTATTATTAATATTTAATTTTTCCTTTATTATTTTTTTAATTATTACTTTTATTTTTTCATTACCTTTATTTATTATTTATTTTTAACTATTATATTCTTATTTTTATTAATTATTGTGTGCATTTATTAATACTTTTATTAATAAATATAAAACAAAATAAGAATTTAAACATAAATAAATGTCATTTCTTGGTAGATTTTATAATATTACACTAACTGACTTTTTACACCAAGAAATGTTAAGTAGAAAAATGAGGAATAATTTAGATTATATTTGAAAATTGTGAAAATATTCCGGCGAAAACACGAATGGAAACATTTTTATAAATTTAACCAATCACTCGTTTTGTTGTAATTCCGAATGTTAATAATGTTGAGGTTGTATAAATGGTGAAGTTTTTATGGTGTCTCTCGAGAAGGAAAGAGAACCCTATACAAGAAACGAAAAACCTAGACGGATAGTCATAACGGTCGAAGAAAACAGCCAACAAACGGTTAAATAGAGTTAAAATTTTTGAGGAAAAGGAACCAAAGAAGAATTTCTTTCAGAGTTAAATCGGATTCCTTTAGGATAACCTGTCACTATTATCAAGCAAAAGGTTTTATTGCGCCAATGAGATTTGTATCAATTGTGATTTGGTGGTGCAAATAAAACTTATTGTTTTGAGTTTCTTATTCTGATTGAGAACTCAGTGAGTAGCAAAATTAGAGTGATCAATTAATTAATCAACTAATTGGCTGAAACGGTTATGAAATTAAAAAGAACAGTATTATTGATAAACAGGATATCCGGAAATAAATGAAAAATGATAAAAAATAAAGAACAAATTTTTTTTCGAAAGTTATTTGACCATAAAATATTATGGATTTATATTGAATTAATATATTTTAATTGTGAATTAAAACAAAGCAATACGTTTATTTTTTCTGAAATATTTAAATTTTAATACAGCTGTTGAGTGATCACAAATCATAGTAGGAATTTTCATGCATGATCGTAATGACGAAGCAATGTAATTAATAAATCGGAAATTAGATTTTAATTGTGCTAATCAATAAATTTTAATACGTAGTCTGAGGTTTATCGTTATGTATACTGTAAAGTAGAAAAGCTTATGAATCTTATTTGTCAAATGAGTCCAATTACAAGAGAGTAATATAGATAAAATTTGTCAATAATAATCGAACTAATAATTCTAGAATACAAACACTATTGAGTGCCTGCGTAAAGAAAACGCTGGTATGATGTAATAAATTGAAAAAATTAAATGCTACTATAGTTGTTTTGGAATTTTTATTATACATTGCATTACTGGAAATTGTATTCAAAATCCATGGGACGATAATTATACAGGTAGATTAAGCCACATAAAAGATTCAAATGTGTAATACGAATCCGGAATATTCACAGGAAATTTAATTCCAAAAAACTCTAAATTGGCGAATCATTTCCTTATAACTTATACTGATCCTTAATGAACTGTAAATGAATTTATCAATCCCATTCTGATCTGATCGGCTGCGTATTTTCTCTAGGGATGTCATATAGTATATAATTATATAATTGTGTGGTTTTTGAAGATATGATACATATCCCCCAGGGACTCGACATAACATCACGCCAATAAAATAGTCGCGACAATATTGCCTGACCAATATTAGTATATTATGCTAGTGCTAAAAATTATACAGTTTATTAGTTAACATTTTAATTATATTCGTAAATTATTAATAAATTATTAATAGCTAAGATAATGATAGTTATGCAACCTAAAACATGACGCAATACGATTTTAATAAAATTAAATTTAAATATAAACTTAAAAACATCAAAGTTTTAAAAATTTGTGATATCTAAAAACATTAGCATGTCTGATACTGTAAGTTAGCAACTTTTCAGTGAATATATATTGAATGGTTATGAGCAATTCCATGGAGATAATCTAAGATGTCGATGGTGTTGTAAACTGACACTAGATTCTGCAGATGTCGATTGATTTGGGTGGATTTTGTCTTCGATTGTTCCTGTTGCCTGATTCAACATTGAAATTTTTTTATATCGATCTAGACTCGATCCTGCTCTTTTCAAAACTGTCGAAGAACCTGTATAAAGATGGATAATATTAGTCGATTTTTTGCTGGAAAGCGCACGATGCTATGTTTATCCTAAATTGGAAACCTTTTATACTTCATACCAACAATGAGGTGTGCTCTACAATGACTTTACTCACTGAGTTCTTGAATGCATTTCAGATCTATGTGGAAGAATATATCATAAGTTATTGATAGTTGAATCCAAACCAGGCTGTACATAAAAATTAATTAACTAAAATAAAAACTGACACCTTTTGTTAATCCTTAAATACCCCTTGTATCTTAAAAGATACACCCGTTTAAATCTATAGTTCTAATATTCAGAATTTCCCGCACAAACCTATTTTAATAAACCCAACTAACTTCATTCTATTTTAAAAAGTTATGATGTAACTGTAATTTTAGTAATCGAAGAAATTTATGTTTAAAGTGTACATTTTATTTTTTAATAAAATATTCTTGGGTGTTTAAGAGTTAAAATAATTTTATTTCAAACTTTTAGTTCTCTAGCCAGTTCTATTCGAATATAAACAATTATAATTTATATCACGGTTTTTTTAATTCACGGGTTGTCTAAGTTTATTCACTGTTATAATTTTTCTTTTGCTCCATTTGAATTGATGAATTTTATGTATTTTTTTACTTCAAATAAATAACTTTTAAAATCAATGTTTACATTTTCTGATGTTTCGATTTTCTCTTTTTAATTTAGTAATTACAAATTTATTGGGCTGTTTTTCAGCATGTCGTATCTTTGTAATAAAAGTACATTTCCAAGTTTATAACTATAGAAAACTCTAAAAAATCAAAATATTTCTTTGCAGAATTGAAAAACACCTCTAAATCCGTTTTATCGAAAAAAATTGACATATTTTCATAATAATTAATTACGATTTATGTAAGTTCCATAATTATATAGTAACAAAATTACCCGTGATATATTTTGCTGTGAAACATATTTTCACAGTTGACATATTGATTTGCGCTGTAACAAATTCCAATACAAATTTACCCACTTTAATTCAACAAAAATATTCAATTCACACGGGTTTCTTTTTCGATAGGCATTTGATTGAATTTAATTTTTTCATTGCAATTTTACAGACCCGGATTAACTAATAAGCAAACTAAGCACGTGCTTAGATTACCAGATGGAAAGGGGCATCACTACGGGTTACTACGATTATTTTGCAATTACTAAATTACTGCATGAGCTAGCGTGATATTCATTTGAAATAAATGAGTCATGTTAATTAACTAAATTTTGCACTTTCAAACTCTAGGAAACGAAATGTCTGATTTATAAAAATTATTACAGTTATTAGTAGTTTCGTACCTGTATACATCATACTCATCTATGTTTAAACTTATATCATCATAGTTACATAATGTATAGATTATAGCATATGTGTATATAATATTGTACTAAATATTAATTTTGCACAACTTTCACTTACCTGGATTTGGTTGGCTGTTCGGGAACCATACTTGGTAAGTGCTTATATAAAAGTGCTTATATCTGGCCCTGCAATTTTACCATAGGAAACGTTTGAAACCTTTCAAAGTCTCAAGAAACGCCTAATTTCAAATATAAATTTTAATTAAATTATTTACAGACATTATTGAGAAATTAATTTTTCATATTTTATATTATCAGCTAAATTTAAGAGAGAATTCGATTTGGAGGTTAATCTAAAATAACAGTGTTATGTTGAATAAAAATAAAATAATGATAACATTTTAAATTTTAAAAAAACTTAAATTTTAGTTTAATATCATGGACCCCTTAGAGATCTTGTAAATCGTATATATCCTCAGTATCTTCTGACTCAATAACACAATGGATGAAATAGGCAATTTATTCATATCGTTTTCCTTGTCGTTAGTTGATTCGTCGTATGTCTTCTTTTCCCTCGTCATCTCTGATTTCCTCTACAATTTTTGACTTTCTCAAACCATTATTCTGGCTTAATAGAATTTAAAAATGATATATCAGTATCATACCAGTTTTCGGAAATTTATGCATACCATTTTTTCCATTTTACTTTTATCTTTACTTTAAAACAATTTTGTTGAGTTACCATGAGAAAAGGCAATAATAGAACAGCATCTGTAGTTTTTTTTGCATTTGCCCTTAAACGAACTTGAGGAAAATCAAATATAAATAGTTATTTCACTTTTAAAACAAGTCATATCGCTTTTTTAAACCTCATCAACCCAATGGATAAACATGGATTCATTCACCCAGCCATTTACTTTAGCAACGGAATTGTATGATTTAAAATGTTGTTGTGTTTGCCAGTGAATAAGAATGTTTACAATTATCTATCTGATTCTAAACATGCTGAAATGACAACAATAGTAAATATATTAATATTTATAGATGAATACAAATACAATCTGATTTTAACCACTACTGCTCACCATTTCACAGATTCATTAAAACGGCAGTTATCCCCTGTTCATTGTAACAGGCGAGAATAGCACTTTAATCAAACGGAAAAATATTTACAATCTATTATTTTCGATATAATTTAATGAGTTGCTTTACTTTTTCCCTCAGCTTCTATGACTTCGGTTGTTTTCGATTTACAAATTAATTAACTTTCTTTTAATTATCGAGTAAATTCAATTCTGGGCATATTTTCTTTATAATCGGTTCTTTCTCAAACACTTTTTGAAAACATTTTTATTCACAATTTCATCTTACTTTAATTCCAATTCTTTATAATTTCAAGCCCAAAGTTTATCAGCAGTCTTAAATAATTTCACTCAACGATTTCATCAATTTATCTCTGTGATTATGTTTTCATTTGTAGGTCGCCATGTTAGTGTTTTTGATTAGCACCTTGCAACACCAATTCACCCCTGTTTACAAATGTGGCGTTGTTTACCCATGGGATTTGTGATAACATTGTCGTTCTTACATTGCAAAAATGCGTAAAATTTAAATTCTATTTTTTAAATTTTTCTTTTTTCTCAAATTTCAATTTCTCAATTATTTATTGGTTTATTGAGTTTTCTTTGTTTTCTCATCATTTTTCAATTTTCACTCCTTGTCCCATTTATCAATAATTAAAAACAATGATTGTATTTGTGTTTCATCTGTTTCTCTAAATTATTTTAATTAATGCATTAGTTATTCTTATTTTGATAGTTCTATTTAAAAGAATTTAAAATTTTTAAATCTTTATTTCATGAAATAGTGCTGACACAAACAATCAATAATTAAAAACAATGATTGTATTTGTGTTTCATCTGTTTCGCTAAATTATTTTAATTAATGCAATAGTTATTCTTATTTTGATAGTTCTATTTAAAAGAATTTAAAAATTTTAAATCTTTATTTCATGAAATAGTGCTGACACAAACAATTCTGACTAAATTGCTCATGTACAAAATGACAAATTGATTTCTTAAGATGTATAAAGCTAATATAGCACTGAATTATTGATTAGTTTTATAAACTCAAGCACAAAATAATCAATAGCAATTTTATGTAGCATCAAATTTTTTAATGAGATTAGTAAAATCGCACACAATTTTAAAAAGTAATTTTCAAATTGACTGTGGTCGAATATTTACATATTTTCAAGACTTTGAGAATTTGTTTATACGGTCGAATTTTTAATGGTGTGGTTTTATTATTTTATTTCGGCAAATTACTCGAAATTCAAAAGCGTAAATAAATCAAATCACATTAGCACTTGCTGACAGATTATTACTGCAAAAATAGATCAATGTTGTGATTAGGCCGTTTTTATTGATCTCATCATCATTTTTGTCACCTTCACTACCATGATACTATTTATTTTCATTTTTAGTAAAAGTTAACAAATTTCAAATATATTTTATAGTTTAATAATAATAATGATAAAAATAATAATAATAATAATAATAATAATAATGATAAAAATAATAATAATAATAATAATAATAATAATAATAATAATAATAATAATAATAATAATAATAATAATAATAAGAAGAAGAAGAAGAAGAAGAAGAAGAAGAAGAAGAAGAAGATGTATAAAAAACCATATATTTCGACAAATGAACTCATCATCATGTCAAAAAACCAAATACTATGGATTAATACATATATTTAAACAAATTATTATTTTATAAACACTATGAGACAGATTTATAGAAAAAAACTGATTCTGGTTTTATAATTATCCAGAAACCTTTTGTGCTTTTAATTTAACAGAAAAATGGTGAAGAGATTGATTTATTGTTCATGTTCTTTATCTTTGAAAATTTAGAAAATTCAGTAAAAAGTTGATAAATTGGGAATGGGAATTCGAAATCATTTTTAATAATGATTAAAGAAACTGTTGAAAGCTGATTACGAATCATAAGGATTCATTTTTGAGAATGTCTGATTGTAATTTGTGATTAATGAGTGTAAATTGATTGTTGATGTAAATAATATCAAAAATTTATGTAAGAATGATGAGCAGAAATTTAAATTGTTTTGAATGTTTTTTTAATAGTTTGATTATGTAAAGTTGTGATAACTTGATGTTTGTTTGTGTTTAAAAGAATTTTAATTTAAAATATTATTTTTATTATGTTTCATTTTGAAATTATTTAAATTTAAATGTTTTTTTAATATTATTTTATATAAAATGATTTGAAAAATATTTATTTTTATTAGTTTAGGATTTGTATCATATAAACGAGGTTATTTTATCTATATCCAATTTTAAAATTTGTGTAAAAAATTGTTAAAACTAAATATTTATTAAAATATTTAATAAACATAATAATTTGTTTAAATATATAAGTATTTGTTTTTTTTACCTGATGATTATAATTAATATGTCGAAATATATCTTAAAATGAGTGTTTGCATGACGCCCTATTTTAATAATAATAATAATAATATACATAATAATAATAAACATAATAATAATAATAATAATAATAATAATTAAACAATTAAATAATATAACCCTTAGCTCAAAAGTATGTATTAAATTATTGTTAACATTTTCGATTATAAGATGATACTTTTCAATTTCTCGTTATATTTTTAAAAATTATTTTCTTTTTTACCTTTTTATTTGCTAACCACTCAAGTTTTCTTCACAAAATATTGATTTTTTATTTTAATAAATTTTTGAGTTTTACCTACTTTGCATTGGAATTTTTGCACTTCACGAGGTATTGCCACAAATTTTCACTAATTTCAATAAACCATGAAATAGATAATCAAAATCAATTAAAGATTTCCTTGTTTAATATTCCTTTTACTTTTTACATTTTAACTTGTGCTTTTGATAGCGGTTTGTATTTATATAACAGCTGAATCGAAAACAAGATATAAATCAGGAATAGTATTGCATATCTGCATTAGAAAGTTATTTATAATACAATTTAAAAACTCGATATACACAAAATACACAAAATTTGTCTGCTAGTGCTTATCAATATTTTAAAATTTATTGAAGCGCAAATCTTTAAATATCTCGTTATAACAAAAAATTAACCTGCTCAAAGTAAACGACTCGTACTAATTAATTTTTCTGTTTTTTCTCATAAGAAAGTAAAATTTTCATTTCGGAAATTTAATAATAAAATCGGTAATTTCTAAAACGCCTGAAAACCTGGCCATAGTTCGGTCTATGTATTATATTAATCTTTTATTTACATATAATATAAATCGAATAGAAAATTATTAATAGTCTTCAAATAAATTTTGTTTATATTTCTTTTTAAAACCATATTTATAAAAATAGAGCAGACTAAGGTAGAGTTGTTTGTCAAAAACGGTGATCCTATTCCTTCACCCAATTTTGCATCTTTTCCTACCAGAACAAGTCAAATATCTCCTCCTGTAATAAAAAAACCACGCAAAGAAATAGAAAAGCCTTTAACGAAGCTAATAAAACCTCCACTTAAACCTCTATCTATCTCAGATTTATCCAGTTCAAAAAACAACGTAAGTTGGTTATTATTGTGTGAAAATATTCTTTCACAATAATACATTCAGTTAAGTCCACCGAAAACTTCTCAAGGCAACACTCTCGACTGTATTCGAAGATCAACTGAATCAATTGGGAAATCGTCTGATTCTCACTCTGATTACTCTATTGGTACATCTAGCACAGAAACGGATCTGCATTCTCATAATTATAATTATAACAAACCTAAGTCCAATTTACGAGATATGCCCGAATCGGATACTCCTCCACCAAAGTCGAAAATTGTAGCATCTAACATACCAGATCTAGTTGAACCAAATATTCCTCCATCAAAACAGAAAATTCCTAAACCTTTTGTACTTCCAAAACCAAACTTCCATGGATCAGATTATATGCCACACAAAAATACTCCTGAACAACTGCAATTAAGTAAACTAGATGATTCTTCTGAAAAAGATTCTCCTGTTAAATCTCATTCATATAACGCTTCATCGGTAATTTGTTGTATTTTTTAAATATTCCAATTATTCCTATTCACTTTAATGTCGATATTATGTCATATTTGTGTTGCAAGTTTAAATATTAATTTATATTTGAATTTAATTATTTACACTTTTCAACTTACAGAATTCTATTCTAAATCAATATAAAAGCGCACCTTAAGTAATGGATAACTTTCAAAATCGATTTTATTGGACGAATTAATAAATTTAAAAGGGAGGGGATTTGTATTATTTATATGTTAAACAAAGTAAAATATATTCATATATTACACATTTCAATTTTTTACTATTAACACGTGACGGTTTCGGAGCATAAAGATCATTAAATGGACATTTTCTTTAAATTTTAACTCTAAAATCGTACTTTTAACCTTAATAACCTTGAAAAGTAGACCTTAAATTACCTTAAAATGACCTTTTACAGTGTGTGTATGGAGTTTGGAATTTACATAGTTGTTCTTCAAGATATTTCTTTACATTTCACTAAATCGATATGACGATGAAATGACAATTCGACCTCAATGACCTTGGAATTTTGACCTCAAACGACCTTCTATAAAAAATGACCTCTTACAGGGAATGCGTGTGGTTTGGACAAACATAATTATTCAAAGTTAAATAAACTCATAATTACAAAGAATTTTAATCTTCAGAATATTTCTTTACTGTTTACATATCCGAGGTGAAAGGTGTAAAATTCGATTTGGTTTTAAAATTGCTGTAATTGTGGAAGAGATTTCCTGCAAGTTGAAATCAAAAAAATTAGGTTGTTGTCATTTATTTCTGGGAAATCTAAAGGCTGGTTTACGGTGATAGTAGCTGGAACAAAACTGTTTCTGAAGTCATTCAACATTTCAGCATTATTCTTTCCAACATGTAAACGAGCATTTTCCAATTGGATAGTCACATTAGTGCACAAGTGAATTTCATTTGAAACTGGCAGCAAAACTTCATTAGTGAACGATTAAGCATTTTTTCAACTTGTTTGGTATCTTTTTCATAATGGTTGTTTGAAGAATGCTGACTTTAAAGGTCTATCCATACTTCGTAATTCACTGAAGTTATGCACACTGTGAAGTTTATAAATTTTTGTAATAATCATGATCTCCACTACTAGTTAATAATTTCTTTCTCAAAATATAGTCGCAATATTGAAAGGGTACAAATCAAACCATTTTTTTCATTTTTGAACAGCCTCCTTTTTCTATGCGATGATAATTCTGTGAATACTGGTTTTTAGGAATAATTTCCACTACAGCTTTTCGTCAATCATCATATCATCATATTCTTTTTAATGAGTATATCACGATGAAAATAATCTCGTTATATCTCAGTCGTATTCTTTATTCACATAGAATGTATCAGATAATTAATTCACTGACTTCTACTCAGTTTAGGCTTGCTAATTTTCATCAGAATTCTCTCCTAATGCAACAGTAATAAAGTTTTTTCCATCTATTGATATTGCCGCCATAACTAGAACACGAATAAACAAATAAACTTTAATTAAACATTTTTTAATTGATATTAATAACAAATTATGCAATTTTTATTGTGCATATATAATGATTATAGATTTTCTATTAAATATTTTGTGGAGTTTTTTTTGCCAAAATACTTAAGACAAAGACAGAAAAATTGCGTTCATAATAGTGACGGGAAAGAATAAGATTGTTTTGTAAATATCAATGATGACTATGTTTGCTTCTGTGACGACAATAATATTGCAGTGCCGAAAAAACGATTTTATTATAATTTATCCAAAACATTTGTATTGGAAAAACTTTATTCACCTAAGTCAGAATTTTATTAAGAAGATTTTTATAAACTTAAAGTTTCTGCACTGCAAATTCAACCTATTGCAAATCAAATTCAACCTTTGTATAAAATTTGTTCGCAATATTAATTAAGTCCAAAAATGAAGGTGTTCTCATAGAAAAAGACTCAGTGGTAAAAGAAATGTAAAAGGTTGTTGAGGAAATTGTAGAATAAAACTCACGCGTAACCTTGATGATAATTTGTGAAAAGGATGAAGAATTCGTACATATCAGATGGACTGAAGCAGTTGCGGATTTCATACAATTGTCCGGCTGTTGCAATAATTGTGATAATGGGGATTTATTTTCCTCTATTTTTTTCTATTGTTATTGCCTATTTGCTCCTTTTAAGGGAAAAAATAATTTTGCAAAATAGTTTAATAAGAGAGCAGTACCGTATTTCAGGTTTGTGCCACCCGGGGTAATCTTTAACTTCAGCTACTAATACAATTTTCTAATGCAAAATTTGACGTTCTTAAATATATTTAACTTTATAATTTAGATTCTTTACTTTAGAAAATAATTTAATTAATTTTTAATTAATCTTTCTATTTAAAAGAGCCAATTTCAATGGTTACTTATGGAAAATGTAGCCGGTTCGATTTTCCAATTTTTTAATGTTTCTCGCCAACACGTATAAACTCCAAAATTTTTGTTAATTTAAATATTTATAAATTAATTTTAATATATTTAATTTTGAATATCTGATATAACTTCGACTTTTACCGATTCTAAGAAACTGGCCAAATTTTCTGACTGTCGGAAAACATTTTTGTATAGGAGTTACATTTTATGATCGGTAGAAATCAGCACTTTTTAAACTGTTTTTTTTTTCAACTTTGCTTTTAGCTATTTGAAAATACCGCCAAATAACTATTCCACCGTGCAAAAGTTGAATTTGGAATGCAAAACCTTTAACTAATATACATCTAAATTCTAGTAATTTTTTATAGGATATCCTATTTTTATACTATACAGTAAAAGCAATTCCACAATAGCTTTTAATATTTCTCGGAGGATAAAATGAAAGGGTTATTTTTAATTGGTTAGGGTTATCTTACAAATAAATATTTATTGTCTAATATTTAATGGACTCTTTCTGGATCCAATAAGTAAATGTGTTCATTTTTTGTCGAAAAAGTTTAAATAACACGCTGTACATTATATAATTAGCCGACGATATTTCTTGATGAAATACCAATGAGATTTTCTCAACTATATTTTTCACAACTCTTTTTGTAAATTAACTAATCATTGAGTTCAAAATATGATGTCATTAATTTTTAGTAATTTAATTAATTTGCAGAAATATGTTGTAGAACAATTTTAACGAAAAGATGTTTTTCTCATAATTAAATCTCATGGAAATTTTTAGAAAAAATTGAGAAAAATGTTATTTTTTTATTAAATCTTCTCCAATGGATTATTTATACATAATTAAACGGGTTTGGATCAGTTAAACTCTAAATTTCCTTGATTGCTTGATCTTTATTTTATATCAATTATCAAATTAAAATTCTCAATTAAGTACATAAATTATCCTTCCAGAACAATTCCTCAAAGTTATTTCACGATCCTAAATTGAGGTTTGAAGATTCAAGAAATAAAACAATTCCTACTGATAAAATGAAATCAAATAATATGGTGAGCAAGTTTTTATTTATATTCTAATATTTGTTTTAATACACAAACAATAAAGAGAATCCTTCAGTGAATTTAATTTCTACATAATAAGAAATCTAAATAAAATGTTTAAGAAATAAAGTGTATAAAGGTATAATATGACATAATCAGTTATAAATAGTATAATAATTATCATATGCTCTAATCCTTTGAGTACACCACATTCAAGTTTTGCATGGTTAGATGAGCGATGCTACGAGGATCATAAAATCACAGATCCGCTTATAAAAATATGAGGCTACTCTAAGAAAACAATTTCAATTGTATTTAATATTTACAACATTTTCGTAATACAATATTTATGCACTTGAAAGTAATTACATTCGCCTGTCGGAACAATCGCTATTTTAATGAAGCATACAGAATTTCAAAGAATTGCTTCATTTGAAATGAATAAACAAAATTATCTAATCCAGGAATTGTGAACATTGAATTGTTTTCGAGATGAACTTTATCTTTAACATAGAAGCATTTATTGATGCTTAACCACGTTGGAAGATTCTGTCACTATTACAAATTAGAAGTGATTCTTCAAAGATTTCTGATATTTCAAAACACTCAACTTGCCAAAATATCTGACCAACATCCAATAGGAATTTTTTCGAATTTTTTCGAATTTTTCTTGTTTCCAGAAGTTAGTGTGAGTTTTTGGGAAATAGGAAAAAAATTAATATGAAATAAATTATATTTTTCCTAATTTTTCAAATAATTATTATAAAGCATACATTGAAAAATTATGTATTATATAATAATATATTTTGTTTTTATACATGAATTGGTAAAATATATGTAATTATGTAATTACTTTGTTTTTATTTAAGCGACAAAAGGCGGTTAAAGTTCAGTTAAAATTAGTTTTTGTAGTTATTGTACTGCCATTTATTAATTCTATTTTGATAAATTACTTTGAAAAGTTATAGATGTTAATTTTATAAATCATACTAATTTCCCCTAAAATCTCAAATCTCAAATGAATATAAAATGAAAACAATATAGGAATATTAACAATATAAATGCGTATAAATCAATTGTGAAAATTATGACTAATTTGTGATATAGTTTGATAGAGTTGATCATAATTTCTATTGTTAATATTTCAATGATGCACAAAGTCTACTTTAATTATTGATTTTTAAATCTCTACAATGCCAATATTCACTTAATCAAACAATTGATAATAATAAACAATAGGAAAATTATTTGAATATTTATTTCATGGTCTTTCAAATTTTCTTATAACTAACGAAAATGGCGTATTCATATCCCAACGAAATTTCATATATATATATATATATATATATATATATATATATATATATATATATATATATATATATATATATATTTGAACTCAAATGATTGAAGATCTGTAATATGTTGTTGTAAGTTTGAACTTCTCCCGTGGAATCTCTAGCCCTGTTCGTAGAGCCCATGACAGAGCTCCTTTCCAAACCTTTCCAATTCTGAGGACATGAGATTAAAAAAGTCTCTAAGTATTTCTTTTTATGCCTTTTTTAAAATTTCCTCTGAACAGATGAAACAACATAGTCTACAATTTTGTAAAAAAAGTTATTCGGTAAAATATACTGCTTTATTCTTCAATTATTTTCAGAAAGGAAATTTTTATAAATTGTTTATTTTTATACTTGTGTCGAAACGGTTGTGTGAATATATTGAGTAATAGAAGATGTTTGGAAATCTGTTGCTTGGCTGTCACTGTAATACGGAGTGACGGAAATATATTAAGAAAATAAATAAGAATATTTCATCCTATGTGCATTTTTGGACAGTTTTTAAACGGGTTGTGAAAGATAACCTCCCGCAAATGTTTTCCGATATTTTTATTTTTCGTCATATATATATATATATATATATATATATGTATATATGTTTAGAATGTTTCCAAGGTTCCTCAATCCGACCAATCTTCATTTTTTAACACTTTTCCTCGACAGGTAAATTCATCATCCCTAAATGCCGGTTTGCAGTGCTCCTGGTGTGAAAAAAATCGATTATTTTTGGCATGTTTAAAATAATTACTAATTAATTTTAAGTCATTGCTTGAATTAAAATCAATGAAACGTTTTACTTTATTAATTAAATTCATACTTTTAATTTTAATTATAAATAAGAAATCTTTTATTAATTTATTAAACTCTTTTTTATTTGTAAAATTTTTGCTAAAGACTGTTTCCTGTCTATTAAAAAACAGATTAGTTAAATAAGTTGTTGTAGAAAAAAGAGTGGATGCGTTTTTCAAATTTGAATCTTCAGAAGGCTTATTTTCATTTTTTTAAATGCTCTATATTTTCATTTATCTTATTATTTCCAAAAAAAATTTTAAATTTTAAAGGTTCATTTTTACTTTTAAATAGGTCATCTTTGTAAGGTTTTTTAATATTTTGGTTAGTTTTATTTTCAGTTATTAAATTATTAAATATATTATTGAAATCTTTAGATTTCATAATTATAAAAAAATATAAGTTTTTAAATTCAAGTAATGTTTCATAATATACCGCGTCTACTAAGGTCCTCCTGAGAAATTCAGGGCATATCGGATTTTGCCTTGTAAGTCTTTCACGACCCAAGGTTTAAATAATAATTGCTCCATGAGCTCATTAATTTCGGTGTCGAAACCATTCTTTTTCATAATTGTCCAGCAACTGGCAGCATCTGTAGCTGGTATTTTGATATGTCCCTGAAAGAAAATAAATAATTTGTAACATAAAATTAATTTATCACCGTTTAAATTTTTTTATTGCAACTGCTTGCATCTCTCTAATACTGTCTTTAAACGCACTGTCTAAGTTCTTTTCACTCCCAGCTCGATGTGGCTGTTCACGGTCATTGTACTCGCCTCCATTTTTACTTATTTCCGTTGGTGTCGCTGTTTCAGCTCCGAAGTTCTCCAGACTTCCACTATCAAACTTCTCTAAAAATGAAATCAATAGTTGTAATCAATAAATTTTATTCTTAATTACCCTTTTAATTTCAGTTTTTTAAAATTTTATTATAAAACTTGTGAGAGATTTGTCAGAGATAATATATTTTATTTTGTCCGATTTTCAGCTCGGTAGTGATCGTGATAATAATGAATTCATGGGTCCTCCCAACATGTACAGTACTCTTCCTAAAAAGGTAAATTGTCTTGTCGATTTATTACTTACACAATTAGAGGCTTTTTCACTTGTTTTATCCACTAAAAATTGATTCGCTTATGGCAGTTATTGCTTGCAATATGTGAAAATTAGTTTTATATTTTACTTTTTTAATTCAGTTGGCCCCTAATAGACCTAATCCTATTCAAAAATCCAAAAGCATTTCAGTAAACAATTTTGTTATTGAATAAAAAAAATAATGATTGAATTCTATTCAGAATAACGGTCTCATTTTGGGGCGGGAATTCGACGACAACCAAGTTAATCATTTATTATTTATTCTGTAATAAATTCATGATTTTCTTCGATAATAAGGAAGATGAGGACTCCGACGGCTCAATAACTATAATAGAGTTATTGTCAGACACCAAGGATGCCATTTCGAGACCCGGAATAGTTGCGGTCCTCCTTAATAATGTAAATGATCAGCCAACTGACCTCAATGCCATGGTTATCATTATTATAAGATATTGCTGATTATTCCCATTCTGTAACTCTAGATGCTATATTATGCCTGCAAATTCTACAGATCTATCGATTTGAAAAAGGATTCTGATAGTAACGCTTGTAGAATGGCAAATGAGATAATTACATCATTTTTATTAGAAAAATCTGTGAGTTTTATTATCAATATGTAGTGGTCAATTTTTTTTGTTTACGCTTGTAATCGAGAATCTATCAATGGAATTTAATTAATTAACAATGTAATTAAAACCAGACAACGAATTATATATATTGAAAATCTAAATTTACTGACTATTCTTATCAACATAAATTTCAACCGTTACTTTTTACATTTGTAGGTGATTCAATAAGATTTTATTATTATTATTATTATTATTATTATTATTATTATTATTATTATTATTATTATTATTATTATTATTATTATTATTATTATTATTATTATTATTATTATTATTATTATTATTATTATTATTATTATTATTATTATTATTATTATTATTATTATTATTATTATTATTATTATTATTATTATTATTATTATTATTATTATTATTATTATAATTATTATTGTTGTTATTATTATTATTATTATTATTATTATTTTTATTATTATTTTTATTATTATTTTTATTATTATTAGTATTATAATTATTAATATTATTAATTATTATTAATAATAAATTATAATAACAATAATAATTATTATGCTTATGAAAATTTTAATTTCAAATTCTGCAATATTGTCAATGTTTATGAATTTAGCCAATGTTTATTGATGTGGGATTAGAAACTGTTGAAGATATCCTTAAAAATCTAAAATCTGGAGAAAACATGAAAAACATTTTTGATAGACTGCTGAAAGTTTTACTGAAACTATTAGACATCATTGTAGAAAGATTAATAAAAAGAATTCAGCTAGGTTTTGATTGATATTACGATTTTTGCCTGCTTGAATTTTTTGGTTTAGGTATACTTGATCAAACAGAACTTCCTAAACTTGGTAAAGAAGTTAATAAAGATATGGAAATCGGTCAACTACATAGAACTGTGTGCAATATTTTAAACAAACATTCTAAGGTGGGTTTTTTGCGATTTCGTTATTACTTTTCATTTTAAACTTTATTCGTGAAGTAAATAGTGTGTGGATCTTATGTGATATATATTTTAAATAAATAATTTTGCAATTCTCTTAGGTTGGTCCAAATAATCTTTATTGAATGGGGCCCAAATGTTAAAGATTATTTAAAGTACTCGTAGTGCGCCCAAAATGTACGTGCAATAACTAGGAAAGTAATTGAATAGAAACACCAAACCTTTACACAACAACATATAACATGTATAGACATCAATTTTCAACATAAGAGCCATTTACATTCACACACTTTTGCTAGCACTGGATCAGTTCAGATAATGCATTTTTGAAGAAATCCGAGGATTGATCACGCATGAAACTTTCCACCTCTTCCCTCAGGCCTTCAGCATTTGTAAACTCTTTGCCACACAAATGTTTCTTGATTTACCTGAAGAGGTAAAAATCACTGGGGGTAAGGTCTTGACTGTGAGGTTGGTCAAATATACTTTCCTCCAGAACTCGTATGGATGCTGCACTTTTGTGGATTGGTGCGTTGTCCTGGAGAAACCACATGGGAATGCCCCGTTATTTTCCTTGAGCATGTCGGCATGTACACACAAGATCAGAGTAGTATGTGGAGTTGGGCCTGGGTTTTTTTCAGCAAAAATCGACAAAGAATGCTCAACATCAGGCATTTTCTGTGGGAGGTTCCAGATCTCATCTTCTTGGAACTTGATTCTCCTGGAAATTTCCACTCACTTGACTCACGCTTAGACTCTGGCAGATACAGACTAAAAGTGTTTCATCTTGCGTGATAATATTACGCTGGAACGCCTTACCATGCGGTTGGAAAAGAAGGAGGTTTGTCTGAGAGCACTCCAGTCGCTTCTCACACATCTCTGATGAAAGAAAGCGAGGAACAAATCTTGACGCCGGCTTTCTCACTCTCAGTTCATGCAGAATTGGTTGTATGGTTCCTTTGCTCACATTCACAGCATTAACCAGTGCCCGCGTTGTGATTCAACGGTCTTCTCGCAGTAAAGATTCACACTTTTCTATAATTTTCTCAGAAATTTCACATTGGCTTCCAGTCCTTTTTTAATCAAAAACTGACTGTCTCCCATGTTTAAACAGTGCAATTTACTTGTACATTGCTCCTCGTGATGGTGAGTCCTCGCCATATGTCTCTTCCAATTGTGAAAAGATTTGGTCATTGGGAACATGGTGTAATACCAGAAACTTTATAACGCTGCGATATTCCACTGCATCAATCATGACTTGCACCAAATTTCAAAATCTCGCAAATGTCAATATAAACTGTAATGATAATTTAAAACTAGCTACACAAATTCAACCTATAATAATATAGCTACAATAAACATTTGATAAAATAATATTTCCTTCCTACGTGTAGCACGGATTTATTGGTTGCTCCACGTATATATTTATCCTCATATACTCATAATTTATTCATTTAACTTCAAAGAGTATGCCATTGCATTGTTTACAATCATCTTCCAAGTAACTTGTTGATGCCAACCACAAAGGTTTCGAGTTAAAATACTCATAGAAATACAAAATTACACCATATTCATATTAAAGTTTGTTATCAAATGGAGAGTTATGATGTGTGTCTAATAACGGATGTACTAGAACTTATTTGCATATATCCTTTAGCTCATCTTCGACCTTTGTTTACAATTTCATTTATTTTCATTTCGACTATAGGTCAATGACAAAAAGATAAAAATAAACATTGATCTTTTTTCGAAATAAAGATAAATAATAGCGTTTATTCTGCTCGGTATGTGGTATATAGTAGTCAATAGTTGTGCTGGCACAGTACACTATTTCTGTTGAATATTTTGGGCTTATTATTTTTATTTATTTTTGTCTACGTTGTGTGCAGTCAATAGGTTTATAAGGGTGACAACTTTGGCCGAAAGAGAAATTAACAAACATCAGAACGACCTTCAAAGCCTTTTGTTACTCATAAAATCAATCTGATATTTTTTTGGTATCTGTAATGTTCAAAATTTGTAATTGTTCCTCTATTTCTTGAATTATAGGATTTGGATTTATCAGGACAATCATTGTTGTAAGGATGAATTGGCAAGTTTTGAAGCATTTAAATGTCTTAGAAAATTTTGTAGAAATTTACAATATCCTAACTGCGTAATCTCTAGTAATTTAATATTACCTATATGTCTGCCTTCTCTCCATATAAAAGAATAAACAAAACATAATTACAAATCTTGTATTAAGTTCGTCGATATAAAGGGGCTAAATTGGTTGAGAAGATTCTGATCATCTGGTGCATATGTGAAATCAATGTGATAAGAATAACGAGATAAAGATAAGGAAAGTTTTATTCTGCGAATTTCGGGAAGAAAATATTAATTTCCACATAACAAAACCCAATTATCAATCATTTCGAAGGTCTCGAAACAGAATTTTTTGAAATTATGTTAGAAATATATTATTTTTTCACCTATTAGTTTTCATCTAATATTGTTAATTTCTTATTTAATAGCGTCTTCATTTTATTCTGTTGATTTTATCTTTCAATTACTATGAATTTGATCAGAAAAAATCACGAGAAATTAATTGACATACTCAAGCTTTAAACAAAAGACTGCTATTGTAACACGTTGTCACACACTTCTAGTTTTAAAATCGCATCCAGAAACGTATTTTTTTATTTACTTGTAACTGCCATATAAAATTGAGTGAAAATTATAACATTTTCAACAGTTTTCTCTAGAAAACTCCCGATCTTTGTATGACTAAAGAATTATCAAATAAATGCATTAACATAACGCCAATAGTTAGGCTGGCCATCTGCGCGGAATATGCCGGGACAATCCCGGATTTTCAGCAATTGTCCAGGGTTCCGGCCGGGACGCTATTTGTCCAGGAATTATTAATTTAATCAAAATTGTGAACCAAATTTTATGTTTTTCAGAAATAAGGTACCATAATGTATTGCTACAATACAATTATGTTTAAATTAGTAAGTCAGACCACCTTAGACATTTATTAATTCAAATACAAAATTTTACTAGCAATAAAAACAATATTTTCATGACATGGAAATTTAAGAACCCTTTAATTGAATTAAAATTTTTAATTATAACTTATAATTTGTAAGCTACCTTCAGTTCAAAATTAAAAAAGAAAAAATACTCATCTTTCACAGAAATCAAAATTTAAATGAGCCGAAATAATTCGGTCCCTTGCTTGTATCAAATCATAGAAAGTGACGTAAAAAATAAATTGTTATTGACTTAGTGTAGCGATAGAAGTGAAACTATTTTAGCTCATAAGGTAAAAGTTCATTCTTCAGAAAAGTATGAATAATAAAAAGTAATATTCTGAGTAGAAAAACTATTTTTGCTTTTCTCGCGGTTGTTTTACAAATGTCACGGATTTTCTAGGAAAACCTCTGGTCAGCCTACCAATAGTTGAACCACTGTAGTCGTCATTTGCGGCAGTGTGTTAATGGGTCAGTATTTATATACCAATAAGTAATGTAAATAATCAGTATAACTATGGTATATATAGCAACGATCACTATTTTAATTAAAATGTAGGCAGACAAAATTGTTGGTCAGTAATTAAGATAAGGTATCAGTATGTAATAACAAACATATCAGTATTTTTATTTAATAAACCAAAACATGAATTATAAAGAAACCGAATAAACCAGTTATCACAAACAAACTTTTATCACAAGCGGCCTTTCGATTAAAACATACCAAACCTCCCCTCCCCAACAGTTAAACATGTTCCCATATGTCAGAAGAGTGCAAAAAGAAGTCCAAAGTTAAGGAGCTCTGTTAGTTGGACGACTAAATCATTTTTCTTTTTTTAATTTTGTATTAAAATATATATAATTTTAAAAAATATTACTGACCTTTAATTATTATTAGTAATAATTCATCTCTTAGTTTACACTGATAATTTATTTAATAAAATACTGGTAGTTTATTATAAAATATAAATAGAAGTGTAAACAAAATTTATATTGAATATTTTAAAATAATTAAAATTAAAATAAGTTACTTGAAAATTAGAAATCAATAATATTTAATTTCAAGATCCAACTAATAGATGAATAAATTCGGTGCATAAATTAATACAGTTAATACAGAAGTTTTAAAAATAAATTATATTGAATGTGCACGAATAATTTGTGATGTATAAATTTTAAAATAGATTTACAGAATTTCTCGATTGAATTTAGGATGTTTATCGAAATTGATTATTCAATAATTGGCATTTAACATTTATGTTAATTTATTTATTGGAAATTAATTTTATTAAATTAAAATTACCGCTTCATATTCACATCCAGAACTTGTCGATTAATTAATTTATTTTTTAATTTTATCTCTAATCTGAATTCCATGAAAATTCATTTTCAATAAACGAATAAAATTGATTATTATTTCCAAATACAATACAAGTAAAAAAATAGAGTTTTAATATTTTTTCATGTTTATTTCTTTGGTTTAAATTTCAGTAATTTTAATTGGATTTTGATTATTTTCATTGACAAAAGAGAATACTTATCAAGAAAAATTCATAAATATATTTTTTTAAATTGTCAATTCTCATTCGAATTTTTTGTTATTCACCTGAAGTTATTTTCCCAAATTTAATTTTAGGAGGCAAAATCTTTCAGAGGATCCTCAATTGATACGGTTTGATTATTAATGTGTTTGAAATGCGGCATTTAACTGTAAATACATCTATGATTAATATATAATAGTTTCGTCATTATATTTCAAAATACAAATATACAATTGTGTAGATTAATTGACGTATCATAGTATATAATAGGCAGTAAAATCATTGCACATCATTTGACGTGTAGGATTTACCAGATTTGTCCATTAAGTAATTAATTGACAGTCGGAAAATTACAATTTCACCATAACTTTTATTTTAATTGTCAACAGGACATTTTTATTTTATCTTAAAATCAACTTTTCCTTATAGAATAATGAATAAACCATTCATTTTCGTCAAATACTTCTTTTTAAACTGTTTTTTACTTTTGTAAATATTATTATATTTATTTTTAATAAATTTATCGAATTATAATTTTGTAAATTATAATTTTAAAGGATAATATCGTCTTAGTGGTTAAAATCGAAAAATAATTAAAGTAATAATCAGTATTGAAAACTGACTAAACTTTTGTCAGTATATTTATTGTAATAAACGGATTTTGTGATAATCGCACGGTGCTTTTAATTCATTACCGAATGGAATGGTTTTGAATTGCTTATTATGATAATATTTTATTTAATGCTGCTTTAAGGCATTTTCATATGGTGCATTTTCAGTCAGGGGCGTTGATGGGATTTTGAAATATGCAGGCATGTTCTCAATATTTTAATTATCACAGCATATTTTCTGTTTTATAGCATTTATTCTTCAACACTCATATTAATGCGAATCTGTCAATAATTTGTGTCGGTGCAAATAAAAAGTTATTTTAAACTTGTTCGAAGTTATCGCAAATTCACTTTTGGAATTGCCGCTCCTTTTGATGTTGAAGCATTTTCATCAAATGGATTCTGATTTCTTCATCTTGTCAAGTATAATTCACGCCTTTACTGGCATTTTATATATTTTTAAATTGTTTTCCTGAGGAAATATACATTTGCAACCATCCACTATTTCTCAACTTTCGTATCTTTCTGTATTTTTGCAGTTCCTAATATTTTTAAAATTATAGGCACCATGTTTCCAATATTTGCTTAGATTTTAAGAGCTAGAAGTTGGTAGTTATTTCGGGATCATTATTTAGATCAACTACACAAAAATTGTCGACTGCAATTTTCTCTGGAATGAAATTGAGTGTTATTTACTTATATTAATTGTTTGGAAAATCTTTGCAAGCCATATATCATTTGACATTTTAGCTCGTATTTGATCCATTAAACTCCTAAATCGGATATTTGTTTTTATCAAAGAACATCTGAAAATAGATTTTAGTCTGCTCCTTGTCCTTGTAGATAAATATTACTTCTTGAGTCAATTCTCATTACAGTTTACTGCATACTTTGGCTCTTTGAGTTGGCATTTTCTCACATGTGAATTATAAAATATAACTACTACAACGGACTTATATATGAATATTTGGGAACCCACCTGTCCCTTAATGTCGAACTTTAATTTTTATGAGCTGAATTATTAATAAATAATGTTGTTAAATTTATTCTTTTCTTTTAATCTTTCATCTTAATTTTCCGATTACTAAAATTTTTACCAAAAAAATCTGATCACATCTGATGTAGAATAATAAATATTTAGGGATAAAGGCCGTGGTGAAAACTTTTCGTTTTCCCTCAGCATTTTCTTTAATAGACTATCATCTAACTGGAAAAAAATTTAATTAATTAATTAATTTCATTCTCTACCTCGCAATGAAATCCTTTAACAATTCCTCTATCTAACATAACTAATTGCTTTTATATCGTTGCAAAGTAACCATTAATTTTTTTTACTTAAATTATTGTTATTTTGCATCGTTTTCTAGAATGTTGATCCATCGGATTACATAGTTGGGAAATTTATTGGTCTCGCTACTATTTTCCAATATTTTCACAAACCTACATTTTCCCAAGGAAGTGCGATGAGGAGCAGGTAAAGTTATCATCAATTAACTGTATTAGATATTATTATAATACTAAAAAATAGATCCACAGATGGTATTAATACACTAGGAAATCAAGCGAAATTATTGCCCATTATTGATTTGTATAAGTGCAGCATGTTTTGCAGTGCTTATACACCAAAAATATTTTCAAGTATTAGAAAGAAACCGAAAGTAAATATTTCAACCATAACAATGGTGGATTTAATATTGTTTTCAAGTCTATTAGTGGTCATGCCGTTATCGATGCTGTTTGTCTTCAGCCAGAGGACTGCGGAGTTTGTGAGAGTGTCTTGTGGGGCATAGCGCCACAAGGATGCTTTTGTACAGGTAATTATTATATTCTGTTACGGAACCCTCATCGTTATTTGTATGAAATTCGTTTTAGTTTGTCAAACCTTTTTCCACATGAACTGTAAAAAGAAAATAAAAGTTCAGTGTTCTCGTAAATCACGCAAGTCCATTATAATATCTGGAAACAAAGAAGGTAAATAAATGTTAACTCAGATGATTTAAAACTTTTTAAAAAGTTCTCAAATAAATTCATTTTAATCAAAACTTTAAAATTAAAAATAATTTCAGCAATAAAATCAGTATTTTAATTGAAACACAAATTTCATAATTTATACATTTTTTCTCTATTTAAATTATTTTTATGTTTAATTATTTTTATTATTATTATTATTATTATTATTATTATTATTATTATTATTATTATTATTATTATTATTATTATTATTATTATTATTATTATTATTATTTTGATTATTAAAATTACAAAATCTGAATTTTCAACTATTGTCAATGATTTGTGCTGTCAGCTGTTGGCTACATAATAATTATTTTTCTATTTTTTGAATATTTTTTCTGACAAACCCATTTTATTTTTTATTGGAATTTTTTATCTTTTGTCAATGAATATAATTGTGATTGATTAAAAACACAGGAGAATCGATAAGAAATTTGATGAAATATTTTAACTAATATCAAACAGTGTCACTGAGAGAGAGGGACACTGAATCCTTTGAAGTAAAATTCAACGGAAATTAGCTGTAAATGTATTTAACATATGTCTAATGGCTCAAATTTGTCAATCGTGGGTTGCGGATACAATTTTGATTTCATACTCGATTTTAAAACGTTAGATCTCTATTATGAATCATAATATTGTAATAAAAAGTGCTTATTTTTTAAAATAAATTAACAATTTACTCGATTAAATATTTAATTTTAAAATTTTAAATTAAAATAATAAATTTAATAATGATTATGAGGCACTGTTGTATTCGTGGGCCGATTAAAATCATTTTGATTTGTCAAAAAATATTTTTCGATTGTTTCAAATTGAAAAGTAAATAAATAAATAAAAACACATTAATAAAAAAAACTTTTTGCATAAGTAATGAAGACATAAATAAGACATTTGTCTTTTTAAACACCAGTTAGATAATAAACAGGAAAAAATTACTTTTAGTCAGTAAAAATTGTAATTGGATTTATATGAATTGAATTATCAAAATCAAATTCATCATTCTTATCTTCTATAATAGCATTTTCATGTGTTCCTATATGTAATTCATATCCTAGTTTAGTTTTGAATGTTTTCTGACAATACTCGCATTTTTTAATCTCATAATCTCTTTTCCTTTTAACTCCTATACATTTATTCTAATGAAGATCAAAATATTTAGTTAAGTATCTAGTATGACATTTATCACATAATATAGAATTTGTATCATCTAATCCTGTTGTTTTTTCAAGATGAGCTCTAGATTTTAAATGAGATTTTAAAGCAGAAGGTTTATGAAACATGGAATACATTCATAATTTTTATTGCAACTACTAGCCATTTTATAATTTTTCTTTCATAGAGTTTATTTTTATGTTTTTAGAAATATATTTTTTCTAAATTTTTATTTTCAAACTCTCAAAGTTTCAAATTTATTTAATAAGTAATGTGATGTCAGTGTCTAACTTAACAAAATCTGTAAATTCATCAATTTTATATATTTACAAGATTATAAAATTAGCGGTTTGTTAAAAGGGGTATGAAATTTACAAATTCACAAATTATTTTTTGTAAAATTATTGAGTTGGCGGGTTATGGGGGGTTGCCCTGGACACGGACATATACACACTACTTATATGTCCAATACCGAAATACTGGTATTGAGTCAACTCCAATACTGGTATTTTGATACTAGGAAAAGTCCGGTATTACCGGTATCAGCACTACCGGTATCTGATGTCCTAATTATGATCTCCATTATGATCTGAAGTATTTTCTACATAAAGAATTTAATAACTGTCAATTATTGGGTTTTTCTGTCAGATTTTCTCTTATCTCTTCGAGATAAATATAGTTTGCTCACATTTTGATTTGAAATGTAAATATGTTGTGGTTTAAAATATTTATTACTAATGAGTTGATTTTGTAAAATATTTCTAATTTTTCTTTTACAAAAAGTGGTCAATGACTTTCAAATTTTGATATTCCATTTCAGAAAAGCCCTCGACAACACTTTTTGGACGGTTGAGTCGAAAGTCAAGCACTGTGTCAGTAAAAAATGTTAATTCTCAATCTTCTATTGAAGTCAATTCGAATGTTGGAAAACATATTTTCAATAACAATTCTTTGGTTCTCGATGAAAAAACAAGTAATATTTCTGCGGTTTCTTTGTCGGTTTCTCTCACACAAATTATTTATTATATCCTTTAATTGCACTTAATCTAACATATGATAATATAAATTTATTGTTGTTTATTTATAGGTTATTTACTGTAAAAAAAACTACTCTGAAAAAATTTCTATAAAAATATAATCTTTTATATAGATTTAATATAAACACTAATATATCATTAGGAAAATTCCGGATTACGTATCGTCGTAGGAATACGATCCTGGTTTCGATTTACAGTCAAGGTTAATGAATGTTGACTATATATTTATATTTCTTTTGAGCATGGGTTAAATGCATGAGTTTTGCTTTGAGTATTCAGTTTTTCTTCTTTTTTTTGTTGGAATTATTAGCAATATCTTTGGGGGGGGACGGGAAAATGTTTCATTTTCACATAGGTAAGAATTTTCGTTGATGCTTAATTTATTGGTAATTACTTATTGTAAATAATATTATATTTATTGCGTGAGTAATTTGGAATTTGTGTTGGAAAATTGAAATAATTTAACGCGATGCAATAAATAATAATTTCAATCGATTATTCGGTGCTATTGACAGATAATTTGTTTACGCACGCAATGAAAATTTTATGTCGAATCGGGTGAAATTATCATAAAATCGAATTTATTAGATCAATTTAGATTGGAAAAGATTGGGAAAATCTGATTGCTTGTATTTTTTTGAGAAAATTCAACTCTGGAATGCCGATTTAATTAATAAAATAATTTTTGAAAAAGTTTAGACTATTTTATAAAAATGAGAAAAATCATTTCTACATTTTCTCTGCTAAAGTTCGGTGATAATTGAGTTGGAAATTTAATGAAAAATATTTTTTTTGGATCGTCAACATTTTAACACAAAACATACACTCGTAAATTCAGCTATAAAATTAGACTAAAATTTTCAAAACTCTAAAACGGTTTTAAAATTTATATGTAGGAATTATAAAATTTTCATTTCCTTTGAATAAGTATAATTATATCAAAATTACTTCTAACACAAATTAAAATTTTTAGATTCTTGAAGACATTTGTATAAAATTTTAATCAAATCTGTGATTTGACTCGCTAAGCACAATCGGGTTTTATACTAGTTTTTTCAATTTTTCCAAGAATAGTTTTTGTTGTTTTTATATTCCTGATTTGCTTTCCTTTGAGAAAATGTACATCATGACCAAAAAAAAATGAAAACATATTTAAAAAATAACGACTTAAAATACATTTAAATGAATATTTTTCAATACACGGTGTTCCGAACTTGATAATCGAAGCTTAAAGAGCCATAAGTGAAGTCCTTTTCTGTCAAAGTACCACATGAATATATATATATATATATATATATATATATATATATATATATATATATATATATATATGTGTGTGTGTGTGTGTGTTTTTTTAACTCTGTCATTGTGGAATTGTGAGCATTTAGTCTCTTAATTAGTTAGTTAATTCAATGGAATGTTTATTACATATTTTATATTAAATTTTAAATAAATCATTTTTTAAGAAAGAGTTATTTCGAAATATATTATGCAATGTACGTTATACCAGACTTCCGCAAACTTTTTTAGTTGTGCCTCCATTTTCAACATATTTATTTTTGGCGCCCCGACTTAATAAAAAATCATAACGCCACAATAAAAAAGACGTAAATAAAATAAACATCTTTAAAATAAACAAAGTGTATTTTTCTATTTCTTGTAAATTGAACAAGTTAAATATTATGAAAATAACAGTTCTAATGCTTTAGCAAAAAAAACAATAATAAATATTCAACGAAAAACTTCGTTTGTAACATCTAACAATTTTAAAATTTTCTGGAACCAAAGAATTATTACATTTTAAAATTTTCTGCGCCCCAATCCGGGGGCCCGCCCCCTAGTTTGCGCACCTTTGCGTATACCTATAACGTATACTTTAAGCATATAATTTGTTTTTACGGGTTTATTAAATCACTCTCAAATCCTTATTGAAACTGATGGGTTTTTGGACACTCTAGTTGTGCAATTTATTCTGAAAATTGTTTTAAAAATTTATTTACAATTCTTTATTCATACCTCGAACTTAGACTTTAAATTTCAAAGAATTATAAAATTATCATTTGCTTCTAATTGTATGCACTAATGTGTATTTGTGCATGCTTTCCGCACTGTGATCTTTTCCTTGCTTATTGGACATTTTTTGCAAATGGTGCAAAAGGAATAATGTCATATCTATTGGTTGTCTTATGATAAAAGATTAGGATCATGTAAATAAAATTACCCGTACAATAAATTTTAAAAGAATAAGATAAAAAATTGAAAATCTTATTCAATTGTTACCTAAATCATTTTCGAATATGAATCACTTTTAAACATATCCAAGAACACAAATTCTAGCAGAACATTTTACCTTCATTTAAACCTTTCATTTCTTTGATTTTAAGTTTCAACTTGCTGCTATAACTCTCGACATGTTGAGTATGAACGCCTGAAAATGGACAAACAAAATGATATTTATGTACATCAGAAGCATGTACATAATTTTTTAAATTTTATAAATCTTTATAACTCTTCCATTTATCTGTTTGAATAACCGAACTCTCAACAAAACGCTTTTTGAACGATTTTGAACTATTTTTACAAATCCCTTACTTTGTGATGTTGATGCCGCGATGGCTTTTAACTTTGTGGTTGAGCCGCACTTCATCGCATTTCACCAAAGTTCCCGGCCCATCTAATCTAATGGGAAATTGCAAGTAATACATTTCAATTTTTTTAATAAATAATTTTCGAATTTTTCCCAATTAACAAATCTACAAATTTCCGTTTGGTTAAGGCCTTGTGACCAATAACATAAAATTTTTAAACACTGTTTGAAAGGAACTGCTAGTTTCTAAACAACTGTCTTTTTTCCACTTGTTGGTGAAAAGCCATGTAATGAGTGGCTCATTTGTCGTGATAGTTTTTTTTTTTCAATTTCATGGATTATCTAAATTAATTAATTACTTAATTGAATTAAATAACATGTAAAAAACTCTATTTAACACATTGTAATCGGATCACATATTGATACGTGTTTAGCAAATTAATGCTAGAGAGCGGATCACGTATTTATACGTTTTTGATAGATTGTTAGTGGAGCGTGAGTCACGTTAAAATGCGGGTTCCAATATACTTGAGTTTTCGCTATATAGCGTCTGTAGGGTTGTAGCCATGCAGGTAAAAACCTTTTGAGAACAATAGATGGGGTGTACGGTGGGTACCGAGGTAGTGTTATTCATCACAAAAATAGTTAGCGCGAAATTACGCGAAAAATCACCCGTTACCAGCACTAGTACGCGGCCGAAAACTGCCCGATCACAATGTGTTAATTGATTTAAATAAGTTGTAAAATATGACCAGGTAGGTCATTTTTTACATGATCCAAAATTTAAAATATCAATGAAAATAATTTTTATTCTACTATCATTGGACAGTTTATTGGTAATAAATTTGATTGTTATTATTATTATTATTATTATTATTATTATTATTATTATTATTATTATTATTATTATTATTATTATTATTATTATTATTATTATTATTATTATTATTATTATTATTATTATTATTATTATTATTATTATTATGATTATGACACATGCACATCATACTTATTTACATTTAGGTCACAATACATATGATGAAAATACAGGAGTGTCTAAGGCTAAGAGGTAATGGTTTTACACAATATGATATATTCAATAATTTCCCTATTTTTAAAGTGATGATCAATTACATCGTATTAATAGCAGTATGGAACCAAATAACTATATTGTCAACGGGTCGTCTGTAAATATTTCAATGGAAAATAACAATGCAGGAAGTTTTCAAATTACAAGTACCGTTCAAATTCAAGAATTGGTAACAGATGAAAGCATGGAAGATCCAGACATGAAAGTCGATGAAAGTTTTGATGCAGGCGGTGAAATTAATACTCACTTCCCAAACCTTGATCCAAATGTATTGTTGTTAATCTGAAATATTATCTCATGGAAATTATAATTTATTATTGCAGGCCGACAAAAAGCGGTTAATTGTGCTTCTTGAATTTTATCACAAAACCAGATATATTCTAATGAACCTTAAAAGGTTTTTATACAAACTCGTAAATAAGTGGCCTCCAAGTCAAAATTATTATTTTAAAGCATTATCATTGGATTGTATTCAACCTTTTGTAAATTTAATAAGTATGTGCAATTTCAATTATTATTATTATTATTATTATTATTATTATTATTATTATTATTATTATTATTATTATTATTATTATTATTATTATTATTATTATTATTATTATTATTATAATTATTATTATTATTATTATTATTATTTTTACTTTTTTACAAGTAAATAATTTAGTATATGGTAGAATTTATGGAGATCCGCGTTTTTTGTACTGCAGCATTTAGTTAGTCGTTAATAGTTTCTCATTCTTATCGCGATTTATCATTCTTATCTTTCCAAATTTTAATAATCTTTATTTCGTAAGGTGACTTGTATGTATAAATTTTAAGGAAATTCAAGTTGACTTGTTCCTTGTTCAACAGATTTGAATGAAATGGCTATTGTTGTTCTTTCTGAACTATATTCATAATTTTGCGACAAACCTTCGAGTGTCGAATTTTATTTTGTAATTGGATTTCGAAGATATATCTGTATTTGTATACGCTGGAAACTTTTCCTGGTAATTTAACTCAGGGATAATGTCTTTCCATTTGAATTGGTATACAATGCAGTAAAGGTCTGCTTTGAAATTAAGCATGCTTGTGCCATCAATTCTTCTGTTTAGTCTTAATTTTGTTCAGAGTAAAAGTAATCTTTTATCACAACCGTATAGATTTTTGTGAGCTTGATTATTAACTCACTGTTCACTGAAATGTCTTCCTTTTTATTTATAATTTGTGCGTTTGTACTCTTTCGTTCATCAAAAGGTGATTGATTATATTATTCTATCTCTGTACTTTAAAGACCAATTCTCTTGATTGGTTAGTTGAATACGTTTGTAGGATGTAATTATTAATTCTATATTTAAGTTTTAATTTGAAGTTGATTCCTTACATTTGCTAAATTTTGCGACTAAAATTTAATTAAGCGTATAATTAAGTGAAATCGCATGAAAAACTTTGCTTTAACTCGGCAAAATCTAAAATAATATTTCTCGTGAAATTCATTTTAAATTGTTTTTGTTTTAATTTTTTTTATATAACTAGTATAAATTACAAATAAGTAACATTCCCATAATTCCGCCTGTTAAGAATTGATTCTCGGAGCACTGTTATATTTTACGCATTTGAAAACGTGATAAATTTGCTAACATTTTCTAGAATCACTTGTTACCGCCATTGAAGGTTGCA